>OY294019.1:7557531-7704717 GCA_958510785.1 Exephanes ischioxanthus | reverse complement strand
TTTCTCATAATGTTCCTTTAATCAATGAATGAAGTGATTTATTGTACGGTAGGACCAGGGATCCTCTAGGCACATACATACAACTCAGCAGGCAAGCATAATAAACATAATAAACATAATAAACATAATAAACATAATAAACATAATAAACATAATAAACATAATAAACATAATAAACATAATAAACATAATAAACATAATAAACATAATAAACATAATAAACATAATAAACATAATAAACATAATAAACATAATAAACACAATAAAGATCTACCATTACTAGCTAACTAAAATAAAGATAACGAACGCGACCCGACCATACGTCACGAGCCCTATATATCGCCTCTCAGCGAAAGGTCCATAACGAGGCCGTGAAATAACCCCCTGCTAAGCGCCAGAGCATTCGGCGGCAGCAGATTAACCAATTCGGCTCCAGCAACACAGAAACTGTACCGCTTAGCCTCGGTCCGGAAAACACCCGGTTGCAGGACGCGACGCCGGTCCCTAAGCGTACGGGTTCTCCCGGGAGCCTCAAAACGGAAGCCGTGCTCAGCACATCGTAGACCGTATTTAAAACGAAATACCTCTTCCTCGTGCCCACCTTAAGCCATCGAAGCCTCTCATAAAGCGGCGTGATGTGATCAAACCGGCTAGACTTAAAAATAAACCGCACGCAGGAATTCAACGCCACCCGGGTGGTACTCTCATGCACTGCCGAGATGCCGCCGAAAACCGCGAAGCAATAGTCAATGACCGGGAAAATAATCGTACACACCAACTTAACCCGTAGCGAGAAGGGAAAAATATCTCCACACGATTTTAACTGATATAGGAGCGAATTAACCGCCTTAGCCGTACTCAACGCCTGCAAACCCCAGCGTAGGTCATCCTGAATAATCATACCCAGCAATTTAATCTCATTAACATACCGAACGGCCGCCCGCCCGTTATAGACTGCCGGCAACGCACCTAAGCCCCGAATATAAGCTCCGCTCCCTAACAAAATTGCTCGCGTCTTATCAGCATTTAGGAAGAGGCCGTTAAGCGAGGCCCAAATCCGAATCAAAACAATTTCCTTATTCAATACCACCACAGCCCGATCAATGCCATTAACCGGACAGCGAAGAAAAATCTGCACGTCATCCGCATAATAGTTATACTCGCAGCCACTGAGCGCGTACAAAAAATCCGAAAGGTACAGGACGAATAGCAGTGGGCCGAGCACCGACACCTGCGGGACGCCAGAGGTCATCGCAACCCAGCCCGACAGCTCACCGTGACGAGCTCCTAACACCGCCTGCGATCGCTCACTCAAATACGACTCGACCCAATCGACAACCGAATCCGAGAGATGCAAATCCCGCAACTTGCCTAACAGAATGCTATGCTGCACGCGGTCGAAGGCCTTCGAAAAGTCGAACGAGACCATCGCCGTCAACTCTTCCTATCAATGCCGTCACGCACATAGTCGACTATCCGAAGAAGTGCACCCTGCGTATTATGCCCCTCCCAGCACGCCGATTGGTACGGATCGAATCGACCCGTCGTTTCAAGAAAGTCCTTAATTTGATTTGATAGAGGAAACTTCTCGAATAAAGGAACATTATGAGAATGCGATATGAAAATTTCAAATTTCAACTTTTTTCAACGTCAACGTCTTAGACTTTTATGCAAAACGGCCGCAGATCCAGATTCAGCGCGTAAAAAAATATTCCATCGTCACGTTTCACTTTGTCGAATCTGCGCTTGGCGCGAAAAAATACATGGAAAGTATGCGCTCCTGAATTTTTTTGTCTGTACTTTCGAGTTTTACTTTATCTAACTTTTTTAACCCCGTCATATCCATCGTTTTGTGTATGTCATAAAATACGGTTCCGATCATTGACTATCAATGAGAGTTCAACTTGTTATGTATGTCAGTGCCTACTCGTACTGATGTACTATCGCCTTTGACTTTTCTGTTTTTTCGATGTTCGTATGTCTGTCCTTCACTACGATTTGTTATCCTTGCCTCAATAAGACTTTTCCTTATTCTTCCTACGATTTCTTCAAATATCAAAAAAGTGTATGTCTTGCTGTAGATTACGATAGGCACCTAGGTTTTTTCGTGATGGCATCGGAAAGGAAAGAACTCGTTTAAAAATACCCAAAATTACTAATTTGTGTGTGTGTGTGTGTGTGTGTGTGTGTGTGTACGTGTGTGTATATATATGTATGTGTGTGACAGACTTGCGTCGTTTAAAACGACTATAACTCGAAAACGGTTCGAGATAGCCAGTTGAAATTTGGTGAACTAGTAGAGTGGTCATGTCTCTTCCGTCGGTGCAATTTTCATGAAGATTGAGGCCCGTTTCGCGATTTTACGCGATTTTGAAATTTTTGAAAAAAGGTCGTGGTACCTCTAACTCGCGTAAAATTATAGCAATCGTCCTAAAATTGCCCATAAATATACTATTTTGATCAAAGACCTTCGGTATTGAATTTGGTCAAAATTCATCGAAGGGGTAAGATTTTATGGGATTTTGAGTTTATCTGAGTTTTCTGAGAAAATTACTAAAAACTGTCTAATTCGAGTAAATATTGAGGTATCGATCGGAAATTTGACATGGGAATGGACTAACACTGTACAATGTTTCGTATTAAATTTGGCAAAAATGGATCGAAACGTTAAAATTTTATGGGATTTTGAAATTTTTGAATTGTTTGAAAAGTTGTATTTTTTGTCCGACACGAGTTTATGTATCAAGTGTCGCCCTAGGAGTAAAATAATTCGAAGACTTATCATCGGTGGGTGAAAAATACATTAGACGTGGCCACAAAACGGTAAATATTTGATAAGTGACTTAATAATTAAAAAAAAAAAAATTCCAAAACCCTGTATTTTCGTTAATTGAAGTAGGTGCACGGATCTAACAAAGCAAAGACATCGGTGTATTTTTTCGCGCTGAACCTGAATCGGCCAGTCGTTTTGCATAAAAGGCACATACGACGTCGACGTTAAAACAAGTTGAAAATTACATTTTTCATATCGCTTCCTCATAAAAGTTGAAAATTGAAATCTGCATATGGCTTCTTCATAAAAGTTGAAAATTGAAATTTTCATATGGCTTCCTCATATAAGTTGCAAATTGAAATTTTCATGTGGCTTTCTCATAAAAGCTGCAAATTTAAATTTTCATATGGCCTTCTCATAATGTTCCTTTATTTGCGAAGCTTCCTCTATGAGGAAGCCAACAATACAGAAAATGCTTCCTCGTAGAAGAAGCTTCGCAAATAAAGGAACATTATGAGAAGGCCATTTGAAAATTTAAATTTGCAGCTTTTATAAGAAAGTGAGACAAAACCCTTTCTGACGAGAATATAAAAGGATTTCACCCAGCGCGGCTTGGGTCAGGAGCTGCCGGGGCTCAAGAGATATCGACAATTTACTCTATTCTTTTATAATTTTGGGCGCCAGTCGATTATACGTTCGACAACGATAATACAAATTTTCACCGGTTGAGACTCGAACTCAGAGGGGATTCGACTTCGGAGACCCTCGAGAGAAAAGTTAAGAGAGAGAGCAGCAACGAGCAAAATACAAATCACTCACCTTGAGATCCTCGTTGACTGACTCTCGGCTCGTTCGATTAATTCACGTAATCGGACAATACATGCAATAATAGACAGTAGAAACACTAAACTCTTGTTTTAATCTTGACAAAATAATGTAATTACAATGTTATACTCGATTCACGGCCCGATGGCGTACAATATTAAACTACAAGAAGTATAATTTACGCGACCTATGCTTTCGGCGGTCACGGAGAGAGTGACGAGATATTTCCTCTCCCTACTTATTGCGCCGGGCCTCACAATTTTGACAATTGTGCGCAATGCAATCCGTGCGAGCAGGCCCTCTACCTTTGCTTGTCGGCGTTGGCCTAGCTGACGTTAGGTGTGAAATTTAAATATTGTCACAAAGGCCACATGAAAATTTCAATTTGCAACTTATATGAGGAAGCCATATGAAAATTTCCATTTTTTTTCCTTCTTTGAACTATTGCTTCGTGCCACTAAAGGAAGATCCAGTTCTAATGTCCCGTGCAAATTTAAGTATCCAGGTGTGTCACGCTGACTATAAAAACACCATTTTTCAGGGCAACATATGTCAATAAAACTATTGTCGTGAGCTTATAATAAATGCCTCCGTATTTTCTACACAGGTACAAAAAGAAACGAAACTGTTTCCTTATCGTTATATATATATCCTCTATATATATCCAGGCGTTGCGTGGAAAAAATTTATTCACAACTGGAAACGACTTTTCACTGTCCTGTGCCAATCACCGGAGTCATGTAAGTACTATTTACTAAAAAAATTTAAAAACAACAAATAAAGAAAAGGCTGCAAAAGGGTGGAGACCAACTGTATACCTGCCCAGTCTACACGAAAACAGATCTACACAAAAAGTATCCACCAAACGACTGTACACGTAGGCAATCGAACACCAAAAAACTCTGCACTGAAAACCGGACACAGCTGAAATATATACGACGAAAGGTCTGCACAAAAGTATGCACCGAATGACTTTACACGAAATCAACTCCACACCAAACCACCGTGCACTGAAAATGTTACACTGACCAACTGCAAAAACTGGACACCGAGCAACTGTACACAAGCGAAAAAAATACGACACGACAAAAGTTCGACACCAAAAACTCGCCACCGAAAACTCGACACCGTACATCAGACTATGGTACCTGTAGAATAGTCTGATTGTACATTACAATAGTGTGATATGCGGTGACGAGTTTTCGGTGTCGAACTTTCGTCGCGTCGTATTTTTTTGCCTTGTGCACAGTTGCTCGGTGTCTCGTTTCTGCAGTTAGTCAGTGTAAACATTTCAGTGCACAGTTATTTGGTGTAGAGTTGATTTCGTGTACAGTCATTCGATGCATACTTTTGTGCAGACCCTTCGTCGTATATAGTTCACCTGTATACGGTTTTCAGTGCAGAGTTTTTTGGTATACATCTGCCTACGTGTACAGTCGTTTGGTGCATACTTTTTGTGTAAACCTGTTTTCGTGTAGACTTGGCAGGTGTACAGTTGGTCTCCACCCTTGCAAAATTTGTAGCTTTTTTGTCGAAAAAGTATCGTGAAAAGTAATGTACAGTTTTTATTTCCTCCTGCAGAATGAAGTTCAACGTAACGAAATTTCTTATGTTTATGGTTATCGCGATCATGAGCATAGCCCGTTTTGATCCCGTTGATGCATACCGCTGCGCGGGACTAGGACATTATGTTAGTATGAATTGACTGCCAGCCATTTTTGTTTAATCATTTCGCTTACGAACCATACGGAGGTCGAAAATGAACATTTTTTTTTTTAAACAAAAATCAGCATACGGCGAAAGAAGGTCGCTAGGTGGGGTGGGTTCAATTGATTGATTTATCGTGGAAAGCATAATTTTTAAATAAATACCGTTGCAATTTTATTTGTTCATCTAGTGCGGGAGGAACTTTCCATACAGATGTTGCTCAGGCGCATATGACTGCGTAAAAAAACCTGGTGACACTGTCAAAAGATGTGTCCTTAAGTAGATTTCCCAATTCTACTCCCAACAAGATTCCCAATAAGAAAGAATTGTCAGCTTGGTGTGTATGCTACGACTAATAAAGAAAGCAGTATAAACGAAATGTACGAGTATTGTGCATTTCTTGCAACTGTTGTTTCCAGGAGTTTTTTTTCCTTTAGGACATTGCCCCATGTAACTGAAGGAATACCCAATTTTTAGTTTATAGACTTCCATACCCTATTATTAAAGCCGTTATATCTTTCGGGGTTGTCAATTTCAATAAAACTATTTGTTTGAGAATTGCCAGGATGAGATATAGCGGAACGGGGTTAAATAATTTAACACAAGATGTTAAACAGTGAAAATAAACCTTTTATTTGTAACAACAAATAACGATGTAGAAACGCGCGCGAAAAACACTGTACAAGTGAGTAGACCGAAAGTGAGCGGTACCGAATAACAATGATGATTATAATGAGCAGTCCACATTGAGCGCATCCCGATGAGTCGAATTGATTATATGAGAATCACTTGAGTCAACCGAGTGAAAAATACCCGCGGCACTGAACGCCACGAGGTAACCGCCGATTGAGAAAATCTACCCGCGGCGCTGTATCGCCGCGAGGTAGCCGTTGAGAAAGCGAGTCTCTCCGGTAACTGATACGCGAGTCGCATAAACGAGAGAATACACTCGCGGTGTGCTCCGGGTGAGCCTAACGATATCCCGAAATCGAAGATACGTTTTATCACATGAGATGTACCGAAACTGAGTGAGCAGAGTTGAGAATTACCGTGAGAATACCGAATTAAACACGGCGATCTACCCGACCGCGTGGTGACCCGTCAGCCATTAGGTGTAGATGAGGGCGAAATCTGTTGCACGCGGCAACAGGTTTCGCCGTCTACAGTGATTTGTACCGGACCACGGAACTCCGTTCAGATTTTAAGATCGCTATGCGGGAACTGAACGAGGAGCCTTCCGAAGTTCAAGCTCGCGCTTTCGATGTATCATCGGGACTGATTTCCCCGGCCCGTTCCTCTGCCGATCCCTCGACCGTCGCACGACAAGCTGGGGAGAATTTCTGCAAAATAGCAAAATCGTACCTCGCTTGAGCGGAGGCGAGAGGAGACATCCGTATGTCCCCTCGAGACCTCGCTCGCTGTTCAATTCACAATCGCAGTGCGACTCGACTTATGTTGCAAGTCAACCAGGGTCGTAAATCCTGATACCGAACGCGGATGATTCGACACTGCAATGGCGAACTCCCGCACCTCAAATTAATGTGGTGAAGGTAGTTAGTCGAAAACAACTGGAGATAAACTAAAGAACAGTTAATTTATTCACAATTATTTACATTGATGAGTTAAGGTGGAGATTATTGATTGATTTTGTTTCCGCGTAGTAATGACGACGGTTGAAAAATAAGTTTATCTCACGGAGATATGTGAACAATTATTCGCGGGAGGAAGAGTTCCGAGCTGGTCGGATTCTTGATGTTTCCTCCGCGGTGTTGTGACGATTACTGATAGAAAAAGACGTTTTTCTTACATTCGTGGTTGGTGACAAAATCATTTCCTTTGGAGAAAGCGGGTGGATGCGATCCCACTCCTTTGGATGGACAACTAATTTCATTGGTGCAAGTAAAAAATACGAGGTGGGCGGATTTTGGTTGTCACCAATCACAAATGAGACGTGTGAAATGGAAAATACTGGACACCCCTGTCGAACATTTGGCTTGACCGGCTGGTAATTCCAGTGACGCACTCTTTACCGTACTAAAAAGTTTCCGCGCTCGACTCGAGCATCGAGCGGACGCCTGGTTAATCCTTTTATTAGGGGTACATTGTGAGCCGAGATGCGGGTGCTTAAAAGTAGCCACGTACATAGTTCAAGACGCTACTATTGTCTACTGGTATAGAAGCTTAAAAATAGCAAAACTTGTATCTGCGAGCCAAATGTTGAATTGCCCTGCACGTGGGCCATCGAACGAGCGAGTCGTCGAGCGAACCCGTGCATGGACTTATCGAGCCTTTTTTATGAGCTTCAGGTAAGAGTGAGGTACTCTTGCCTGCCGTGCCTTGGGAAACTGGGAATATATTTTATTGTATAAGAATTGCAAGGTTAACTAAATTCTATGCGTTTAGAAATAAAAATTAATTAAAATGCTTGTTCGTTCCGTATGCGACAGAACACTCGCGTAGAATAACGCCGCGGTAGGCGCGATGTTGAAAGAGCTAATAAGGGAAATTAAATATTAAAAAGGCAACGGAATACATCCTGTGTATTCCGATACCTTTATAGCTAATTCTGCCGCTGACGAGTCTGTACGTGCCATATCGCGAGTAGAGTCATGGATAGTGCGAGACAATTTTATATGAAAATTCGACAAACCCAAGGTTGAACCTCCTCTTCACGACGAAATAAAAATTCTTTTATGCTTTACAATAATCTCGCAATTCTCGAGGAGTAGAGCCGATGTAAACAATGTTAAACAAATATAAATGCCACTGTCAGAAATCATGTGTGGGCTATTTAAAACATGGAGCGGATCCCCGTCTCTTTAAAAGGACGAAACAAGACGAACACGAGAAAGAGTGATCATGGAAGTCTTCGGGACATTTGCATTCAGGAAAGTCTAGAGAACTTTAAAGTCCTTACTTGACCCATGACGGTCAAACCAAATCAATTATCGACCTCCACTCATGGATCTCGATTGGACCTGAATCTGTCTTACCATGAGCCCAGCATAGATTAGGAGGCATTCGAGTCACCAAAGCGCAGAGAAACCGACGACTACTCGGAGTGGCGAACCCGAAAATTGCGAGTTAACGAGAAGCGACAGAACAAAAGCGCCGTCAGAAGTAGACCAGTAACGATAATTAGCGATTTTGTACCAAGTAATTTTCCGACTACTTAATTCGAATTTTGTAAATCCATTTTCTTCATCCGCGAGAATTATTCCTTCTATTCAATAAATTACTGATCTGGACCAACATTTTCTTTCATCGAATAACATCCAGCTGTTCCTTCGACGCCAACGATATCAACGTAAGTACCACTTATTTCGTAACCACTTATTTTGTTTATAAATGAATATTTCATACGGAAAATTGAGTCTAAAATAAAGCATTAATTTTTGGCAGCCCTTCTTTTCCGCACAATGCTTTTCACCACATTCATTTCTCCACAAACTCTGTCACACGCGGCTGATTTTTCACATTTTTAATCTTGACACGCGTTTTCCACGACACTTCGATTGTACGCATTTCGATTATACACATCGCTTGCCGCAAAAATCGTTTGAACGCACAAATTTTACCGCACAACTTAAGATCTTGTATACGCGATTTCGCCGATTTTCGAAGGTACTTTTCTAGACGCGGTTAAAAAAAATGACGCATATATTGACAACATTTTATAACAAAATAAGTCAGGAAGAAAAGGGTTGCCCGAAGGCTGCTGTGACACGACGAAATAGAGAATTGTCTTCATATTATAAGCCACCGTATTTTGTGATATAGTTCGCCGATTGTCCCCCTCCCCCCCCCCCCCCCCCCGTTTCCGAGTTAGCCAAGAGCCGAGCGACGTTGAGCGAGCGCTACAGAGACGAGGCCCCGCCAGGGGAGACCAATTCAAGGAGCCGTACCGTCACGACCGAAGGAGGGAAGGACGTTGATACAAAGGGGTATGATACCCCTTTGGTTTCACCGAACGTCGGCTGGAGATCGTGGAGGCCCGTCCGACCTATTCGCCACGGCAGTCTTCCGATCGCCTTTCTCCCCTCGATCAAAACGACGGGGAGTAGAATAGGCCGATCTCAAACGAAAGGAAGGAAGCCCGTCTGCCTGAGCGGTGACGATCAGGGAAACGGCATAGAAGTCGACGTCGAGGAGCGAGAGAGACGGAACAACAACACGGTAACCGCTTGCTCTGTCCAGTGCTCGAGGCATAATCCCGTGCTCCCGAAAGCCGAGGTGACGAGAGGAGAGGAACCGAGGTGCGAGTCGGATCTCGTCACTTCGGCGCAACCCATGGTAGCGACAGTGTATCGTATTTTTGCCCTCCCACGAATATTAGTTAAGATTGGGAATTAAGTGATCAGTGTGATATCGAGTGAGTGAGACAACTCCCAAGGCCCTCCCCTACCCTTTTGAAAACCCTTAACGCATCCCCGCGTTCACCAAGCCCGAATATTCAATATTAGTCCTCGAACATCTTCGTTAATGAGCCACGTGCGCGGTGAGACGCGTTGTAACGAATCCGGCTCCGTCGTTGCATTGTATAGAGTCAGGCTGTTCCGATAATACTTCCCTCCCTACTCAACAAATTACCAATTACCCGAAGTCTTATTCCCCAATTGTTTTGGAACACTTCCCCTCCCCTTTTTTTTGTCTTGTGTGTGCGAAAGTGAGACACGGCGAACCGGTGTTCGTGTAATATCGAAAGCGCGTTTTCGCGGCGCGACGCCGGCGAAAGAGTCAAGCCGAGTACACATAAGTTTTTCATTCGTTTTTCATAAGTCCCGATTTTGTCTGTTATATCGAGTCACGCGTGTCACAGCAGTGCCCCGCGAATTACCCAGACTCCCTAGTCCGAACCCGGACAAGCTCTCCCGGAGCAGGTAATAATTAAGAGCCGTCGAGGTCGATAAGAACCCTTTTGCTATAAATAATTCTTTCCTTTCATTGTATTTTTCGAGTCATTATTTCACTTCGAGTTCCCTCTTACCCTTTCCCTTCCCACCGCGTTGGAGCGAAATAAAACCATTACAATTTTTACAGATCATTTATGCACATAGTTAAGTAGATGTAAAAAAAAATCAGAAATATTAAGAAATGGTGGGGATATTACATGATAAAACAATGTATTTTTTCTGCGCGCGCGTTCATGATGAAAGTTCTCTGCATCGATGTGGGTGTCTGAAAAAGTGAACATATTTATAATTGCATAATGATTGTATCTTCAGTGTGAACCAACAATATTATTTTTTTAAATGATTATAATAAAAATTCGAAACTTAAAATTTTTTTACTAAATTTTCTGTCGGTATTTTATTTTTTATATTTTTTTTGTCATTGAAATGTTTGTTTCTGTGGTTCACACGATCGGTGATGATACTAAGAATATGTTGTAAAATGTCAAAGCGATTTGAATCTTCGTTCAACAGTTAAAACTTTCACAAGGTTCAAAAAAGTGAATCGTGGAAAAACGGCTTTGAACTTGGGTAGTTGTCAATCTAACTCACCTGTCTCCGTATAGCGCGGCCGGTTACCGCCTCTACCTGCCTGCTCCCAAGAAAATAAAAGTTTTTACGCTCCAAATGCTGTAACTTCAACAATTTTTGGAATTTTTCAATTCTGTAAACCTTAAAAAATTCCTAACCGTTCAGGTTAATGGAATCAAAAAATAATTTAAAAAATGACAATTTTTAAAATTTTTCGCGTATATAAGGCGAAAATCGCGCGAATTTATCTGTATCGGGGTAGCCTAAACGCGAGTCTATTAGTATCGGGGTAGTCCATACTGATAGACTCGCGTGAGAACCTCTGCCTGCAAGCCGAACCGGTCTCAGCTCTATCTTATCTATACGAAATATTTTCATCAGTCGATACCAACAGCGATAATGTGTACAATCGAAATGTATTGGAAAACTGTGTTGGATTGAATGTGATGGTTCGAAATGCGTTGCAAAACCCTTGTGAACTATCGGGTAGTGTTGTAATGAGCGTGTGTAGTGACAGGTCGGTGTAGAGAACAATGTGTGCAATTGATTTGTGTTGAAATAAAAAGCGCGGTAGAAATCGTGCTTTCAACCAGTTTGTGGGCCAAGCCACGTGTATAATAGACATGTGTGCAATCGAAATGTCGTGAAAAACGCGTGTGAAGACTAAAAATGTGAAAGATCAGCCGCGTGTGACATAGAGTTTGTGGAGAAATGAATTGTGCGGAAAAGAAGGGCTGCCAATTTTTCTAGGAATTCACAAAATTCAAATTGACATAAAATTTAAACAGTTCTATCGATTCTCCCCGAATTTAATAGCGAACATCGGGCGATTATACTCCATCTGTGTACAACTTTTGTGCCTCGGTAGCTTAAAAAATCTAAGAGCTAGACCGCGCAGTCATTTTTAAAGAAATTAAAAAACGCGTACAAAAAAAACAACTAAACATTTTTTAATAGAATTTTGAAGAAACATTGACTATTAACCACACATGCTGTCTGCAAAATTTCAGCCTGATCGGTCGAGGCGTTCTGGAGTTACAGCCGTTTGAATTTTTCACGTCCGATTCACACACACGCACGCACGCACGCGCGCAAAATATATAATCCATACCGGTTTTCTGTTTGGTGCAGGCACATTTTTGCGATCAGAAAGTTCGGAAAATCGCATTTGACGGACGCAACTCTGTGTGGTACGCGCTGGACTAGAAAATTCTACTTTGAGACCCAACGAGTTTTCTTAGACAATACGGAACGCGTCGACGTTCCTGATTGTATTCTTACGTCAAAACAATACAAAAAAACAACTCTCACTCAACACGATAAGTTTCGAAAAGCAAACGTCGTAGCTCGAGACCTGGCCAGCATGGCATCCGAAGTCTCCGGCGAAATGTATCTCCAACGCTTGAAAACTTTGACGGATTTAAGAAGTTGCTGGGAGAAAAACGAAGAGGCTTTGGTCCTGCCGATAATGATCAATAATGCCGATAATGATCGTAATCCAAACTTTCAAGAAAAAATAAAATAAAATAATCAAATTACTCAAGCAAACGACGAGAGACACGTATTGGTCGAATCACCGTTGATTGATGGTAAAAACGAAAATGTTACCTCTCGACAGTCTTTGGAAGATCTAAAAAAAAACTCGAAAACCAATTTGACTACCTCACCGAAAACTCACCGAAGGATACCGGACCAGATTTGTCCGCTATTCGCGTACCGGTTGCGTTGAAGAGACAAGGACGTCCAAAAGGATCAGAAATCACAGCAATCGGCTTAAGGTAGTTATGTCGCGAAAGTAATCCTAACTGATCTACCTGGATTTTTTATATGAGATAGTTTGAATATTCATTCTTATCTACAAGAAATCCCAGGATGGGTTACGGAATGTTAAAACGAGTAAAAAAATGTGAAAAGTACATTTTTATACATAGCGTTATATGGAAAGACCGTGAGATTCAACATTCAAACAGATAATTAACCATCTTGTATATGAGATAGAAAACGTACGAAAAAGTCTACGTGTTCATAAAATCTTTAGCTATTCATTACAATCATAAAAAGTGTACGTCACCGGACATTTGGACAAGTGATTTGATGTTAATTGAAACAAGCCGAACCACGCGAGATCAATCTCTCATGGCTTTTCAAGATGGTGGCGAAGTTTGGCAACGTTGCATATTAGCTATACATACGGTAGCTACCATCGGTCGGTATATGTCAGTTATATTTTCTGATAAATAAACACACACTAAATATCTTAATTGCAAATTTCAGCGGTGCAATTCTCGAGACAATTAAGGTTGCTATGTCAGTAATATATGGACAATATATGTCATTTAGCCTGTGAAAATAATGATGTGAACAATATTTGACATTTCGTAAAAATTGTCATAATCACGTTGACTTAGTTACGAAGAATAGGGGATGTTATTATTATTTTTATTCTTGTTAAATTAACGTGATAAAATAATTGATTCGAGCAAATTGTATAATTACCTTCACATTAAATTTTTTAACTTTCAATGTTTTATGATATAATGTCATTTTTCTCTCAAATCCAATTGGAAATTATTATAGAATTCTTCATTTTACCTAAGAGAAAAAAGCGACACATAGTATAAGGACGGCAATTATGAAACAAATACAAAATGGTTTTAGAACGTTTTATTTATTTAATCGAGCCAGCTCATCGATAATAGCGGTCAATATTTTATGTTGTTTTGTTACGCGGGGGTGGCCCTCAACATCTTCGGCCAGTAACATTTTTACGCTTTCTCCTCCACCAGTGTTAAAAGTTTTTATTAAAATGTCGTACGAGATCCCAGCCTCAGCCATCCGTGAACGCATCATCGGTGAAGCTCCGTTTTTTAAAGGCTCAAGACTTGTTTTGTCGATCTCGTAAGTTGCTTTCAACTATTGCGACCTTATCATGTCCGACATAGTTTTCGCTTCTTCTTTAATCTGGCTCGATGAAACGCCAACAGTTTCAATGAGTTGTGCCAGGACTTCAACATCTCGGACTGCATTGTGTGCTACGTCACTTGCCGATGATCCCAAAAAATCGGTAGCCAGAGACTCTTGAATAAACTTCCTTTTTTCTTTCCGTCTGTCGGGCATAAGGCGACGAAATATAGGTAATGTGTCAGAGAATCCCTTTGCTACGTCCGAAAACTCTGATAACAGTCCACTGTGCCTGATTGTGCGTAGCATAAACGGAGCATCAAGCTGTAAATATATATATATATATATATATATATATATATATATATATATATATATATATATATATATATTTTTAACAACTTGAACCATATTTATTATAATATCGAAAACTTAAAATTTAATAGCGCCTCCATTATATATATATATATAATGGAGGCGCTGTTAAATTTTCGATATTATAATAAATATGGTTCAAGTTGCCTGAAACCATTATGCGCAACTAAAATAGCTCCCTTTCCCTCGCTGACGTGTCGTAAATAATCCAAGAAATTTTGAATCGCTGTTTGGATGGGGACCGTGGTCAATAGTTCATCATTGAGAAACATTTCGCCGGCTACAACTGTGAGGCCATTGATGCCGGTTGCTGCGCGTGTTATTCCTCGGGATGGCACGATGTACGCGTTAAAAATGTTACCATCCGTACAGCCGCGATCTACGGAAAAACACATTCCACGAAACTGAAATCTCTTAGTCTGTGAAATGATGTTGTTCAAAGAAGCAGTTGCGCCCGAAGCTGTAGATTCGCGAAGTGAAGTAAATATTCTACTTGACATATTTCTGCAGAGTTCGAGAGGCTGCTTGTTTCGAGATCGAAGACAATGATAGCTACTTCTTTAAAGCTTACTTTTGCATCTGAATGGGAAAGTATAATATTAGTATATTAGATATAACGCATTATTCTTATGGAATACATACCCGGAGTGTAAACTTGAAGGGCATCTGCTCTGGCATCCAGACCGCAATCGGTTCTATACGTAATCCCTTCGCGATTCTCAGCTGCAGTATTTCGACGACGTTGAGTTCGTTTGTTCAAAGCTCGTCGGCGTTTATGTTCTAACGATTTCAATTTGACTGGTCTCGCTGCTTTTAACTTAGCCCGTTCAGCTCGGAATTTTTGGGTTTCTTCTCCTAGTGGCAACGCCAGCTTTTTATAGACAGCTAAGATATACTGCGGACCGATGTTTTTTTTGACAAACTGCTGCCGCCAGTCTATAGTCGAACGATGCGGATCCCGCGTAATGATAGTTCTTTGGATGTTTATATGCTACCATATTATTAGCGTTTTCGTTAACTTGCGTAGATCCACAAGGAGCCAGTTTTGCTGCGTTATTAGCTGCTCTGCTGAATAACTTTACCAAAGAAGCTCTCAAGTCTGGGTCAGTCAACGGTTTTTGTGTGGCAGACCTTCGTAGACGTAGTCATTTCCCAGAGTACGGCAACTTCGACTCTCGTCACATGCTTCATGTTCACTAAAAGCATGATCTACAATATTTGTTAACTCTCTTTCGGCCGCTGACGCATTATCCTTATTCTTTTTCAACGTAGCAACAAACGCGTGAGAGAAATAAGTTCGGATCTTATTCGAATTCGTGATACCGTACAAAGCAGTAGTCAGCGATTTCTTCGCGTGACTCAGATCTGACCATTTCTCTATTGGGAAAGAAGCTGCCCGACGAACTGCCGAAATCGTAGACGAGTCGTCATCTCCAATCAATGTTTTATCCTCACATTCGTATCCGCGAGTAAAGGATTTTTGACGATCAATTCAACGGCCTTATCTGGTTCCGTGGCCTTAGAACTGCCCTCAAAATCCTTTCTGCAATCGTGATCATCCTTCGAATAGCCGCGTTCACATTTGACGCATCTCTTCGATCGAGTAGTCCAGCCCAATAGTGCTCCCGTCTAGTGCCCCGCTTATGTTGCATGAGCTAAAAATATATTAACATTCGGGTACACATGTTTGTGTTCGCAATTGGAAAAGTTGTAAAATTGTGTCTTCCATACCTGACTTGCTATTATAGGCCCGACCTGTGCCTCGTTTCTGCCACGCGCCATCAAACGATACTATTAAATCTATAATTTTATTAGGATCTGTATCAAGGATTGAAGGAATCGGAGGAGCTTGTGGATCGCTTGAATCTGACGTCAGGCAATAAATCCGAATAATTATGTTAGAAACAAATTCAAAACATGTCTGAAAAATGTGCATGGACTGAGAAATATAAGAAATCGGTATCGGCCAATTATAACTGGTATAAACGCATATTCTTTAGAAATTGTCAAAATTAAAAGCCATGGTCATGCTATGCATTGATTTGTTTTCATAGTACACGGAATTTGACTTCATGTTAATTCCAGCAGCAAGATCTCAGGTTTCTTCTTCTAACGATCCGACGTTACGCTCAAAACTATATTAACAAAAGATCCTTGTGTTTTAGTTTGCAATGAGATCGATGTGGCCGTGGTGATTGACATCGTAAACCGCTGGTATTCTGCAAAACCCCCTAAAACAGTTTTTTATTTATATTATTCAGCTTTAGAGCAGCCTTAATAAATTATTATAAAACTTTCTCTTCTGCAAAACCCCCTAAAACAGTTTTTTATTTATATTATTCAGCTATAGAGCAGCCTTAATAAATTATTATAAAACTTCACGAAAAAAAAAAAAAAAATAATTGGCGTACAAAAGGAAGTATAAGAAGTCAGCAGTTCTTTGCAATATGTGCATGCATATCGAAACGAACATGGTCCAATGTTATAATTCCTACATATAACGCTGAAAAGCCACTTACGAGTTTTGCGTATACTCTGATCGCAGCGTCAGTTCTCTCTCTTCCATGAGCGCGTCTCTACAAGAGTTCTTTGCAACCGCTTCGATAACAGGACCAATTTCTTCTTCGTACCGTTTCAGAAAGTGTGGTGTTACGACAGGAATGTTCATCGCTGACAATATGCAATTTAGTTGACTTACTCCGGAACCTCCATCTATAATAGCTGGAACATAAACATTATTCGTAATGAAAAATATTCATGCTACGCAGATCTGTTTTAGGCACACAGATCTTCTCCAAACCTTGCTCTGCGAGTACACAGAAAAATTGCATACATACCAACAGCTACTTTATAATTAATATCGTATCGCTCTCTCAGCATATTGGAGTTTGTGCTGCGTCTGCTTGTTTCTATATCATAGGGTGTCTGATAAGCGGTGCATCTTATGGTCAGGACATTTACTAGTCCACGGCAATATTCCTTCTCAATGAATCTGAGCGATAAAGGCAGTTGACACAGTCGACACCACAATCGTTCTACCAAGTTATTCAGGTCGACAATTCGGGTTTTCGTCGGTTTATCGAAGGATTTCTCTACCGTTGGTTCTTCACTATATATGCGTAATGAATTGGCCTTTGTTTTTACCGCGATCAGCTCTCACGTCATATCGTTGTTTCGAAATATCACTCATCACGATCACAATTAATGTAAATAACAACGTCAATATTCCGAAACATTACCTGCTTCCAACTTTACGATGCCGGTCGACCAGCCGATCGATAATACGGCATTGCCACGATGTATCATTTCTTTACGGACCCAATAGCAATCAAGTCAAAACTAAAGTCAAAAAGAGCTTTATCAATAATACCTTATGAATTATGAACGCAAAAATTGTTGCGTTATGTTATTTAACACACCCTCTTAATTCATCACATTATTTTTAGAACGGTCCGAAGGGATAAAAAAAGTGTATTCTCCAAAACCATAATCACTTGTGTCGATGACTCCGGCGTACTGACATAGCGAGGCGAGGCGCCTTCAAATGTACACCGTTCAAACGTACACCGGTTCACCGTGACACAACTGAATCTCACACTTCACGAAATGGCACACGGCGTTCAAGCTTACACAACGAATTTCTAACACACGATTTTTCTAACATCTGCCAAACCATACACCGCAAATTTATTACACATCAAAAAGCTTTCACATTTAAAATGAACACATTCAGAATTTAACAACATTATTTTGTAACAACCGCGAAATGTAACAACTTCGAAAGCTTACACATGAAATTTGTAACAGACGTTGAATATTACACCCGTGCATACGTACACGGGCTAACAGGGAAGGGGGAGGCTCGAGACTGCCGCTGATAAGAACCACTGCTACTATGCAGGTTAAATGGACTTCACAAGGTTACCGTACGAACATTGCCTGCTGTGAATTCCATTTAACCTGCATAGTAGCAGTGGTTCTCATCAGCGGCAGTCTGGAGCCGCCCCCTTCCCTGTTAGCCCGTGTACGTATGCACGGGGGGTAACATACAGGTGGCCGAAAACGAATCCTCTATTATTACGAACCTCTCCCAACACAAAGTCTCTAGCACATTACGGCTCACAAACTATTTCCGTACAAGAGACCCGATATACGTGCTTAAACGCAATTCCGTCCGACATCTTCGGACTCAAATGCATTTTAGAGTCAAAAAGTAAAATAGCGTAATGTTTATTGACAATAATATATAAAACCCGACGGATAAACGTTCTATACTCACCACCTGGTAACCCGTCCTGACTGAATGGGATAACAATCTTTGAATCTCCCGCCAAGTCGAGCCGGGAGATTCAAAGATTTTATCCCATTTTAAAAAGGGATTTCAAACGATACTCTCACCAAGGATGGGGTAATTTACTGACGCTTAAAGCTACGAGCGGTCGGCAATGCAGATATCTGCTTGTCCCAAAGTTACAGATTTTCGCCGAAAGATGCCGCAAGCATAAACGCTGCAACGATATTACCGCGTTGACATTGGAATACGAAACACCGCTGCTCACCCCGGCGCTAGTAGTTACGCGATCAAAACTCGCCTTGTGTGTCGTCTGCTCGCTTGAAACGGCGCCGACGGCGGTCGAAGTGTGTCCCGCTCGTACGCCGAGAAACAATCAAGTCACGCCGCAAGTTAGAAACAAATTCTGCGTTACTCCGAAAGCTCCGCCAGTGTGAGTTTGATGGATTTGTTTAAATCGATATCATTCAGCACTTTGATTTTATTTATCTATTTATTAATTTATTGATTTAACGGGGACAAGGACCTTCGTACAAATAATATACACGTTTGACATTAGTATATATATTATAAAATATCGAAGTTATTATTTGAACAACAGGTGTTATTTTTTCTCTGTGATAGTTCTCTAGTAAATCGATTTAATTTGTCACTCGTAACGAATTAGAAAAGTTTTTATCATTTTTTTGATGTATTAATTTGACCCTTCAGGAAGCCGGTCGAACGGAAATCGTCGTCGATCGATGTTGATATCGATGAGAGCATCTTCCAGCAGCCATTATTCGAGAGCCGAAAGGAAGTCGCTGTTCGGGTGGTTACCGATAAGAAGACAATTAAAAGTGCACCTTTAAAATTGGCGGAACAGAGCGTCAGTCAACAGATCGATACCGATGAGTCCCCGGTTCTGGGTTTCGAAAGTAATTTCATGGAGGTCGATTGTTCGACGAATCCC
Organism: Exephanes ischioxanthus; assembly: GCA_958510785.1. Lineage (NCBI taxonomy): Eukaryota > Metazoa > Arthropoda > Insecta > Hymenoptera > Ichneumonidae > Exephanes > Exephanes ischioxanthus. The sequence goes on along the minus strand of OY294019.1, from coordinate 7,685,410 downwards.
CAAAATCTTACGTCTCGTCTTGTCTGCAGATCAAAAATATTCCTCGAAGGCTGTGCCTTCTGCCAAGAGAATTTGTAAGTCTGAGAGGATAAATATAAATTTATATACATCACTGTTTAAAAACAATTGCAAATTCAATGCACGTGACTGGAAGTTATTAGGCAATTAGAAACTGGTACGTACATACAATTTAACGTACAATTGTGATGAAAAATGAATGAACTTTTATAGTAAAATTAAACTAAATTATTAAAAGCAACGTATTTGTGACGGTTTTAATATACAGTACGTTAATTTGTCATCACAATAAAGCATGCAATCCAATATACCAGTTTATGTATAAAAACTTCCAATACTACGACATTAAATTTAATATGATTTTTTTGACAGTGATTATAATATATAATGTATTTCTAATTTATATAAAATGTATAAAGTAGTTATTTGTTGTTACTCGGCGAAATAATTTAATTGTACGCGACTGCTAAGCAAGATAAACTTCCGACAGGTAAACGGCAAGATGGACGCCGACAGCGAGCCGCAAGAAAATTCATTGGAGAATGTCTACAGAGAGGTCAACGAGTGGGCGACGATTCATCGGGTGACGGAATTTCGTTCGTCGAACGTGACAGTCCAAGAGGATTATTCACGAGCAAGCGAACGACGCCGAAATTCCGTTGGAGATCGACGAGGAGCGTTACAGATATTGTCTTCCACTGAAATTCAAATGTCGCAACGAGAAGTGCCTCAAGGAGATTGAGATCAAGGAATTCTACACGACTTTCGTAAGCGTCGCGTTCCGTTCGCGATAGTTCCGGAAAAAATTGAGACGATTTATGATAGACAATTTTTTTTTATCTTCTCAGGCTTCGGGAAAGCTTCCCTCCTTGGCTCAGTGTCCGAATCCCGAGTGCGACACGCCACCCTGGAAATACGTAAAGTCAATCCAAAACGCGGTTCAATTGGCTCAATCGATTTACTAGAGAACTATCACAGAGAAAAATTAACACCTGTTGTTCAAATAATAACTTCGATATTTTATAATATATATACTAATGTCAAACGTGTATATTATTTGTACGAAGGTTAGGGATGTGCACGAGCGTTGGGAGACTCGAGCAGCTCGATGTTCGAATCGACAGGCTGCTGATCGAACATGCTCGAGCCTTACTCGGTGCTGCGATGGGTGGCGAGTCGAATTTGTAGGTTCGAGACGCTCGAGACTCACGAGACTCACGAGACTCACGAGACTCACGAGACTCACGAGACTCACGAGACTCACGAGACTCACGAGACTCACGAGACTCACGAGACTCACGAGACTCACGAGACTCACGAGACTCACGAGACTCACGAGACTCACGAGACTCACGAGACTCACGAGACTCACGAGACTCACGAGACTCACGAGACTCACGAGACTCACGAGACTCACGAGACTCACGAGACTCACGAGACTCACGAGACTCACGAGACTCACGAGACTCACGAGACTCACGAGACTCACGAGACTCACGAGACTCACGAGACTCACGAGACTCACGAGACTCACGAGACTCACGAGACTCACGAGACTCACGAGACTCACGAGACTCACGAGACTCACGAGACTCACGAGACTCACGAGACTCACGAGACTCACGAGACTCACGAGACTCACGAGACTCACGAGACTCACGAGACTCACGAGACTCACGAGACTCACGAGACTCACGAGACTCACGAGACTCACGAGACTCACGAGACTCACGAGACTCACGAGACTCACGAGACTCACGAGACTCACGAGACTCACGAGACTCACGAGACTCACGAGACTCACGAGACTCACGAGACTCACGAGACTCACGAGACTCACGAGACTCACGAGACTCACGAGACTCACGAGACTCACGAGACTCACGAGACTCACGAGACTCACGAGACTCACGAGACTCACGAGACTCACGAGACTCACGAGACTCACGAGACTCACGAGACTCACGAGACTCACGAGACTCACGAGACTCACGAGACTCACGAGACTCACGAGACTCACGAGACTCACGAGACTCACGAGACTCACGAGACTCACGAGACTCACGAGACTCACGAGACTCACGAGACTCACGAGACTCACGAGACTCACGAGACTCACGAGACTCACGAGACTCACGAGACTCACGAGACTCACGAGACTCACGAGACTCACGAGACTCACGAGACTCACGAGACTCACGAGACTCACGAGACTCACGAGACTCACGAGACTCACGAGACTCACGAGACTCACGAGACTCACCGGTTGTTTCATCGATACATCGGTGAAGCAAACGGTACAAAGAATCGGGATGTATCGATGGGGCAAAATGGGGCACAAAATCAGGATGTATCGACGGGGCAAAAAGAGGCAAAAAATCGGGATGTATCGATGGGGCAAAAAGGGGCAAAAAATCGGGATGTATCGATGGGGAAAATGGGGCAAAAAAATCGAGATGTATTGATGCGGCAAACCGGGGCAAGAAATCGAGATGTATCGGTGGGGCAAAACGGGGCAAAAAATCGGAATACATCGGTGAAGCAAACGGGACAAAAAAATCGGCATGTATCGATGGGGCAAAAACGGTTAAAAAAATCGGGGAATATATCGGTGGGGCAAAAAGTCAGGATGCATCGATGCGGCAAAAAGGGGCAAAAAATCGGGATGTATCGATGGGGCAAAAAGGGGCAAAAAATCGGGATGTATCGATGGGGAAAATGGGGCAAAAAAATCGAGATGTATTGATGCGGCAAACCGGCGCAAGAAATCGAGATGTATCGGTGGGGCAAAACCGGGCAAAAAATCGGAATACATCGGTGAAGCAAACGGGACAAAAAAATCGGCATGTATCGATGGGGCAAAAACGGTTAAAAAAATCGGGGAATATATCGATCGGTGGGTCAAAAAATCAGGATGCATCGATGGGGCAAAACGGGGCAAAAAGTTGGGATGTATCGATGGGGCAAAAAAATCGGGATGCATCAATGGGGCAAAACGGACAAAAAAATCGGGATGCATCGATGCGGCAAAGTGGGTGGTGGGACAAAACGGGGAAAAAAATCGGGATGTATCATTGGGACAAAATGGACAAAAAAAAATCGAGATGCATCGATAAGGCAAAATGGGCCAAAAAATTGGCATGTATCGATGGGGCAAAAAATCGGGTTGAATCGACGTGGAAAACCGGGGCAAAAAAAAAGGGCTATATCGATGGGGCAAAACGGGGCAAAAAATCGGGATGTATCGATCCGGCAAAACGGGGTAAAAAATCGGGATGCATCGGTGGGGCGAAATGGATCTCCTGAAATCGTGGGAGGCAAAACGGGATAGATGTAACGAACTCGCATCTCCGATATAAATGTTCCGACTTTAATTCTAATAGAAAAACACTAGTCGAATGTTCCTTCTGATACAAAGACTATTCGGATTATTACCTCGTTATAAATAGTTCAAATCAATACGTGAAAGACTCACGCTTGACCACAGGAGGCTCCTCCCAAAGCAAATAAAGGGGGAATTCGCTTATTGGAGCATTTTCACCACCAATAGCACCATAGTTGGTGGTTTCTAACCCCTCCAGCTGTCGAGGGATGATAGGGGATGATTGGTATATAAGGAATGATAAAATTAAGTAGTTCAGTTCAGTGACCATCGAACCGTTGTACTCACAACGCTGGGCTACACGCCTGTCAAACTCATCGAAGCCAGTTATATTGAAAGTCAGAGTTCATAGCTCGTACGGCGATTCAATAGAAGCTGCGTCTTCTAAGTAATTAAAATAATAGTCTCAACGATATTAATTCTCCGGATTCCAATTACGGTTTGAGCTAATAAAAGCACAGTTATATGTAACGTCGTTTATAATAAAACAATTAACGTGTGTCCAAAACTATGTGAGTATATACAACATTTGTCTCCCCGTTATAACCTTAACCCGTGTTTAAATAAGCTCGAATAACCGCGCCGATGTATCGTAGACAGCGATCATCTAAAACCCATACAACTATAGTGTAAATAGGCGAGGTTTCCGTCCCCGGTGTAAAGGGCTGCCCTGCCTTGACCCGAAAGGAGAAACCGATAGTGTTGCGCTCTCCCTTACACTCTCGCGAGTTGGGCTGGACGTAACATAGGGGAGAATCGGGCAGCCAGACAGACCTGCCTGTCTGGCTCTCTGGCTCCCCATTCTCCCTTACCCCGATTTACCTCCCACGATTTGAAGAGATCACAGTTGGCCCCATCGATACACTCCGATTTTTTGCCCCGTTTTGCTCCACCGATGAATACCGATTTTTTCACCCCGTTTTGCCGTATCGATACATTCCCCGATTTTTTTGCCCCGTTTTGCCCCATCGATACATCCCGATTTTTTTGGCCCATTTTGCCCCATCGATACATCCCGGTTTTTTGCCCCATTTTGCCCCATCGATACATCCCGATTTTTTGCCCCGGTTTTCCACATCGATAGAACCCGATTTTTTGCCCCATTTTACCGCATCGATATATCCCGATTGTTTGCCCCATTTTGCCCCACCGATGCATCCTGATTTGTTGCCCCATCGATACATTCTCCCATTTCTTGCCTCTCTTTGCCCCACCGATGCATCCCGATTTTTAAGCTCCGTTTTACCCCATCGATGCATGCCGATTTGTTGTCCCGTCTGCTTCACCGATGCATTCCGATTTTTTTGCCCGTGTTGCCCCGCCGATGCATCCCGATTTTTTGCCCCGTTTTGCCCCATCGATGCATCCCAATTATTTATAAATTATTCATGAATATTTGAATCATTCGTATTATTCAAATTTTCGAATATTCAATTCGAATTTTGAACCGAATATCGAAAATAAATATTTATTTGATTTAAATTATTATTTATTTTAATCAAATAAATATTTATTTGCGGGCGCTCGTCAAATAATTTTTTTTCTGCGTGCAGACAGCTCGACCGTACCAGTTCATTAGCTCGATGAAGTCTCGAATGTTTCGAATGTCTCAAACGTCTGAAACATCTCGAAAGTCTCGAACGTCTCGAGCGTCTCGATAGTGTCGAGACGCTTGAGAGTCTCGAGACTCTCGAACGTCTCGAACGTCCCGAACGTCCCGAACGTCCCGAACGTCCCGAACGTCCCGAACGTCCCGAACGTCCCGAACGTCCCGAACGTCCCGAACGTCCCGAACGTCCCGAACGTCCCGAACGTCCCGAACGTCCCGAACGTCCCGAACGTCCCGAACGTCCCGAACGTCCCGAACGTCCCGAACGTCCCGAACGTCCCGAACGTCCCGAACGTCCCGAACGTCCCGAACGTCCCGAACGTCCCGAACGTCCCGAACGTCCCGAACGTCCCGAACGTCCCGAACGTCCCGAACGTCCCGAACGGCCCGAACGTCCCGAACGTCCCGAACGTCCCGAACGTCCCGAACGTCCCGAACGTCCCGAACGTCCCGAACGTCCCGAACGTCCCGAACGTCCCGAACGTCCCGAACGTCCCGAACGTCCCGAACGTCCCGAACGTCTCGAGCTTGGTTAGCTCGATATTAAGCTCGAGCGAGTACTGAGTCGCCAGGGCATGACTCGAACAGGCTCGAACACGTTCGTGCACATTCCTAGTACCACGGCGCGCGCTTACCACTCGTCATAATAAATAATGTGCCATTTTCGCCCATAGTGGCGGAGCGACGATTGTGTTAACACAATCGTCGCTCCGCCCACAATCGTCACAGTCGTCGCTCGAATGGATTTATTAATAAATCCATTCGAGTTGAACGAATGCCTTGCCGAAGCTTGAAAACTGACGTCGATATATATTAAGCTTCTAAAATTAAACAGTAAGATGAGTAAAGGCCATCAGGACGTTGTTGTAAATTTTAGCAGCAGCAAATGTATTTATTGATATTAATATTTACAATATCGGCGGTGAGAAATTTTCAAACAATATAGTATACATACACAGTAAAAAAAAAGTTTGTAGTTTTTACAATAACTTATTATTCGTTATGAAGCGTTATGAAAATTATAATTTTCAACTTTTATGAGGAAGCGATATGAAAATTCCAATTTACAACTTTTATGAGAAAGGGTTATGAAAGTTGCAATTTTTTTTCTCGTCAAGGACCGCGTTATATGTCAATTGTTAAAAAACAATTTAAAAAAATTCTTTCACTTATAATGACAAGTCGAAATTGGGGACAACGCAAACGAACGTTTGAAGGTAAAATTCCGACCGATGAACAACATACATAATAACAATAAAATAGAATAAAAAATCCTAAGTGTTCTTTATTATATTCTCCTTCCACCCTAAAATCAATTTGATGAAGCGTATACTTACCGAGAAAAAAATCACGAAATATGCGTGTGTTTTTACCCATTTACTGTGGCGTAAGCCTTTGGTGCGGAGACAATGTACGCTAGCTGAAGTACCAATCATGAGTCAGAATACTTCGTTCGCTTACCTGCATTGATCTTACCGCGTCGGACCGTATTCATCACTGTCATCCTATGCAAAAATACAAATCTGTATCTGAACGCTTTCACTGGACTTTTCAAGATCACACTAAGGATCCAGAAGGTTACGCGAATTTTCAGTACCACAAAACACCATCAACTACTGAACTAGAGTGATGCTAAAATAATTGTGTAAATGAAAGATTGTGCGAATGAAAGATTGCGTACTGATTAATCTGATCGATGGTGACCCCACAGAAGAAACACCATTGCATGGATACGGTATGCAGATTAGTACGATCGGTAGTCGTAAGAATATTTAATTCAATTTCAGATTCGAAAGTTCGCGAGAACATCGATATTGAACCGCAACCGATACTGTCAACTTTGTCTATGGAGATAGAAGTTTTTCAGTGTCGTACTTGTAGTATTTTGTTACAGACAAAAGAAAGTAAACGGCAAAAAGGCCATAATCCCTTTCTCGAGAACTGCGTGGTTTTGATCTTGCATTATACTTTAGATTCTTCGGTATTCGAAAACATAATACAAACGTATGATACGAGTTGATACATATTACTATTTTTCGCATAGTCAGACTCGATGCGTCATGAGGACGCCGCCGACCACAATGTTGTAGGAAATGAATGTAGCGGAAAAGAGTGAAGTACTCATGAAATATGCAAGGTAACTATGGGAGCTCGCGCGGGTGGTGAATACGATAGGCGTCGTAATTGCAGCCGCGTCAATCATTGTACGCTAGCGATACGTATTACATGAAACTGCATCAGTCTATCACCGCCACTGTCGGTAAAGGAACTAGAGGCAGGTTTCTATCTTGGCTCATCTACCGTTCTCAAGCCGTTGCCGGAGTTTTATACCCAGAACTTGTTGAAGAAGCCACAAGAACAGTAGAAATAGTGAGCTGTAGTCATGAGTTTCTTCGATCAGCGATACTACGCCTTAACCAAGGCTCACATGTCGCGAATAGGCATTTGGCCGGATCAATCAAAATACGTGAAAATTATTCTGCCTTTGACGATGCTCGTCGTAACATTGACACTCACCGGACCTGTGGTAGCAATCATTATCTGAGTATGAATTTTCCTCAAAAACGTTGTTTTTTTATTACAATGTACAACGTTTACCAGCTTATTCGATTGCATGACGCTCGGCGAGACATAAACATTCTTGCACGAAGCATAACAATCCTGCTGATGGGGATAGCAATGGGCTTCAGTGTGTTCAATTGTATTCAACATGCTGACGATGTATGGTTCCGGTATATAATATGCTTTCCAAAAATATTTATGTTTAATTGGAAATTTTGCAGATAAAATTCGGCTTCCAGTCTATAGAAAAGCATTGGCAAATGTTAAAAGATACGACTGCAGTGATTGTCCTTCACGAGTACACGGAAAAAGGACGCTACATCAACGTCGTTTACTCGAGTAAATAATTATTTTTATTATTTCAGAACACACGACATCGGCTTCAATATGTATCATTGCTGATTTGTTGTTTTTTATTTTCCAGTATGTTTGTGTGGTGTGATAACATTCTGCTTCTGCATATCTTCATCATTTATAATACTTGAATTCGTTCATCCTCTCAACAAAAGCCGGCCGAAAGTTTATATTGTTGAAGCAGAGTACGGCGTTGATGAGGATAAATACTATTGCTTCATACTCGTTCATATGTATATCGTGGCCGTGATGGTCTTGTGTATAATGGCTGCCATTGTAACAATGTACATTCTCTGGGTTTTTCATGTTTGTGCACTTTTTGAAGTTGTTAGGTGCGTATAATTGTGTCCCGAATAATTTGATCGCTCTAGACCGATGCTTTTCCGATTGATTTCCAGTAAATCCCAAAACAGCCTGAAAACTGAACGGTCAATCGATCAGTTTTCAATCGGAAAATAACACTCGAATTAATAAGCAAGTAAATTATTTATTTCCTCAACGCCTTGATTTCTTTTATAATGGGCACCAGCCGTTTGTAACGGCTCCAGTCCGTCCGACCAGTTTGTCCGATTACTACCAAAAGAAGTCTCGGAAAACAAACAGAAAGAAGATTCTACTTCACAATATCAATATTAATATTGATATTGCGTTGACCGACTCGTATTTCCAAACTCTTGTGTGCCCAACACGTACTTCCAATGTCGTAAGTGCTCGGTTCGTCCAAAGCTTTCCAACCAAAAAGCGTCTGTGCTTTTCTTCTCCGTCTGCTTCCACAGTGCCCAGTGGCACTGTGACAGCCTTACCGACCTCAGTGCCATCTGGCACTCCGGTCGCTCGGTTGTTCCACTATTCACGTTGACCCACGATTTTCTTTTCTCTCGGTTAACCTCTCCGGGGCACACTATCGAGAAATGTTCCAGCGCTTCCTCTACAGTCAATCCTTTCCGTCACCAACATTTACATTTGTTCCAATGCTTATTCCCAACATTTTGAAGTACTTTACAGAAGCTTTCCCGATCAATGTTTCCCAATACTTTCCAAAAACCCAGGTACCCGCCACAGATACGTCTGCTCCTTTCCAAAGCTCCCCCCGTCTTTTCCTGCTTACCATAGTATTTATTCCAGTTAGTAGAGGGATAATGCAATTCGATTATCAATGAATTGACAAAACCGTTGCCCTTACAGATTCAATTTAGAGCTTATCGCACATGAAAATGCTATTACTGTTCGGAGTGATTGTTATAAAAAACTCTGTGACTGCATCATTCTTCATACAGAGGCGATAAGGTAAGCGCGACAAGCGAATGACCGTGAATAGCTAAGCCGCGGGCGTTCAACGTGCAGTTTTTGCGGAAGATTAATCTATTTTTTGTATGACATAGGACTGCTGATCAGGTAGAGGCCGGTTGTAACGCAAACACCGGAATGTCATTAGGCATTGCTGTGATTATTTCAGTCATGTCAGGAGTACAAGTAGATTACAAAAATTCAATTTCGAAATACATTTTGCATTGCAGAAAACGATATTCCTGATCGACGATTGTTTGTCATTGCAGGTTCTGTTCAATTGGAAACATCCTGAAATGCTAATACAACAAGTACTCTTAATAATTGGTGAGGCATTCCATCTTTACTTAGCTTGCCTATCTGGACAGGAATTGATGAATCATAGTGGAAAGATTCATACAACTGCGTGCGTATAATCAAGTTACGTGGCGGAAAAGTCTACCAAGTCATATTAATATAGCCCTCTCTACTTGTTAGTTATAATTTGGACTGGCAGCATATGCCAGTGAATGCTCAAAAGCTCCTGATACCAATACTGATTCGAAGTAGCAAACCTTGTTGTTTCACCACCGCAAGATTCTACGTTCTGTCGATGCAAACCTTTAGCATAGTATGATGTTATCACGTTTCGATTATATATCTCGATGTGCCGTAACAATTGATAATATAATCGACGTTCATTATAATAATATATTTTGAAACTGTTTGTCAAGGCTATACGGACAGTGTTATCGTATTTCACGATATTTTCGCAAATGATTTAAATGTTTTACTCATCAACGATGCTGGATCACGTCGACGAATATATTGTTTTCTTTGAATTTTTTTTTTTTCTACATGTCTTTCACCTGTACGGGGTCCTTCCCCTTTTACACATCCCACCTCCCCCCCCGGATGTTTTCTTCGTATTTTACAAAGTAAATAAAAAAAATACCCTAACAACTTGAGTAACCGTTGTTTTAAAAGAAAAATCACCATAAAAATAACCGAAAAAACAACCGTTATTTCATGTCACTTTCTACACCGTTAAAAGAACCGCAAAAATAACCATACGTGCGAGAGCTCACGCTGCCTGTGCTTGCGAACGGTCATTTTTTTCTTTGAATAACCTAAAAAATAACCGCAACGGTAACCGCAAATAAGCTTGCAGAGCGGTTATTATCGACGACAAGTAACCGTAAAAATAACTTTCAAAATAACCGCAGGAAAGTCACTCAAATTTATTTTTACGGTGGTTACGGTGGTACGTACCCAAAAAAGGTTTGGTAATATCGGAAAAAGATTGGTTCGTATTGTCATCGTGAATTATATCGATTTAGGATACAATTCTATATTAAGCATTTCGGAGAAAGAAATAAACCTAACGACCTGAAGTTGGGATCGAACCCGGGACCTTTCGCATGCTAACCTGGAACGTTGACGCTACGCTACCGCGTATCACATGAATTGTTCTCATTCCTAGCGAGATTTCAAAGTAATAAAAGTTTTCTTATCTGAAGTGAAGATTTATTTATCATTGTATCATAGAAATTGCACGAAGCTTCTGCGAGGATTGGGTTTGAGGGCTAAACGTAGAGTCGCGGATATGAATTTCTAAGAGCTTGTGTAATTGATTTTGTGTTTCCTCACGTAGAAAGCTTTGCTTTCGTGAAAAAAAAAGAAAACATTTCGAGATTTTGTGTCTGAGTGATGAAAATATTGCATATTATCGAATCATATTTAGGAAAAAGGTGTCTCTGTGCGTCAGTGTGTCTCCAGCTTGAACGCTCTTCAACCGACCCGAGTGCCCGATTTCGTGTAGATAGCTTGGAACCTGCTCGAATTTTAAGTTAGCCCGATCTTTAAAATAAATCTTGATAAACCCACATGCACTTATCGCTTTCCGAAAATCTTAATTCAAACAATTTGGGATCACAGGGTAACTTTCCAGTTGACCTTAATCCGAAAACGCAAGGAAAAAAAGCACTGATACAGCATTCAGGAACGCCCCGGCTTATCGCCTTTACAATCTACACCTACTTGGTCGTGCTGCACGTAACTGACATTCGGGTTGCTCGAAACTTAAGAAGGATTCGAGCGTTAGATTTGAGAATCGTCAGTGTTGATTAACAATTTTTTTGGTACTTGTACAATGCGCATAGAATTCCACGCAAAGTTTCCAACAGTTATTCATCTCCGTCTTCAATATATTGGCAATTAAATGTACTCGCACTTACTCCCGCGGAAATGAAACATTATCAAGCTCTTTTATCTTACAGAATTTCATTTAATAAAAAGTAAAAGGGTCCCATCTCGTTTTTTATGAACTTTTTTATAGCATTTTTTAAAAAAGATTCTCGTTAAAATTATATTTATTGAAAAGTATCGACAAATAATCATATATTATTAGAACCAAGCTACTCATGGAGTATCCGTAATGTGAGCGTGTACTTAAAAAGTACCGGAAGCACTAAAAAGTACTTGAAGCACCAAATAGGTAGGGAAGAGTGGGGCAAAACCCGATTATGAGACGAAAAGCAATTTTCTAATAACTTTTGGATGATGGCGATGGTAATCCGTGGGGCAAAACGCGGTTGAAAATCCGGATGTATCGTTGGGCCAAATTAAGACATCCAAAAATTATTGAAAAACTGAGTTTTGCCCTTACGGTCCCGTTTTGCCCTGCTCTCCCCTACCCGGTACTGCCCAGCTATTTTCCATAGAGTGCTCGTAAAGTTTTATAGGTAAATTTGTGATTTAGCTTTCCCAAGCAAAATGTTCAAATTTGCAATCGCTCGTTTTTTTAGTTTATTAGTGAATGATGATGTTACCGTTCATACTATCTCTTTTTGACTATCTTATTCTCGCACTGCAACATCCCAGTCGCACACTGCCGTTCGAGCGCACCGCAAGCATCGCCGACCTGACACTAGATTCTTCTTAATAAATGAATATGTACACATAAGAACCCGACGAGCCGGAGTATGTACGTTACATAATTATGGTACATTACTTCAATTGCTCACCGTGTGTGCCCACACGGTTCGGAGAGCATGTCTTATTCAGTGGTGACTCGGATACGAAAGATCACACACAAGCGATGGAACCTCGCCGAAAAAATCGGGCGAACGTCCAGTGGAAGAAACTCAAAAGAATACTTCTATCTATGCACTTTGACTTGGATCTAATTTTTTATCAGTGATGCATCCCAATTTTTTCCCCCGTTTTACCGTATCGATACATTCCCCGATTTTTTTCCTCGTCTTGCCCTAACGATGTATTCCGATTGCCCCGTTTCGGCGCGTCGATATATCCCGATTTTTTGCCCCAGTTTGCCCCATCGATACATCCCGATTTTTTTGCCCGTTTTGCCCCATCGATACATCCCGATTTTTTGCCCCATTTTGCCCCATCGATACATCCCGATTTTTATCCCCGGTTTTCCACATCGATACAACTCGATTTTTTGCCCTATTTTACCGCATCGATATATTGTAAGATTCGCTATACTACGATCAAAAGGTACCGCGCAAATTCGGACACTAAATTGAGTAGAGTCGTGACTGTGACGTAAATTGTGTTGCACGAAGAGGGAGTCGGAAGGCACCTCACCGCGAGAAGAGAGTTCTCGGCCTCTTTCTCCCTGGGATCGCTGAACTGGACACCTCGTCATAGCCACGTGCGTGGGTTAATTGGAACACTGTGGACACATAGAGGCAGTTTCGGAAAATTCTCAAGTGCTCTCGGTATTGGCAAGCCGAGAGACGAAATGGCGTACGAACATAAAGTCGAAGATTTCCTACCCCAGGGAGAAAGCAGCTCATCCCGTCGTTATTGTGGGATCTGAATTTACCTCAATTCGAGATAACTACCTGTGTATAATTTTCTATGAATTTTGCCGAAACGCGATTATAACATGTCGACGAAGTATGGAGGTATGGGAATGAGGAGTGTCGATCACCCATAATTGTGTTGTATTAATTTTTCCTTGTTATTTTTTTTCATTTTTCGTTTATTGTAATTTTGTCATCTTTTTTTTTGGTGAATCATTATTTCATTATAATTTTTGTTGGTAAACTCCAATTGACCAGTTTATATTGAACTGAAGCTGTGAAAATTGAGAGAATATTGAAAACGAAATTACGGGACGAAAAAGTCATAGAGTCCGAAAATAAATCTCAATATATATATCTACTTGTCTGCGTATCTGTGCATTATTTTTATTTCTTAATATTTTATGTTTCGAATCAAGTCAACCGTTCTGAAATGCAATCGCTGTATCTTACAATATCCCGATTGTTTGCCCTATTTTGCTCCACCGATGCATCCTGATTTGTTGCCCCATCGATACATTCTCCCATTTCTTGCCTCTCTTTGCCCCACCGATGCATCCCGATTTTTTAGCTCCGTTTTACCCCATCGATACATGCCGATTTGTTGTCCCGTCTGCTTCACCGATGCTTCCCGATTATTCATGAATTATTCATGAATATTTGAATCATTCGTATTATTCAAATTTGCGAATATTCAATTCGAATTTTGAACCGAATATCGAAAAAAAATATTTGTTTGATTTAAATAATTATTTATTTTTATCAAATAAATATTTATTTGCAAGCGCTCGTCAAATAAATGTTTTTCTGCGTGCAAACAGCTTGACCGTACAAATTCATTAGTCTCGCGCGTCTCTCGCGTCTCGCGCGTCTCGCGCGTCTTGTGCGTCTCGAGCAGCTTGGTTAGCTCGATATTAAGCTCGAGCGAGTACCGAGTCACCAGGGCATGATTTGAACAGACTGGAACACGTTCGTGCACATTCCTAACGAAGGTCCTTGTCCCCGTTAAATCAATAAACAAATAAATAGATGAATAAAATCAAAGTGCTGAATGGTATCGATTTAAGGCGGTCCTCTAGTTTCTCGGCTGTTTTTTTACGGCGTTTTCAATAATTTTTTAGGGGCAAAGCATCGAAATAATCAATCTCATTGTTTTTGCATAATCTTTATTAACATTTAAATAAGCTTTACACATTTTTTGAAGTCAAAATATATAATACCAAACGGCATTTTAATCTTCATATTTAAGACTAGCGATTGAACTAGAGTCAATTCTAAATTACAAAAATTGACTTTTTTATACACTTTTGAAAATTACATTCTATTTTTTACTCATTTTTTCTTAAGTTTTTCACTCGTAGAAAAAAAACTATCAAAGCAATCATGATAATCCTAGTTCAATCGCTGGCTTATAACATATTAAAGATGCTGTATAAATTTGAACAAGATCGGTGCAGTAGTTTCTGAAATATCGTGGTCACCGTTTCGAAGAATGGTGTTTCGAGAAAAACGCGCTTGAAAGTTCGCGCATGTGATTTATACTAAAAATTTCATCTCACCGCCAATCTGCTATGCCTGGACCATACAATATGCCTTCCTCTTCTTCTTGGAAGTCACGCAGAGCTGCTCCGTCTTCCCTTTTCGCGATTCGGGCCTGTTTTACAACATCACTCGTGCGCCTTTCTGAACGGTCGATCCGAGAGCTATCACGCTGTTGAACATATCCTTTAGCTTGTGGGCCGATTTTCACTCCCATGGTTTCCAAGGTCTTCAGGATAGATTTGAATCCTTCGTTGAAGATTATGACAGCGAGAAACGTGACGATTTCAACCACTTTTGGCCCAGAATGGAGGTGCTTCGGAGCAAAAGTCCAGATTAACGAATTGAGCAACTCGTTATTATTGTGAGTTTCCGCTCCCAGGCATCTGCTTAACAATTCTTCTTTGGATAAATCCTCATAAATTGGCTTTATAACTTTTTGAACTGCTGCAGAAAGAGGCGGTTTATTGTGTTTGAATTGCTCAGCCTCTCCGAGAAACTCAGCTCTGCGACATTTGCACCAACTAGATTCGCCTGCAGGACAATTTTGATGCTGTGGATTGCTGTCTGTGGAAATCTTGTGAAAGAATGTTCGCCAAATTTCCTTTCTCATTTCCTCGATAGAATCTGGATGTCTCCGAATAGCTAATCCATAATACGTTGTCATCTCACCAATCAATTTATCAGTGAGTTTTCCTGCACCTTTCCCACCAATGCCTTTATTAGATTTTTTTAAATTTCGGAGCCGAGTCCCCATCCTCTTTTCAACGTGTCCAACACACTCTTTTTTTACAACAACATCTTCTCCATATGGTTCTACCTTCAAAATACCGTTGAATGTCTTGCTGTCACCATCTCCTATGTATGTCGTATATCGAACTTGATGTTTATCTACTGAACGAGAAAACATTTTCACAACTGCATCTATTTCCATCTTCCCAGAACTTCCAGTATGATTTCGAGTACAATTTTCTTCATGATCAGCGAGCCATCCTGCATATCCAACTGGATCACTATTTTTTTTATTTTTCCACAAATTGCATCCAGCACAAAAACTACTCATTACACACGCATCAACCACTTTATCGGTGAACTTAGTATCAATACAATGGTCAGCGCCGCTCGGCTTTCCGAGCAGCCCGGCGCGCGCTCCGTATACCTGCTCCGTTCCAGGGCCGTAACTTGTGAACGACTTCGAATATCGAAAAATCCTTTGGCACACATTTTCAACACATGTTGTAGATGTGATTTATGAAGAAAAAAAAATCGATTTTTTCGACCCGAGAAACTAGAGGACCGCCTTAAACGAATCCATCAAACTCACACTGGCGGAGCTTTCGGAGTAACGCAGAATTTGTTTCTAACTTGCGGCGTGACTTGATTGTTTCTCGGCGTACGAGCGGGACACACTTCGGCCGCCGTCGGCGCCGTTTCAAGCGAGCAGACGATACACAAGGCGAGTTTTGATCGGGTAACTACTAGCGCCGCGGTGAGCAGCGGTGTTTCGTATTCCGATGTCAACGCGGTAATATCGTTGCAGCGTTTACGCTTAGCGGCATCTTTCGGCGAAAATCTGTAACTTTGGGACAAGCAGATATTTGCATTGTCGACCGCTCGTACCTTTGAGCGTCGGTAAATTACCCCATCCTTGGTGAGAGGATAGTTTGAAATCCCTTTTTAAGTCGGCTCGACTTAGCGGAAGATTCAAAGATTGTTATCCCATTCAGTCAGGACGGGTTACCAGGTGGTGAGTATAGAACGTTTATCCGTCGGGTTTTATATATTATTGTCAATAATCATTACGCTATTTTACTTTTTGACCCTAATATGCATTTGATTCCGAAGATGTCGAACGGAAATTGCGTTTAAGCACGTATATCGGGTCTCTTGTACGGAAATGGTTTGTGAGCCGTAATGTGCTAGAGACTTTGTGTTGGGGGAGGTTGGTAATAATAGAGGATTCGTTTTCGGCCACCTATATGTTACCCTGCACGGGTGTAAGATTCAACGTCTGTTACAAATTTCATGTGTAAGCTTTCGAAGTTGTTACATTTCGCGGTTGTTACAAAATAATGTTGTTAAATTCTGAATGTGTTCATTTTAAATGTGAAAGCTTTTTGATGTATAATAAATTTGCGGTGTACGGTTTGGCAGATGTTAGAAAAATCGTTTGTTAGAAATTCGTTGTGTAAGCTTGAACGCCGTGTGCCATTTCGTGAAGTGTGAGATTCAGTTGTGTCACGGTGAACCGGTGTACGTTTGAACGGTGTACATTTGAAGGCGCCTCGAGATAGCTACCTTAAAGCAGAAAAAAAATAGAACCACAAAAACGGGTACAGCCATTTTATCAAAAGCGTGAAATCGAGAAAAAATTAATAATGATGAAGTCGTTCATTGACAACGAAATCGCGAATAATGCGCTGTCAAAAAATAACAAAATCCAAGAGAAAGATGTCGAAACTTTTCCGCAAAATGTATCCGATGCTGTTCTCGACGAAACCGTCAATTTGACAACCATCAAAAAATACTTCTCTGTCGATGCGTGGAAGGCCGTGATGAATGTAAAAAAAAGTAAAGAATGATTTACAACAATTTATCTGTCCACAATGCGACCGAGATATCTACGAAAGTAGCGAATATGATTGTACGAAGAACGAGGTCATTGCTTGTGATTACTGCCTTCTGTGGTATCATATGAATTGTCTAAAGCTATAACGCGTAAACCAAAATGAATCTATGGATGTGTCCTCCATGCCGCCAAAACGAAAATGTATAAATCACTACTGCGTATAAGGTGTACGAATAAAGTATACACTTTTTTATATTTTTTCAAATGCATAATATAAAACTACTTTGATTGTTGGCTTATTTTAGATTAACCCCTGAAAAATATCCCCAGAGGATAAACTTCCGAAAAGCGCATACCTCCGATCGATCTGACATTTGGTCCTAAATGCCAAAAAAACAAAAACAAAGACAAAAAAAAGTAAAAGCAAAAACAAAACAAAAAAAAATGTATTCATCCGACCAAAGGAAATGGGACTGAATTGCAAGAAATACAAGTTAGTCGGATGAATAATTTTTCGTAATTTGTCCGATGAACCAATGGTCGTCCTAGATGTCTGCAGTCGGACGAATATGAAAAATGTATTCATCCGACCAATGAAAATGGGACTGAATTGCAAGAAATACAAGTTAGTCGGATGAATAATTTTTCCACATTCGTCCGATGGTGAAATGACCGTCGTACCCATCGTAGTCGGACGACTATGAAAAATGTATTCATCCGACCAATGGAAATGGGGCGAAAAATTTGGCGCTGCTGAAATTACGTGAGATTAGTCGGACGAATTATATTTCCATAGTCGTCCGTAGGTCAGATGAATAATTTGTTCATATTCGTCCTTAGTCGGACGTTTAGCCACTTCGTTCGGATAAAGCGGTAGCATCATCGGGGGCGGTATTAAATCGTGCATCCGCTAATGCTTTTCTTTTTCCCGAAAAGTCTACGGTCTCTGAATTGCATTCGTTACAGATTTTGTTTACCGACTGAGTCGTTTCACATATCCTTAAGTTAATGTCAGATTCGATCGTCGGTAACAAAACCTGTAACGAATGCCATTTTGAGACCACGAACAGCTGAGAAAAAAGAATTGTCTGTCCTTGGAGAATTGGCGGTCGCAGAAAGACATTTTCTTTTTTCTGAGCTGTCTGTGGTCTGAAAACGGTATTCACTACCGTTTTTGTTACCAGTTAGGCATGAGGCAGGAGAGTGGGACGGTATATCACATCACCTTAACTGGAAACGATTTCGGAAGGCAGGATATCGAGTCAGCACCGAAAAAGTCGGCATCATAACAACTGAACACGAAAAGTCTACACCGTGAAAGTGAGCATGCAACCATCTTACCACCACTCAGCTCTGCACCAAGAGAACTCGAAGGTAGGATATCCTCGTCCGTCACGACTGCTCCAGAACACTCATTTCCCGACCCGAAGTAAAATGATACAGGAAATGTGTCACCTCCAGTTTGAAAATATCATCTTTCTACTGGAGGAGAAGTCATACCGGAAATATGTTACTACCGGTTTGAAAATCGCGTTTTTCGACCGGAAGCGAGGTTTTTCTTATTGAGTAAGGTCAATACCGGTAAAAGATGTTATGTGCTCACTTTCACGTTATGAACTCTTCGTGTTCAGTTGTCATAGTGGCCTCTTTCTCAGTGTTCATTTCATATACTGCAATTTCAGAATATACCCCGGTTGATGGTAGAGTAGATTAGTTGTTGGTTGAAGGTTAGTGGAGAGGATAATATAGCAGCACTTGGTAAGGTAGATTAAAGAACATCAACGGATAGTAATTTTTTTGCAAATATTTACTGACGTTTCAATGTTGTTTCCAATGATTTCCATGTGTCTAGTCTAGGACCTATATAATGTCTAATGGATTTATAGATATAATATACGAACTTGCGTCGGATAAGCAACTGTAAAGGAACAAAAAATGTAAAACGGGTGATAAGATTGATACTCAATCACGTAATCTCACAGTTTCGATAAAGTATTTTACCTCGGAATATTTGTTCGTCAAACTTGGGTTATTTGGAAGAAGTCGATTTTTATTTATTACACTGGGGGAAGTTGATGAAAAATGAGGTTTGTAGATTATGAAGTTCAACGGATGAATTACTATCATCGTCGATTACATGTCGAAATAATTCTAAGTTTTTTTTACAAAGACTTAGATAACTCCAGTCGCCTTCCTGTACTGTCCAAAGTGCTCTAAATACTGCTGCACCGTGTCCATCGGTTGATACAAATCGTTCATCCTATTCTGAAGATACTGAGGCGCCTGATTCGACACAGTTGATCCGAGAAAACCCTGAAGAAATTCCCTCATCAGATCCCACGCACTTCCAGGCACGACACATGGCCTGTACTCCACCTAGGTACGATGGAAAAAAAAGAAAAGAAATAAGATCGCTTTGCTACCCCTCCAGGCAATTGGTCTTCCGGTCTCGTAAAAGTCTAACCCTCTTACAACCAAACTACTGTATAAAACTTTGTTAAACATTCCCACGGGATTTCGTGCAGTCCTGAGGGCAGAACTCTGCGATTTACATATACACGTGGGAGATTGCGGAGGAAGGGAAGCGGTAGGTGTCGAATGTTCGGGATGCCTCGGGTGTTTTGCGAGACACCGAATGATATCGGAGAAACGAGAAACTCTTTATACAGTTCGCGCGAATGTAGGAACATAAAACCCAACTTGTTTAGTTCCCATGCCCTATTGGATTCCCACGAAAACTACACGAACAAAAATGTAAAGAGAACGTCCATGAATCTTCGGAAATTTGATTGCTCATTCGGAATATCTTGTCGGACGAAAGTAAAATTACGGTAGAATTTTTAACCCTTTCGCTGAGAGTTGCCTTTTTCTGGCACCTTAACGATAGAGATCTTGTGAAATAGATTTTTTCCTGACATCGAAGAAACTATACTTTAATCATGCGGCTGGCAGCGTACCATATTATGTTGGCGAAACTATTATGTTGGCGAAACTATTATGTTGGCGAAACTATTATGTTGGCGAAACTATTATGTTGGCGAAACTATTATGTTGGCGAAACTATTATGTTGGCGAAACTATTATGTTGGCGAAACTATTATGTTGGCGAAACTATTATGTTGGCGAAACTATTATGTTGGCGAAACTATTATGTTGGCGAAACTATTATGTTGGCGAAACTATTATGTTGGCGAAACTATTATGTTGGCGAAACTATTATGTTGGCGAAACTATTATGTCGGCGAAACTATTATGTCGGCGAAACTATTATGTCGGCGAAACTATTATGTCGGCGAAACTATTATGTCGGCGAAACTATTATGTCGGCGAAACTATTATGTCGGCGAAACTATTATGTCGGCGAAACTATTATGTCGGCGAAACTATTATGTCGGCGAAACTATTATGTCGGCGAAACTATTATGTCGGCGAAACTATTATGTCGGCGAAACTATTATGTCGGCGAAACTATTATGTCGGCGAAACTATTATGTCGGCGAAACTATTATGTCGGCGAAACTATTATGTCGGCGAAACTATTATGTCGGCGAAACTATTATGTCGGCGAAACTATTATGTCGGCGAAACTATTATGTCGGCGAAACTATTATGTCGGCGAAACTATTATGTCGGCGAAACTATTATGTCGGCGAAACTATTATGTCGGCGAAACTATTATGTCGGCGAAACTATTATGTCGGCGAAACTATTATGTCGGCGAAACTATTATGTCGGCGAAACTATTATGTCGGCGAAACTATTATGTCGGCGAAACTATTATGTCGGCGAAACTATTATGTCGGCGAAACTATTATGTCGGCGAAACTATTATGTCGGCGAAACTATTATGTCGGCGAAACTATTATGTCGGCGAAACTATTATGTCGGCGAAACTATTATGTCGGCGAAACTATTATGTTGGCGAGACTATTATGTTGGCGAAACTATTATGTTGGCGAAACTATTATGTTGGCGAAACTATTACGGTGGCGAAACTATTATGGTGGCGAAACTATTTATCAAAATATCTTCAATTTTTATCTTAAAATTGTGGAATAATCTGCCGAACGACATCTTTTAAATTGAGGTATAATTTTTTATTTTTATTTTTGACATGCAACGATTGAGGATATTCAAACGTTAATCGAATTATTTCAGATTATTTTTTGAAGCGTAATTTATTAATATGTGAACTATATGAAACTTGGGCGTCGACGAATTCGAGGGTCCTCGTGAGTGAAGGATTGCCGAAAACCGACGAATTTATAAATAAAATCATGTCATGTATATGTATTTTGATTAGCTATTTACCCTTGAATTTTTTTCGACCTCCGGCATCGTGCACAGTGAACAAGGTTTGCACTTGCCCACCAACATTTACTTTTTTTTTTCTGTCAAATTAACATCTTTTTTGCCAACGCACGGCTTGAAACTAAAAAAAATGGTAAAATTAACGAGAAAAAAATCGTGGGTGTAAATTATTGAATGTACGAATCTTTTTTACCGTGTGAGAGATCGTCGACGTCGATGTTCCACCGCCGGTTGCACATTCTCATTACTCCCCGACTATCGGGAACTTACGCCCTACCCCCCCCCCCCCCCCAACCCCCTCCCAAGAGGCAAGAGCAGGTATTTGTCTTTCCAAGATCCTGTATCCCGTGTCTGCTATATATACGCTTGTAGCTTTCAACGACACACGGAATCGGACAGAAGCGAATCGCTCATGCCACATAGAACAAGAAACATTCCTCGATCCGTTTCTATCTCCAATTTCTTCTACCATCTATCCCTTCTTTGCTTTCTTGTCTCGTTTTTCTTCTCTCCGATCCTTCATTCCGAGACTTTCCTCTTGTACCAAAGATGAAAGAACGTTTCACCGGCGAGGGTGAAACATCGTCGACGTCACTAGTTTCCTCGATCAAGTAACGTCAAACTTGCGGAAAGAGAATCAAAAAAAAAAAAAAAATGGAATAGGGGAAAAAAGAACATTTCTATCGGTACAAACTCCGGTCAAGCGAGCATAGCTTTGACGCGGTGAAAGGTTGCGGGAAAGCGGTGCAACCCTGAAACCCGCCCTCGCGCTGAGCGAACAACTTTATGCACCGGAAGTTATTAGAAATTCTTACGGCATGCCCTGCGCGCTGTATCAAAATCGCGACGAACCCTCCCAAGAGCTTTTTCAGGCTTTCTACCTGTACAGCTCACACTTTTCGCTCGAGCAGCCGAGCTGTTCATAAAAACAAGGAGAAAGTTCTGTGAGCATTTTTATCGACTATTTTTTCATTTCAATCGAGTCGTCCACATTTTTGCAATGATGAAAAACTTCAAGACTTCACGGGTTCCGTGTCGCCAGATATATTTTCGTAAACTATTTAACCTTGTCGAGTGAGAAAAAAATGTTTAATCCGGAGAACGGTAGAGAGTTGGGCGGAGCGCGATACTCGAATGAATTTCCAGGCCAAGCTGAAAAGCTTTGAAGAGGGAGGGGCCGCAGGATGCACCCCGAGAGTCGGGAAGCAGTGTGAGAACAGTGTCGAGGATAGAGAACCCGGTGAAAGTATATTGTATAAGAATAATGAAGATAGAAAGAGGAGAGAAGAGAAGGGAGTCAAAAAATTGCTGTGAGGATGAGTGTAGCATCTTTTTAACGTCGTAGTATAAACATTTTCCACCCTCCCGTTTCTCGGAGCGATGGAGAAAAGTCATTTTTAATTACAAGATTTTCGTATTTTCGTATTTTCGTACACTCAGAAAAAGGTTTAATACCGTCAACGAAACTTGGTGTGAATCAACTACATCCTGCAGTTACGGGTGGCGAACGAAATATACACTTCAATTGACTGCAATATTTAGTTGAATTTTGAAAAAATATTTGTTTCCGTGAAATGTACTTTTCTTCCTTTCGAAAAAAGCCCACACTCAATGAAACTAAGTTTCCGATTTTTTCCAACCAAAGTATGCTTCATTGTACTGAACATTTGAGTCAGCAGGCGGAGTCTACACAAGCATTTACGAAATATCTGTTTCAATCGAAGACATATTTCATTCGCAACGGTAAATTATTTTGCTTTTGTTCATTCAGGAGTTCTTTATCACACATAACCGGTAAACCTTATGATTATCAGTAGCGAAGTAAATGTGTCCTGTAACTAAGCGAAAAAATCTTTGTTCGAAACAAATATCTACTCATACTAAGAAAAAAAAAGTTTGGCCCAACTCACTCTATAGTTGGGGTCCCGGTACTGTTAGTAATTAATTTTACACATGGTTACATCGTGTCTTATATATTCAATTGATATCAATACAATCGCTACTTATCAATATACCACAATTTTTACAAATAAAAATTTAAATATCCTAGCGGGGCTCGAACCCCTAACCTAACGCATTCTGACCTAGTACTTTACCACTACGCTATCATCGCATATTGACATGTGTAATCTTGAATCAGATGTATAAGTTATTTCTGTCACTAACTTAGACTCAACTCCCATGATTTGACATAGAGATGTCCAAACAACTTGACCGTTTTTTATTGTGGGCATAATATTTGTAAATGACTAAATTGACGTCTTGCCGGATTGAATAACATCATTTTCAAGATGACAAATTTTTGTATACCAATGAAACGTGGTATTTGCGACCAATGTTTGGAATTTATGTTATGATTCCACAGAGTGACATTGAATAGAATTTAAAAAAAAACACCGAAGGTTATAAATCTTTATGTTGCCTCATATATTTTTTCAATGGGGATTAAGGATGAAGTAAATGTGAGTTCAATTCCACTGAATATTGGATTGTGTGAAACAACATACTTTTTGATAGAATGTTCATTTCTTCTGGTTCACGATTGTCTAGAATCTAAAAGTAAAAATACCAAAGTAATAATGCTTCGTTTCAGCACAGCAATATTTTGGTACATATATTTATGTATTCAGAAATAGTCTCTTGAGCTTGTTCAAAATACGCAATTTGAATCCAACAGAAAGTATGATTTGACTGAATTTTCTGTTCAAGTAAATCAAACGAATGTTCTGTCAAATTAAGATGTATGTAACTACGAACATACTAATTAT
This sequence comes from Exephanes ischioxanthus, assembly GCA_958510785.1. Lineage (NCBI taxonomy): Eukaryota > Metazoa > Arthropoda > Insecta > Hymenoptera > Ichneumonidae > Exephanes > Exephanes ischioxanthus. The sequence continues at coordinate 7,661,199 of OY294019.1, read as the reverse complement.
TCCGTTTTTATATCTATAACATAAACCATCTGCAAATTGACTAAACCTTTCGTTCATATCAACGAATACGTAGTGGCTTGGACCAATTGATTTATTCCCCTCAATCGAATAGCGAAGTAATTTGAACCAAATAGTTTTATTTCAATTCACTGAATGGATCGTTGATATAAACATTATGTATTTTGGGTTCAATGAAAAAAATAATTGTATAATATTATTCTTCGTCCAGAATTATGAAAAAACTATAATAAAAAATTAAACACCAATTAGTTGAATAAACTCAAATTTAGTTGATCTAACATAATTTGCGATCAGATCAGAGTTACTACGTTAATGTAATTATTTAGTTGTTTCAAATAAACTGCATTGATCGATTGGACCAAAATGTATTTGAAGGACCTGAAAGACGTTTGAACGAAACCAAATTACCTTAACTAAATATATGTAGTTGGATTCACTAAACCTTTCCTGATCGTATTTTCGTATTTTCGTATTTTCGTATTTTCGTATTTTCGTATTTTCGTATTTTCGTATTTTCGTATTTTCGTATTTTCGTATTTTCGTATTTTCGTATTTTCGTATTTTCGTATTTTCGTATTTTCGTATTTTCGTATTTTCGTATTTTCGTATTTTCGTATTTTCGTATTTTCGTATTTTCGTATTTTCGTATTTTCGTATTTTCGTATTTTCGTATTTTCGTATTTTCGTATTTTCGTATTTTCGTATTTTCGTTTTTTCGTATTTTCGTATTTTCGTATTTTCGTATTTTCGTATTTTCGTATTTTCGTATTTTCGTATTTTCGTATTTTCGTATTTTCGTATTTTCGTATTTTCGTATTTTCGTATTTTCGTATTTTCGTATTTTCGTATTTTCGTATTTTCGTATTTTCGTATTTTCGTATTTTCGACAGAACAGAACATTGATCGGTGTCTCTTCAGACAGAGATTAAAAACGATTTTCTGGATCATCCGATTATCGCGGTGCCGGTAACATTGTCGAAGGATAGCTTATGGTCTCGGTGGTCTTGAAGAAAAAAAAAATTATCAACGAAGGAGCCGCGTGAAAATCTGTCGGTAGGACGAAATAAAGTGCGATTTAGCGGTGGGTTGTATCTGGCGCACCCTGTGCCTCCTCGTATCCCGGAACATCTATCGGAAAAAGTAGTAATGAAAAGTACGCTTTCCCCGGGGAGACCGGAGAAACCTAAGGGAGAAAGGGAGATGGTCGCGTTCTATGACTCTCCCATTGGAATTAATGGAGAAACCGGGTTTATCGCGCTACACGCGGGGTGGTCTGCACTCTCTCGGGTTACGAGAGGAGACTCGCGACTCTGGGCCAAACGGCCCAGTCACCGATACAAATGGCTCTGTGCATTCCGTGAGTGGAAGAACTCGCACCGTTACACTACACACTACGGACTATCGGGCACTTTCGCTCTACGCTCACCACTGTCGATTGGTCGCAGTCGCGATTTTACATTAGTTTCACCGGCAGTTTGCTCAGAAATGACACAGTCAAAAATTAAATAAATATTGTACTGCAATTATTCCGGTTAAGAAAGAAAACTGATTTGTTTTTTGAAAGATTAGAACTACCGGCAAGGTACGGATTTTGCGAGCACGTAAGGTAAACGGACCAGTTTCCGCCGCTGTCCCAGTTACCGCCATTAATCACATTATATATACTAATAATAAATACTGTATACGTTAAATACAAACGAAATTGACGACATGTTGGAGAGCGGTTTACTCTTGATTAATGCAGCGATAAGTATCTTGTTTATAAAATGTTCCCTTTAACAAATGAAGATGGCGGAAACTGGACCGCTTACCTTATCGAAGACGGCGCGAGAAGGGAATGGAGAATAATTTACAACAATTTGACCAATATTGATATAACCAAAAAATCATGTTAAGTGAGCACGTAGCTACACGGTAGTAAAAGGTTTGAACACTTAACAACACGTTTGTGTCTACAGTTTGTTTTTGCAAGTCGACATCCAAAAATGTTAACAAATCGGTGATGGTAAATTTTACTAAATGATTAATAGTCAATTTTGTTAAGTGACTGATGCTAAATTTTGTTACATGATTAATGGTAAATTGTATTAAATGTTTAATGGTAAATTCTAAAAACGGTCGATAACATAACGACCGGACCGCCAAGTTGCGTGTGACTAACGATTAATTTTTTATTAGAACGCCGATTCTGCAAACTTAATTTTTACGGTGTATTCAATATTTTGATTCTTGGAAGATGCATAATTCAAGTCACCAGTAGTTAGTTTTGCATGTGCAAATGAACCCTTTATAAGTTAACAGGAAATATGTGACTGGTCGAAACAGCCGGTACCCGGATGGGACAACACCGATGTGTGCACGTTGGCATTGCGAAGGTGAGCGAAGAGAACCATGCTCAAGCGACATTGGCAGCGACAAATTGTACTATCGTTCGCCGAATATATGGATATGTAGCTCAGTAGTGTTTATGTCGCATATACGAGAGATTTCTGTGCCACGATGCTCCACTGTAGGACACGATAGTCTACATACGCGTACATTAAACACGAGAGCGACAATCGGGATGGGCGGTGCAGAAGGGTCGAGCACGAAACGACGATGGCAGAGGTCTCGGTGCGTGGATGCCCGGACACATACATACGTCGATCGATCGATATCGCGCCTCCAGGCACCACTATACCGCTCGTTGAAAACGCGTGTAACAGCTAAAAAAAATCAATGCCTAGGTTATCCGTATAACGCGCGACATTTACAGGGCCGGCCTATCTGGGACTTGTTGAAAAACGGGAATATTGCCGCCGTTGAGTAAATCAAGAATGAATCAAAATTTCGAATAATAAATTTCATTGAATAATGAATTTTTATTAAATTTCAAATACTAAACCAGTAAAAATTTCAAATAAATTTCCCATAATAAACGAATCAAAATTTCGATTCAATTAAAAATAATAAACTCTTCAAATTTTTATTTAAATTCCAAATAATTAATTTATACAAATTTTGAAAGGATGAGAGCTCAAATTTTATTTTCGCGTCGCGAGAGTCTCAATCGAGTGACCGTCGAAACAATAGGCGATATCGAAAATCAATACAATCGATAGGAGTACTCAGGTGCGAAACGGAAACGTTTTCTTGGCGCTCCTTTCTATACGAAGATATCGAAGGAGCAACACGGTGAATCCAGTATGATAATTATTGAGGAAGAGGGCATAGCGAGGACGCCTCGTGTCGAACGCACTCGATCGTGCTTGGCCGATCAGTATTTGGACTTTTTTGCAACCTCAATTCCATTTATGCGAGCCCCGGAGGTAAAGAAAGAGCCAACATGGAAACACTTGACTTGCAAGTTGAGTAAAATTAAATTGTTATATTATTTTCCTCTTTTCCTTTCAATCACGGTTCCTATAACTTGTTCAAGGGTGGTGATTTACCGTTTATAATTATCTACACCGAAAGAACGGTTTGGTAATATCAACCTCGCAGCTGCGGTTACGGAAATTTTTTTTGAATCAATCCAGGCGCATTCAAATAGACTGCATCGTTGTTGAAACAATAAAACTGGTGTGGTTGTGTCAATTGCGTATAGCAGTTACTGCGATTCCAACGTGGATGCAAAGTGAACCAAAACTGCATTAAATAAACAACTTTTTTTCGATTCAATCGTATGTACTGTCGACATACAGAAGGTTTATTATTTTTACTTGAACGTATATTTGGTCGAATTGAAAAAAAATGTGATTCCACGTGTTCGTATATATACGAACATTTTTCATCTTGAAAATGATGTTAGTCAATCCGCCAAGACGTCAATTTAGTCATTCACAAATATTATGCCCACAATAAACAACTTTCATGTTGTTTCCATATTTCAATGTCAAATCATGGAAATTAAGTCTAAGTTAATGACGGAGAATAACTTATATATCCGATTCAAGATTGCATATATCAATAAGCGATTGTAGCGTAGTGGTAAGCTACTAAGGGACTAGTTCAGAATGCGTTAGTTTCGAGGTTCGAGCCCCGCTAGGATATATAGTTATTTTCTTGTAAAAATTGTGTTATATTGATAAGTAGCGATTGTACTGATAACAATTAAACATGTAACGACGATGCAACCATGTATAAAATTAATTAGTATAAACAACGTAAATAACAGTACGAGGACCCAACTCCAGATTGAGTTGGGCAAACATTCTTTTTCCATTGATATAATTGCCTATTCTGTTCGGTCAAACATATTCTTAGTTGGAAAAATGAAATTATTTTTTAAAATGCTGATGTAACTTTTTAGTCAACTTAACTAAATATTTCCGTCGCCACTCGCAACCGCCGGATTTGGTTGATTCAAACAATTTTTTTTATCTTACCTTTTTTTGGCTGTATCTGAGCAACGAATAGTGAATGTCTGTCTTGACTTGTGAAATTTTTACATGATTATTGTTACATCATGTATTAATATTGGGAGTAAAGATTATATTATTTCAGCTTTATTTTATCGGCAAATTTCTGGTGATCAAGAATATTATGTTAAGCAAGAGGAAATGAATTTCTCTTTAAAAAAAATTAATGTGCTGGCTGACATCTCGTATATTATTTCATTTAGTTCATGCCTGCGTATCGGTGGAGTTCATTCAAATTAATACATCGATCTTTTCGGTTCTCACAGAGCGAAGGTCCTTTGATTAATAAAAAGTAAACATTTTGCAATTTCAATTGAATATCAAGTAAATAATTTTAGAAAATTGGTCCGTACAAAAAAACGATAAAACCAATTCAATAAGGAATGTGATAATGTATGAATGTACGGGACTATCCCGTATTCTTAAAAATCACGACAAAGAATAAACAAATTGACAAACCTCGACGAGAACTCCCTTGAAATTTCCGCTCATCGAAACGCTCCCGAGTTTCACGCAAAAGTCACCTATCTCGAAACGCGGTCCCTTCGATTCGATCTTCGTTTGTTTCTTGCTGGTGTAGATACTGGTCATCTTGAGCATCAGCAGATCGAAAAGTCCATCGGCGATCAGTGGAACGATCTTTGTTCCGGACTCCAGAACCGCAAAGACCGAGGCAGGCTGTTCCGAATTGTGAAGAACGTGAACGGTTCTCTGAGGGCCTGAAACAAGAAAAATGAAAAAAAAAATGTTCAAAACAAAAAATAAAAATTGAACTCGATAAGAGATTAAATCGGAACGCTTAATTTGAATCATATAAATCGCGAACAGAGAGTAATAAATAAAAAGATTACCGATGCGGCGGAGAGACAGCGGCGAGTTGCAAAACGTGGCGGGAAGATCGATCGTGATTAATCCGTATACGTCGAGGTTTAAAACCTCGGTCTCGGCATCGGCATCGGCGCCGTCTCGCGCGCGAGGTATGAGAGAATCCGTGCGCTCGAATGAATTTCATAAGTCCCGGGGGCGGTTAATACGCGAAGGGTCAAACGTACGGTGTGCGAACTCCGTTGAATATTCATAACGGCGAGAGGGAGAGAGAGAAGAGGGAGAGGAAGGGAGGGAGGATATATTCGAGCCACCGGGAGACGCGCATTGCAGCAGCGACATAGGGTGCGCGAATCCCCCCTCTCTCTCGAGGTATGAGGTGGGTGAGAGATAGAGAGAGAGTTGGTCCGGCACACACCTAATGGCAGGGTATCACTGCGGCCACTCGGGTAGCGAACGAGCTACGTATGAATTATTAATCCCTTAAATTATAATACACACACAAACACGCAGCAGACACGTAACTCTTCCGTACCCCTCGCTCTCATCCGCAATTCCCTTCGAGGCTTCACGGTTACACGCCGCTGAAATCTCTCGATGGGCTTTCAGGCCGATTCCCTTCGCTCTCTTTCCAATCGTGCGTCAAATGACAAAATTCTTAATTACACCTTTGGCCAATTCGCCCCGTCGACAGTTTTATGCCTGGTAATTTTAGAGTCGGCCGCGAGGATTATTTATCGTCGGACGGAAGAGGAAGGTGCGAAGACTCTAATATATCAAGTTTGAACTGTATTCTTTGATTCTAAATACATTGTTAAAAATCAAAAAACCATATGTCAAGTTCATATTGTGGGAATATTAATTAATCATATTACAATAACCAACTATAGTAAATGTACTATACAATTACTGCACACGCGTGTATGAAATTTACAAACTAACTTAAAGACATGGATGTTGGTATATACCTGATTGAACATTCGAATGCATGGACCGGAATTCGACCACAAATAACCATCTCTATGCGAAAATGTATATATAGTTTGGACATTTTTTATACATCCCCCTCTAAAAAGATGATATATCGAAAATATCGCTAGATCGAAAATACCATATGGGAGAACGTCACTTCGGGTTTCAAAATCTCGGTTTTCGATGGGAAGTGATATCATACTGGAAAACGTGGTTTCCGGTTTCGCAGTCTTAGTTTTTGACCGCAAATGGAAACCGAGATTTTTAAGTGACGGAAGTGACGTTTTCCCATATGACGTCATTTCCAGTAAATTTTTTTTTCATTTTTCTGTGGAATATATCTTGAATACAGCTAGTGATAAAGATGTGTGAATTAAGGACACAGGAAAGTGGGTAAAAGGATGTTTGTGAGGATTTTGCCGAGCTTTGTCGAAGACGGCTTTCCACCATTTTTATACGGAGACAAGGGAAGTAGCTCGATTTCAGTGACCGGGTACGCATGATTGTATAAATATTTCGAGTTGTTTTGGACACAATTCTTACATGACCACTAATAGAAGTATTTACCTCACTGGGTCTCCAATATTCTGCACGCACTTTTCATTGAGGTTGCGTTACTTAAGTTTCGAGTAGCTATAACCGAAGGATAAACACGAAGGAACATCAAAAACAGAAGCAGCTCCTGCGGAGTCAGGACGAGGTAGAAAACTGTTCAAAACAAGACCGATAGCTCTACGACAGAGTCGAAGAATCAACACGAAGTAGAATGCACAGTAGCAGAAGCTCCAGCGGACCCAGTGCTTAAAGAGAAGTTGTTGGAAGCGATAGGTAAATGTCTAGACGCCGAGAAAAAATTGGCTCCTGCTATACACAATGACATCTTCATCAGATGGAAAGACATTCTAAAAGAGGGCCTTCCAAAAGAAGAACGCCAACAGATATTCAAGAAATATCCAGTTCCGGAGAATTGCTCAATAATGGAACCACCGAAATTAAAGTCACAAGTTAAGGCATCTCTTCTCGAGCCTGTTTTTACAAGAGACAAACGAATGATCGAAAAGCAACGACATATATCGCTCTGTCTCGCGGCTTTTGGTCCACTTATTCTACATGTGACGCATTCTTCACTTTTTTTCTTTAAAAAAAAAATCGATAAAAAATTTATTCCAGAAAAACAAAAGGGCCCTGTATTGTTGTTTCTCGTTAAAATTATACTTCTTGAAAAGTTTTGACAAATAATCATACATTAATAGGAACAGGATGTCGAGTATCCGTAATGAGAGTGTGTACTCTGCTATTGTCCTCCGCTTCTCAAAGCTGCTGCTGCTTGATAGCAGGTCGGCTCGGTTGATGCGCAATTACAAAGTCCTCATTTATTTTATGTCGATTTTTGTTTTTTGTCTTTACGCACCGAGCCAGTCCCCCTTCTTTGCGACTGCAGCCGACTTCCCTCCTGTATCGCATTCGCCTTAGTCTTACAACTAAAGGCATAGGGAAACTGCAGAAAACCTATGCCGATACAGTCGGTCTCAGATTCACCTCACGGCACCGGAGCTGCGTCTAGTTTCGCCGAAAGTGTAAACATGGACTACAGCTATATACTTGTGGCAAACACGGACAAGTACGCGTGTGCCTCAAGTATATATCTGGAGCTATGTCCCGCCCATATTTTTATTTCTCGCTGAAACGACGGCACCGGGAATCGAACCCTTGACCTACCGGTGCTCTGGTTTAGAGGCGAGCACGATAACCACTAGACGAACGCACTGGTTTTGAGAGTGTGTACTCAAAAAGTACAAAAAATAAAAAACTTGTACGTGGCACTTGAAATCGTAAAAAAAGTATTTGAAGGCTTAAAAAATACTTGTATACTTCATGTATACACTCAAAGTATCAAACAAGCATCCGGTACTTCAAGTACTGCCTACACTGTAAAAAAAATCCGCATGAAATTTAATGTATTTTATGCAAAAATTCGTATATTAAATTTCATGTACAATTGTAATAAAAAATTAATGTTCAGTGTATTAAAAACATTGGGAATACTTTATTTTTAACTAGCAGGTGTTGTGGTTCGCGCGTTCGCAGTTTCATTGTGCGTTAAATGTGCGTTAAATTTTATATCTTATAGTTTTTTTTTTTTTTTTTTTTTTATTGAAGAATTGCAGCAGGTTGCAAACTAATGATGCTGATGATAATGTTGATTAATGATTTTTACGGTAAATCATAACGCAGCATTAATTCAATAAAAATAAAAAAGGCGTGTTCCTACTAAAATTATAGCCACTCTGGGACTTTAGTTCAAGACTTTAGCCACTCCGGGACTTTAGGCACTCCGGGATTTTAGCCACTCCGGGACTGTAGCCACTCCGGGACTGTAGCCACTCCGAGACTTTAAGTTCTCCGGGACTTTAGCCACTCCGGGACTGTAGCCACTCAGGGACTTTAGCCACTCCGAGACTTTAGCCACTCCGGGACTGTAGCCACTCAGGGACTTTAGCCACTCCGAGACTTTAGCCACTCCGGGACTTTAGCCACTCCGAGACTTTAAACACTCCGGGACTTCAGCTACTCCGGAACAAGGACGTGAAGTTGGCTGATAACAGGGGAGTGAAGTTGGCTAGTAATAGGAGCGTGACGTGGGCTGCTAATAGGGGCGTGAAGTTGGCTGGTAATAGGGACATGAAGTTGGCTGCTAATAGGGGGGGGGGGGGGGGGGCAAACAAACAAACAAACAAATCCACAGTTTTCCAAAATATATATTAGAATCATTTACTTTAATTTTGATAATTTACTTTCATTCAAACGAAAAAGTATATTCATTTTTCATCACAATTGTACTTTAAAGTTATAATTTTTTTGTACAGTGTAGCTCTGATCTGCACAATACGGTGACTTCTTTTTATACTTCATGCGAGATGAGAATTGCACGGTGAATGAGAAAGCCGAATAGTCAGAGGTGCAAAGAGTACACCCGACATGAAAAGATCAGTCAAAGATATTACGCAGGTGCCTAATAACTAAGCCATAGTCAAACCGATAAAGAAATTTTCGCCATCGAACTTTTGAATTAAAAAATGTTATGGCCTACTGCGCCTGCGCATTGACAGTAAAAAATCGATTATTGGTCTTAATAATCGATTATGTTTCGATGAATCGATCCAACATCGAATTAAATAATCGATGAAACACGCAAAAAACATCGATTTTCAGAACATCGAGTGAACATCGCCCATCACTACTTAGAACGCGAAAAGTATTACGCGTTTAGAGCGAATCGCAAAAATTTCGAAGTTGAAATGGTTATATCAACTGACACTCGTGAGGACTTCACTTGGTGGAAGACCAACGTGATGTCTGCCTTCGATTCAGTCTGAATGAAAAAATGTTGTATGGAAATTTATGCAGATGCTTCCTTGACAGGATGGGGTGCATGTGTAGAGGGCAATAGAGCTCATGGGCATTGGAGTCAAACAGATAAATATAATCATATTAATGATCTCCAGCTTCTGGCTGCATTTTTCGGCCTGAAGTGATTTGCGAAGAACAAGCGAGAGTGTAATATCCTCTTAAGAATAGACAACACCACAGCTATTGCTTATATTAACCACATGGGAGGAACACAAATCGAGAAGTTAAGTAAAATAGCGAAAGAAAAATGGAAATGGTGTGAAGAAAGAAACTTTTAAATCTTTGCCTCTTACATTAAATTCGAAGAAAATAAAATCGCGGATTATGAATCGTGAAGACTGAAACCTGAAACGGAGTTCGAGATATCGCAAACAATTTTTAAGGAGATCGGTCAAACCTTCGGTAGGCCGAGTATCGACTTATTTGCGAGCAGAGTTAACACAAAATGTGCGAATTATATCTCGTGGAAAAGAGATCCCAATGCGGTAGTTGTAAAACTTTCACTATCGATTGGAACGGTCAATTCTACTATGCGTTCCCGCTCTTTGCGTTTATCCGAAGAATACTAAAATAGTATGCCACAAGGGAGGAAAATGCGTCTTTTCACTGAGTGTGAAGTTTGATGACCGAGCGGAGCGAGGGCAGAAATTCGCACGAGGTGAAAAGGTACTTCCTCCCGAGTGGCATACGCTTTTTTTTGCCCGACTATGCTAAAAAGGAATCCCGGAAAAAAAACCCCTGGAAAAAAAACCCCCGGAAAACAACTCGGAAAGAAAACTCCCGAAAAAACGAACACCGTCATTGAAGTCGATCGAAATTTTTTCCGGGGGTTTCATTTCCGGAGTTTTTTTCCAGATTCCGCTAATTATAAACGACGTAAATGTATAAACGACGTAACTCTTTCGCCAACAAACACCACGCAATTATACACAAATATGCATAATTACCCTGACACAAACTCTTTCGCCACGATACACACACCAAACAATTACACACACAAGCATTCACACGTATACTCTTTCGCCAACCGAAACACACTCACTGAGACACACACACGCGCGCGCGCGCGCACGCACACACACACACACAGCATGCGCACATACACAATCATCCACCCGTAGCAGTACAATAAGTTGTGGATTCATGATCAGTGGGTACAATTAATCATATCGACTGCTAAGAAATAGAAGCGCAGACCCACATCGGTTTACATGCTAAATGGCGTGAGATACGCCCTTCTGTTCCGTAGCAGTCGATATAACAAATACCGAATTTTCCAAATATAGCCAGGTTTTTTTCCGGGGTTTTTCTTCCCGGGGGTTTTTTTTCCAGGGGGTTTTTTTTCCGGGGGTTTTTTTTCCGCCTACCGTAGTCCCATCACAGATTTTGAGCCGATGGATAAACAATACCCTCGGAAAGAGCGGCGTAGGCACTCTACATTTTTCGGCCTACAGCAAGAGGCACGCTTCAATGTCCGCAGCCAAACGAAGTGGAGTCAATGTAGACATCATAAGGAAGACGGCCGGATGGACTACACGATCAAAGACTTTCGCTAGATTTTACGATCGAGACATCGAGAAAAGTGATAGTTTCGCCAAAGCTATTTTAAGTTTGTACGTTATTAACCAACAGTAAGGTTTATTGTAATAATACACATTATATATCCTTAAGCACTGTGTAACGTGAACTAAGTGAAGTTCTATCGTAATTGTAAGAAGCGCCTTCTCCGAAGATCATACTTCCCACTCTTTGTTAGTCCCATATTATCACGAGATAGCGCATTAGGATACGGTAGCACCTTGAAATAATGATGGAATCGGACCGGACGCCGTGGACGAACGATAGCCAGCGCCAGTGGACAAATTTGTAACTACCATGGTGTCCAGTAAAAAGTCCATACGAAATTCAAGAACATTCAACGACAATTTCCAGGTTGTGTTGGAACATTTATAAAAAAGGAAGATATGCCTATCGCACGTGACGTACGAAATAACATTTAGTTCGATAACCGTTTTCGCTTACGTCGAAATCGGTTCAGAAAAAATAAACAACTCACGATGCACGAATGTATATATGTATCTCAGCGAAACTGAGACACACATTTTTTTAGGATGCTCGACAGTAATATACATTTTGAAACAAACTCAAATTAGCGGGGAAATAAAAAATTCAAGGTAATTAGGTGAAATTCAAGGACCTTCCAGGGCTTTTTCAAGGACAGGCAAAATTCAAGGACAGTTCCAGGACTTCAAGGACTTCAAGAACTGCCGGACACCGTGACTACACACGACCTTTGTGGGAAATACCTGGCACGAAGGGGGGGTACTCCCAATTGATCTTCGGAGAAGGCACTTCTTACAATTACGATAGAACTTCACTAAGATAAGTTCGTTTAATCGTTCAATTATGGACTCATATAGAATCTTAGACCACTCGCGGCATTGCGGCATTGCACAGTCAGCTTCACCTCAGCCCCTTACAAAAGAGTATTCGGAAGCTGGTGTCTTGAAGGCACGACAAAGTTCCTGATGCGTATATTGCCTTAGCAAATACATCGTCCTGACGATTCTGTTCCACTTTTGTTACAGAACTTAGCCATCGGTTGACTGTTTCGTTGGTTCGTTGATTTTGTCGCTTCAAGGTTCAATGTACTCGAAGCGTCCGGAGTATCAATACTTTCTTTTATCTCAGAAGCCTCGCAATCAGAAGTTAAATTGCAATTCTCGAGAGATGTGTCCACATTTTCAATGGAGGACCTGCACGTGAATTTGCTCTTGTGTAGACTGCAAATGAAAATAAACGCAACGAACGAAAATAAACGATCTATGAGAATATACGAACTCTACAACCGAGGACTCAAAAATACGTAATAAACAAAAGGAACAATGATTATCTTGGTCCTGCAATTCTTTTTGGGTCAATTCAACGGGTTCCAAGAAAATGTTTTAGATCACATAAGTCGATGTATCTTTTCGCGTTCATCCCGACTCCGATATTAGCTTCAGCGTAACATTTAACCCGGACATTAGTAATCACTGAAACAATTTCTATTATATCTTTATGCCACGGCTAAAGTTCGTTGTAAACATACTTTACATTTTTTTTTCTTTAAAATGCATTTTTTGTAGGTAATATTAGTCATGTTGTTTTTGAACCAATCAGATTTACCCACGATTAAATCTACATTGCCGATGATTCGCAGCCGATTTCTCATTGGAAATACTCAGTAGAGATACGCCCGTGCTACGGCGTATTCCGCATGCCTGCATCGTGCATTTTACCAACCTCCGAATGATGCATCTCGATACACAACCGGAGAACCGTTCATTCGTGAGGCACCGGAGCTATGAACATTACACGAATGCGTCTGGGCTTTTGGTAACAGCGGGACGATGCATCGCGGCGCCCGGAGCTTCATGCACGTAACAAGTAAGCAATTACACGTTGAATCAAGGATTCATCGTACGTGACGGTCGTTCGAGCTGCAATATTACGTGCGACATCCACCAATCGAGTCCCGGAGACCTGTACTGCATAAAGTCCAGTATCAACCGTATGCATACGCAGATGCAACGAATCAACAACGTCCTTTCGAGATAATAATAATAATAATAATAATAATAATAATAATAATAATAATAATAATAATAATAATTACCGCAGGTGGCGGGAGGGCGGGAACCCCCTCTCGTTCGGGATGTGACGACCCCGCGTACACCGAGTAAGTTGAGGGGGACTGATGTCGGCTCGGGTCCGACGGACGGCCCCCGAGACGACCCCAGGCGGTGGGAGGAAGTAAAACCCCTCTCGCTCGGGATGTGACGACCCCGGGGACACCGAGTAAGTCGAGGGGGACTGAAGTCGGCTCATGCCCGACAGATGACCCCCAAGGCGATCTCAGGGACCGGGCCACGTTCCGGCACGGTACGGGGAGTCGCGCCCCCGAGAGACCCCTAGCAGAAAGGAACAAACAACAATGAAATGCACGGACAAAAACAGGTAATACCTCAGGTGGTAACCCCAACACAAGGGCAATCCACCCTGGGCGACGGTCGGGTTGAAGCCCCGGCGGCCCATGGCAGCGGCATGGATTCTGAGGGCCGCAGAAAGTGCACTGATTTGGCGACGAACACGGCGACGACGAAGACGGACGCGAAAAACGGAAAAAAAGACAGGACAACACAGAGTCTGCTGAGACGCGGCAGGACGGCTAGTGTGTCGAGCACAGGAAGCGTGGCAAGCGGCGTCTCCGCGACTGACAGCGACGGAAACAGAAAACGGACCACCACGTCACCGAAACGAGACCAACGAGACTTGACAGAGCTACTGCAGCTCATACACAGAACGGCAACGAGAATGGCCGAGGCAGCGGCAGTACAGAAAAACATGAACATGACGGTCAAGAATGGGATCAAGACAATCATCGAGGCTGCCGACGACGCACTGAGCAAGTGCCCTAGGACAGCCCCGAGAGGACGCATAACGGAATACGACACGACAGAGACAGAAACGGAGACGAGAGAACAAGAGACGCCACGGACAAAACGCAAACGGGAGGCGACCGGGACCACTCCGGAGGCCTTGCAAAAGAGAACTCCGAGACCGGAAGCGGCCGCACCCTGGCAAACCGTGACAAAAAAGAAGACAAGAGCGACGGAACGGAATAACAAAGCAAACGAGACGGAACGGAAAAACAAAACGAACGAGACGAACGCGAACACTCAGGCTGACAGGCGCAAACCGGCTCCCAAACACCGGGGGACGACTGTGACAGTCAAGCCTGAGAAGGGCAAAACATACTCGGACATGGTACGGAAAATACGGACGGAGGTTGACCCGAAGAAAAGTCACGTGCAGGTGATGGATCTGAGGAAGACCGAGAAAGGGCTGTGTCTTTTGAAGATACAGTCCAACCCGAAAGGACGTGAGGACTTCCGACGCGCTCTCCAGGAAGCGATCGGGGACGAGGGCAGTGTCAGGACCAGGACCTCCAAGATTCAATTGGAGATCATGGATCTGGACTGCGTTACGACAGAGGACGACGTGAAACGGGCACTGGAACGGGAGACAGGACGAGACGCGGACTTTGGTGTCCATATCTTTGGTCCGAACCGGGCGGAGCAGTACATGGCGGTGTGCGACCTCGAATCGCACGAAGCCAAGGTGCTGCTCGGCCGGGGGCGGATAGGGATAGGATGGGTGCGATGCCGCGTCCGAGAACGACTGACAGTGACGAGGTGCTACAAGTGTCTGGGCTATGGGCACACAAAAGCGGACTGCGCAAACAAGGACCGGACAAAAAGCTGCAGGAAATGCGGTGAAACGGGACATTACGCTACGGACTGTACGAACCCACCGCTTTGCCCTCTGTGCACTGACGCGGGACACACGGACGTGGGGCACTTCGCGGGATCCGGGAAGTGCGCTGTGTTCCGGGTTGCGCTGGAGGAGTGCAGGAGGCGGGCCGGAAGACGGACAGAATAATTCAGGGAAACCTGAACCGAAGTAGGACAGCAGACATGCTACTACCACAGATAGCAGACGAACACGACGCTGACATACTGATTCTGTGTGAACCGTACAGGACGCGGCCAACACAGAATTGGATTACGAACGAAACCGAGACAACCGCTATCTGGGTGAGGGGTGCTGCCCAATCTCGGATAACCGATCGCGGTGTGGGGGACGACTACGTCTGGGCCAAGGTTGGCGCTGTCACTTATGTCAGCGTCTACCTGACCCCAAACTGCACCGCGGCGGAACTCGAGAGGAAGGTGGCGTTCCTCGAAGACGGAATCAGGGATCTGCCCGGAGACGTTGTGGTCGCGGGAGACTTCAACGCGAGGGCGATCGAGTGGGGCATGACAAGGACAAACAAACGGGGACGGCTGCTACTGGAGATGGCCGCAAGGCTAGACCTAGTGGTAGTAAACACGGGAAATACACCGACATACAGACGACCAGGATTTGGAGATTCCATTCCAGACATAACGATGACGTCAGACAGAATACTGCCACTGGTGGGGCGATGGCGGGTGGTCGAGGACTACACGGCCAGCGACCATCAGTATATCGCCTTCGAAGTGGCAGGACGGACAACGACGGCACGGACGAGGATTCGGCACCTCCCGCGGTGGAACACGAACAAACTCGACGTACAGAAGTTTTCGGAAGAATTGGCGGCAGCGCCGGCCCCGACTACAAACGTTCCCCCGGAGCTGACAGGTCGGCGAAGGGCGGAAAGACTGGCAGACGAGACGGCCAAACTAACGGAGCGGCTGTGCAACAGCACAATGCCGAAACGACAACATAGACAAAACAAACAGTCACAATACTGGTGGACGGACGAGATAGCCAAACTACGGAAGAACTGCCTGGCAAACCGAAGACGGGTCACAAGGGCCGGCGGTAGGCCAGAAAGGGAAGCCCTTCAGGCCAAGTACAAAACAGAACGGAAAAGACTGACGAACGCAATAAGAGACAGCAAGGCGCGATGCTGGAAGAAGCTCTGCGAGGAGGTGGACCGGGACCCGTGGGGAACTGGCTACAAGATCGTAACCGGTAAACTGGGGGCCCGAGTCCCACCGGAACTCAAAGACGCCGAAACCACACGACGGATTGTTGACGGACTCTTCCCGACACACCCGACACGTACGAACGCAACGGACGACAACGAGACAGCGGCGGTGCCCGCCTTCACCGCGGAGGAGCTCACCAGAGCATCCAACGCGATGAGGACGGGCAAAGCACCAGGACCGGATGGAGTACCGGTGGAGATTATCCGGCTGATGGTTAACCTGAGGCCAGAGATATTTCTTGACCTGTACAACACGTGCCTGAGGACAGGAACTTTCAGCGACCGCTGGAAGGCGGCGAGGCTGGTCCTTATCCCAAAGGGTAAGGGTGACCCCAGCGCGCCGTCGGCCTACCGGCCGCTGAGCTTACTAGACACGACAGGGAAACTTTACGAACAGCTACTGAGACCAAGACTCACAGACGCGATACAGACCGGAGGTGGCCTCTCCGACCAACAGTACGGCTTCAGGAGGGGTCGATCAACGATCGGAGCAATCCAGAAGGTGGTTGACTCTTTCCGAGACACAGACAGGCACTGTCACGCAGCGCGACCAGTCGTGCTGCTGGCGACACTTGACGTTAGGAACGCCTTCAACTCGGCCAGGTGGGTGGACATCCTGGAGGCGCTTAGAAACGGCTTCAGGTCGCCACCGTACTTGGTTCGGGTAGTGGAGGATTACCTACGAAACAGACGGATAAACTACGAGACAATCGAAGGACAGGTGACAAGACAAATCACCGCGGGGGTCGCCCAAGGATCCATACTTGGACCAGACTTTTGGAACGGAGTCTACGACAGCCTGCTCAGACTGGAGCTCCCGCTCGGCGTTCTCCTCGTCGCATACGCCGATGACGTGGCGGCGGTGATCACCGAGCGGTCTCCAGAACTGGCGCAGCTGAAACTGAACCAGACGATGAGACGAGTAGACCGATGGATGACAGACCACGGACTACAACTTGCGACAGAAAAGACGGAACTGACGTTTCTCACGAGAAGACGTATACAGACGAGACTACCCATGAGGGTTGGGACTCACGAGATCGAGACCGGAGGGGAAGTCAAGTACTTGGGGGTGACCCTAGATACGAAGATGACCTTCTGGCCTCACATACAAAAGACAGCCCGAAAGGCGGCTGAGAGGATAGCATCCTTAAGCCGCCTAATGGCAAACACGACTGGACCAAGACCGGGGAAACGGCGACTATTAATGTCGACGGCCCACTCGATCCTCCTATACGGCGCTGAGATCTGGGCGGATGCCCTGAAGACAAAGAAATACTGCCACGCCATGACGACAGTACAAAGACAGAGCGCGCTGCGGATCGCTTGCTCCTACCGGACTGTCTCTGCACAGGCCGTTCTGGTGGTGGCGGGCGTGATCCCCATAGACCTTCTTGCTTTCGAGCGCAAGAGGATTTATGAAAGGACCGCAGACACGAGCCGACAGGACGCGGCAACGACAGAAAGAGACAGTACGATACAGACCTGGCAACAACGCTGGACAGAAGGATCTACAGGCAACTGGACGAGACGACTGATAAAGGACCTGAGACCGTGGATTGAAAGGGAGTTCGGGGATGTAAACTTTTACGTCACCCAGCTTCTGACAGGACACGGTTACTTTAGACGGTACCTCTACAGGATGAACAGAGTACAGACGCCGGACTGCAAATACTGCGGACACGACCGGGACGACGCGGAACATACGTTCTTCGAATGTGACCGCTGGACAGCACTCAGACTGAGACTGGAGATGACCGTTGGTAACATCACCCCAGACAATATTGTCGAGGTGATGCTCCACTCAACAGAGAGGTGGCAACTTGTTGCCACTTACACAGAGACGATACTCAGACGAAAAAACGCAGACGGCTGCCTCGAATGACAGAGCAGACGAACTGACGTGAGACGAAACGAATAAACAGAACGAACAGACGTACACAGACAGATCCCCCAACCAGAAGTAATATTAACATAGTTCCTGGTTGGGGGAGGACCGAAAGGAGAGGGCGGTTTAGTGGGTAGGCTACGGGAGTCCCACATACCCACCAGCTGGGCTGGTGGAATCCGTAACTTGGATTCCGCAACTTCTGTTTTCCTTTACGGAACCCGTATGGATTCCGTAAAGGAAAAAAAAAAAAAAAAAAAAAAAAAAAAAAAAAAAAAATAATAATAATAATAATAATAATAATAATAATAATAATAATAATAATAATAATAATAATAATAATAATAATAATAATAATAATAATAATAATAATAATAATAATAATAATAATAATAATAATAATATCGTGAGTTCGTGCGCATTGTGCGGTGAGACACTCGTAAGGGCTTTAAAAAAATTCCCAACGACGAGTTATAACTGCGTTTTCAGCTTGAGAATGAGGGAACGCAGACTATGTGGCCTCGAGGGCCACACCGAAACTCTGAGTAAATTGAAACGTAACGAGAAACGTCGGGCCTAAGCGTAATAAATCTTCGCGAAGCGTAACGGAGAGAGCGCGCGCTCACGGCTCGTCCAGCAGTTCGCTGGACCGCGCGAGCGAGCGAGCGAGCGGGCGAACACTCCAGCAGCAGGGCCGGTGAGGAAAACGTGCGCGTATATATACTCTCTACAGGGAGAGAGTGAGAGCACATGGCGCAGCGTGATACGAGGAGGACGAGTTTGCCTCTTGAATTATTCGAGCGAAAGAGCGACGACCGAACGTGAGCTCTAGCCAGCTTGCACGCTTCGGGGATCCGTGGCTGGTGCTCGTCATCGAAGCACCGAGAGAACCTTCCTGCGAGCCCGGGGATTACCGGGGATCCCGGCCGCTCTACCCTCTGCGACAGTATCGTCGAGATAAACTGTTTTCATATACAGATTTTCCCCGTACGCTATACTGGTCGATGATTCTTTTTTTTTTAATAACGGCTGACGAGCCGTTGCCAAAAATATCGGGTTTACACATTAAGACAAATCCGAACGAAAGAATGGAGTCGGAGCTCGTGGGAGTAAAAAGATTTTTACCTGCGATAATAGTAGTAATAATTGTTATGATAATAATAATAATAATAATCTTGTTGCCCTGTATAGATTTTTCTATTCGACAAGTTATATAGATAGACCAACCAATAAATGAATACTTTCCGTAATAGGACATTCATAGAAAATGTTAATTTACTGGATTTGGGCGTCTATTGGTCCGTTCGTTAGCTTACCGGTCGATTCACCATAGTTTTAATGAAAATGATCGAAAATAAATTATCGAAAAGAAATTTAAGCATTCAACAAACATTTCTTGCCGACAGAGACCTACTATTAATGTTCTTGTTAATTTTGTAATTTTTATAATTGGTCAAGGAGTGATTGGAAATAAAAATTGTAAAATTATTAAATTAAGAAAATCGTGGACGAGACGTGAGTGTTAACTATCCAAAAATCTTCTACAGACAGAAATATGCACATGCATGAGATTTGAAAATTCGATTATCGCGTCGTCGATACAATTTGTAATGGCGGATAAAAATTTAATTTTTCTAAAACTGCTTCGACGTTGACGAGAGTTGGAACAGGACGACCCCGTGTTACCCCAATCGCTGGGACTGGAGCAATAATAAAAGAATAAAAATAAAAAAAATACTAAAATTGCCAGAGGAAACGTTGCGAATGAACGGATGGACACGATGCAGTCCGCCGTGTGATGCATCGGGCATTAACGGTTCATCCGTGCGTGCGTGCTAGCGAGTTTGCCGGCGCGTTTTATCATCGGGACACTCGGCGCACGATGCACGCTCGACCATTAATTACTCACTATGTGCCCCTGCCCTCCCCCTTCACTCTCTGCCGCCCCCTCATTGAGCGATTGCGCTTGCCGAGATTACCGCCGAGAGCACAAAACGTTCTCCAGAGAGAGTTTTCCACCTCGGGCACTCTCGCATCGCCCACACGAAATATATAAGTATGTTATATCTTATTGTTTTTTTTTTTTTTTCTCCCGAAGCCCCCTTCTCTACTTGACCAGTCGATGCCGTGCACGAATTTACTGCCTGCAAGCACCGTGAAACCGGCAAGACAGTAATTTTTCTCGTTTGTCCAGGGTCTATCAGAAGATTAACTGGTTTATGCGTCTAGATACAAACCAGGTAAGTCTGCCGGCTCGCCGAGGCGGCGCAAACGCGCGATTACAACCGGAGCGATATCGCGTTAGAAAACACGTGCGCCTGGGCGTGTTAGGCACGCTGTTATTTCAGTAACCGAAGAGCCAAACCGCCCCAAACGGCGGGAACCTCGAAATGGGCTTCGCTTCGAATTCTTCGCGGCACCATACATGCGGGACGAAAAATCGCGCGCACGCTCAGGTCCCGACTTATTTCCACGAATTCGGTCTGAATCTCGTTTTATTTATAGAATTCAAAGGGCGACCTCGACATTCTCTAGTGGTGAAATTCATCTTTTTTCAATCTTTTTTTTTAGGTTCCCATTTTTCTTTCAGAAAACTTTTTACTGAATGATAAAAGCGAAAGATTTTCCGGGCTGAAATGTATATCAAGGGGAAGAGAATCGAGGCGTCGTTAATAGTTTGAAAATTAATTGGATACGAATGAATTGGATCGTGGAAAGATACGCCGTAGGCGAGGCTGGGGGGGGGGGGGGAGGAGACTCTCTACTGGGAGTTGCTTCCCTTACCGGTGCTTCGGTTCACGTTATAGCGAGTGCGGATGAGAAACCTGATGGAGAAGAAGGAAGAGCAACGGATAGAGTATATATATATAAAGAAGGGTATAGAAGGAGCTGTGCGGAAACTGGGAGCTCTCAAGGGGGTGCACCAGAATTCTACGAGAGTGGATAGATGCGAAGCGAGAGGGTTGAACGTGGCGGTGGTGGCTGCTGCCTTGCTCCTCTGTACGGTTTGCGCACCAATACCTCATAGCTGGCAGATAGATACAGCTTCCGTACGGCTATAAGGGAGAGCGGGGCAAAACGGACCGGCGTCGGCTATTTGAGATGAGCCTTTTTTTAACGTCCTACGAAAACTTAGAAAAAATTGTCCATTTTGCCCCGCTCTTCCGGATCAATTTTACAAGACGCAAATTTCCGTCTTCGTACGAGAGGAATTGTGATTAAGAATTTCGTGTTTTTTTGTTTGTTGGTAGATAGTCGATTAATATTACTCTGGTCTCATCCGAGGGCCTTTGTTTCTTCGCTACCCCATTTTACCCAGGTCTCATCTATCAACCCCGGATAACTGAAACTACGGTTAATGCCAATTAAATGTCGTGATTAAAAAAAAATGATAACAAGTTCAATTTTAATTCAGTACATATGAATCCATAATTAACCATTTAAGTTGTAAGGCTCTCGTTGAAAAAAATATTTTTGCTCAATTGCGCGGTACGTGCCTGTATTAAAATCTTTGAAAAATACCATTTTTTTTTTAATGCCACTTTGTTAAAAAATGTTTATTTTTGATGCATTACTAAACATGACTATTCGTAAAAATGTTTGAGAATACTCAGATTACCATTGAAGATATTTTTTAAAATTGTGGTTTCACCAACGTGTAAAGTATGGTACACTGAGCATCAAAGGGTTAATTAATGTGGACTGTGTACTAGTACGCAAAGCTTAATTTTTTTCAAACATTGCGGTAATTGCTGTTGATTTCTTGAAAATTGCGGTTTTACCCACGAGTCGAATATTGTACACTGGGCATTGAAGTGTTAATTAACTACGAGTCTGCACTAGTAAATAACGCTTTCTTTTTTCGCATATTACCTCACTTACTCATGCTTCTTATAGTAGTTCAGTCACTTTAATTTGCTTGGGGTTATTGAATTTCGTGTCGTGAAGACGCATACGTGTTCACGACTAACAGAATGTAACGTTGATTTACGCAATGAAGATTTGCTGATATAAAAAAAAAAGACGCTCGGAAAGCTCCCCCGATAATCCGATCCAATTTAATCGGAGTTCTACTGTACGTGTATATCTCATGCCCGATTCCTCCCGGCATGCGAATCGGGGGAGGGAAGCGAACTGCAATTGTTGACGAACCCTAGCACTTCTGTAAACTCTTCCTGCCCGATACGTTGACACTATATTATTTCCAATAGCCGATAGTTCGGAAAACTATACTATTGCCGAGGGAATAACTTCCCGGGCGCGAGAAGCATTAATAATAAACGAGAGGTACTATCTACCCTCTCGACTCTCCAGTCCTCATCTTATATTTGTTCGAGGAGGTATAGCGCGGGAAGATGGGAGAACAAGAGAATGAGATGGGGGTGGAAGGCGCAAGGGGGGGGGGGGGGGAGAAGGAAAGAAACGACTCAGAGGGTGGTGGCCTCGTATTCGCTGTGGCTCGATCTGTGATAGCTTTATTATAATTTTCAGATGCTACTGCTGTTGCTGCTGCCGCCGCCGCTGCCGCTGCCGCTGCCGCTGCTGCTGCTGCTTTTCAATCCTTCGAGCTTCACGAAACCCTACCACCCACTCCCACCTCCTTACTGCGGCAATTCACTTCCGGAAGGAGTTTGTTACAGTCCCAACGAGATCTCTTTCGATCAATCTTTATCTATTTATGTTTCTATCGCCGTATTGAGGAAACAGGACGATGGAGACATCGAGCATTTTCCGTCAACTTTACAAATTCTGGGAGGTAGAAATAAAAACATTATTTGAGGTATTGCTGTCGGCCATAAAAGATTCGAAAATTTAATAAATATTTTCCATACACGAAGATCCGCAATTTGTTTTCTTGATAATTTCACCATCTATTTTTCTGATGAAAGTTGTAACAAAAATAATGTACCTCAAAAAGGATTTCCCGAAGGCTGCTGTTACGCGATCAAATAATTGTTCGTTTTCATATAAGCCGCCGCATTTGAAATAACGTAGTTTCGCCGACCGAAGAAGTTCCGTCAGCATCGAAGGATGGAAGGACGTTCGTACAAAGGGGTATTGTACCGTCCCTTTGGTTTCACCGAACGTCGTCCGGATGATCTTCGAGGCCTTCCGAGCTATTCGCCACCGTGCACTGATAAGAAAATACGGTTGAATCAACTAAGATTCGGGCAGGGACGTTCAACTAAATATTTTGTTGGTACAGCTAAAAAATTGGTCAGTTCAAGAATTTGTTGGGTGATTTCACCAAAATGTTTTTGTGTCATTAAAATATTTTGTTCGACCAACTAAATATTCATTTGAACGTCGCTGCCCGAATCTTAGTTGATTCAACTGTACTTTTTTATCAGTGCGCTTCGATCAGCCTTCTCCCCTCAATCAAAATGGCGGGGAGTAGAATAGGCCGGTCTCCAAACGAATCGCATGAAGCACCTCTAACGGAGCGGTGGCGATCGGAGAAGCGGCCGACAGCATCAACATCGAGGAGCGACGGAGACGAAGAGACAACGGCTAATCACGTGTTCTCGTAAATCTACGTCACGGAAGGAACCGAGGTGCGAGACCGATCTCGTCACTTCGGGGCAATCCTCCGTACAGACAGCGTGCAGTATTTTTCCCCTCCCACAAAGAATTATTAATTAGTGTTAGTCGCGAGTACAGAATGAATTAGAGTTCCCCGACCTTCCCCAACCCCTTTGACATAATCCCGGGTACACCAGCTCGTTAATGTCCAAGAAAAGCAGAGAAATTCCTTTGGAATTAAAAGAGTGTTCAAGTTAAAGTTTAAGCGTCCCGTATCAATATCTGGCTACTACGTTTGAATGGTGTAGAGTCTGAGCTTTCCTGAAAATATCTTCCTTCCAATAACGGGTTTATAAATTCCACAAATTCTTATTCCCCATCCATTGTTGAAACCCCCCTCCCAGTCGTCTTGTGTGTGCATGCGGGACAGGGGCGAATCGGTGTTAGTGTGATATTAAAGACGCGTTTCCAAATTGGAAAGAAGGAAGGCGCGTTTCCACGGCATGACGCCGGCGAAAGAGTCAAGCAGTGCACGTACATTTTTCATCCTTTTTTCATAAGACCTGTTTTTCATTATACCGAGTCACGAGGGTCACAGCAGTGCCCCCGCGTATTACCCTGATTTTCTCATATCAAACCCCCCACGAATTCTCCCGGAACAGGTAATAACTAAGAGCCATACAGGTCGGAAAGAACCCTTTTATTACCATGAGATTATAATTCGAATCATAGCCCCCCCCCTCCCCTTTTCGAATTTTAGAAAATTCGACGTCGCGGTGACTACGACTGGCGCCCATTAAGGTAGTCCTTTCGTTATGTCTGACGTCACCTAAGTTCGTGAGAAGAATGACAGAGATTACAAAAACTTCTTGATGAAATACAAATTTGAAAAAAATCGAGCATATGGAAGATGCTGAAAATATTGTTTTCGCATAATAATAGTTCCGAAATGTTATTAATATATTACTGAAAAATCAAAATTGTGCAACAAATTACCCGACAACCTAATTTTTGTTGTTGCAAAAATGATTTGTCACAATTTTTCTGAATACGTGTGCATTTTTTCAGAACTTTACGTAATGTTTGAAAATTGCAATTTGAAACAAATTTTAACATAAAGAAAACACAAGTTTCAAACGTTACATAAAATTCAAAAAAAAATTCATACGTATTAAAAAAAAAGGAATAAATCATTTTAATGAGAAAAAAAAATCAAGTTGCCTTGTAATTTGCTGCATCGTTTTTTATTTCCGTAATTTATTAATAACATTTTGGAATTATTATTATCCACAAACAATTATATCAGCACTTTCGATATGCTTGATTTTTTGTGTTTGTAATTCTCAATTATACCTCTCTCAAACTTAAACGGCGTCAGACATAACGAAAGGACTAGCTTAAAAACAAATCGAATTTTCGCCTTTGCCAATTCAATAAATATTCGTTACTTTTCGTTTTATCGTTCTATGCCCAGTCGTATTTTATATTGAGTTTCCCTTTCCCCTCATCTCCCCTGACTGCCGGAGGATGTTAAGAAAATCATCATAAGGTACCATTTTTTACAATATACAGGTACAAGTATTGACAATTTTTAGTTTTTTAATTAACAAGAAAAACTTGTTCAACTTTGTAAACAATAAATGTTTGTTAAATGTATAAACCCTTTCTTACCATGTACTCTGTCATATAGACAATAGTATGGTCAAATACTTCTTCCACTCCAAACATATTCCGTCGGCTTTTAATTTCAATTATCATGGTAGCAAAAAACGTTTTATATATCTTTTTTGTAAAATTGTACGACAAATTTATTTCGTTGTCAAATAATCCTTGACAAATGATTTTTAAAAAATGTTTATCCTCAAAAGAAAATCAAGGGTCAGAAGTGAAGGGTCATCGAAAAATGCGGAAGGAGCAGATTGAACCTTTATCCGTGGTCAGTAAACGAACGACGACTTTGTAACCTGTCCAATAAATCCCTTTATAGGATAATACTCTCCTATACTGCCTTGGGTTTACGTGAATAATAACGCGTGATTGGTAGGGAGTTTGTACAAGATTGAACGTTATTTGTTGATCGTTCGCCGAGCATGCGAGGGGGTTGAAATTTCGAGTGTCGTATGTGTCTGCACGCGTGCGTGTGCGCCTAGGCAAAACCCGTGTTTCGGGCTGTGAGCCGCAACTAGTAAATATACTGTGATACAACCCTCCTCTTCGCCCGGTTTCTCTGCCGTTCGTGCAACATGGGGAATGAGTATGGCAGCCATGCTCGCAAATCCGCACGCAAGGGGGGTCGGAAGAGCTTTTATTGTACGACAATTTGTGGCTCATTCATAGCGAGTTTGTGGCCCGCTATGCCAAAGGCAGAACACATGTCTGTCCGTGGACAAAGAATCACTATATCTGCTTCGCATTATACCTGAGGGTGAATATCAGTTGAACCACCCTTAACCTATATCCACCCTAAAATCAATTCCCAATTTCCGCATCGCGTAAATTCAATCAACTCCTCGAAAGTTCACGGCGTTGGCTAATTGATAAATATAATGTCTTTTTTTTTACAAATAAAAACTTGGTACGAATAAACAATAACATTTTTAGCGAATTGTCGAGCTTTTTACTTTAGTATTTATTTAGCATTATTTTTAAAATATGGAAGGAAACCTCTAAGGTGAATCAAATTTAAATTATAATTATAATGTAACGTAATTATAATATGGTATAAATTATACATCCTTCGGTTACATAGATTTCCAATGGGTTAATATTAGACATTTTTTCTGACTACTTTCCCAACCTTCGCTTCAGGGTAATATATCTTCTTCCCCTTTGAAAATATCTCGCGTGTCGAAAATAGAGGATCGAACTTGAAACAATAATAAAAATAATGATCACACTCAGATAAAAAGAATATCCGTACGTATTCACACCCAGAAAAACATATTATTTGACGCGTGGACGATAAAACGATTTATACATTCAGTAAACATTTCTTCTCCACAAACGTTCACAATATTTTTCTCGTTAATTTTGCAATTTCTTCAATTGAATATACGGTTTGTTGACAAAAAGAAGAAAGGCAAAAATAAGAAGACAAATAATTATAGACCTTAGTGGACAAGAAATATTTGTTGAATCTACAAATCTTTTTTACTGTTTTCCCAGTAAATAAATAATACATTTTTAATTCAAATAAATATTTATCTAATTCAAAAAACTATTTATCAGAAGTAAATAAATAATTATTGCAATACAATAAATATTGCTCCGCACTCACATCCTCACCTGTAAAATAAATGATTTTTCTTGATCCGGTTCGCAATGTCATTACCACAAGCGTTCACAATATTTTTCTCGTTAATTTTGCAATTTCTTCAATTGAATATACGGTTTGTTGACAAAAAGAAGAAAGGCAAAAATAAGAAGACAAATAATTGTAGACCTTAGTGGACAAGAAATATTTGTTGAATCTACAAACCTTTTTTACTGTTTTCCCAGTAAATAAATAATACATTTTTTAATTCAAATAAATATTTATCTGAAGTAAATAAATAATTATTGCAATACAATAAACATGGCTCCGCACTCACCTCCTCACCTGTAAAATAAATGATTTTTCTTTATCCGGTTCGCAATGTCATTACCGTTCGTCGGATTCGCGTGCGCCGGTCATAATCTCCTTCGGCTACTAACCTAGGATAAACCTAGGGTGTCCGCAGCTGTACATCCCCATCCGGCCTACCTGACCCCCATTTCCCGCCCGTCTGTGTCTCATTCGGCTCTGCCTGTCCCCCCCACCGCTTTGGAATATCGCGACAGTAAACATTTCTTCTCCACAAGCGTTCACAATATTTCTCTCGTTAATTTTGCAATTTCTTCAATTGAATATACGGTTTGTTGACAAAAAGAAGAAAGGCAAAAATAAGAAGACAAATAATTGTAGACCTTAGTGGACAAGAAATATTTGTTGAATCTAAAAACCTTTTTTACTGTTTTCCCAGTAAATAAATAATACATTTTTTAATTCAAATAAATATTTATCTGAAGTAAATAAATAATTATTGCAATGCAATAAACATGGCTCCGCACTCACCTCCTCACCTGTAAAATAAATGATTTTTCTTGATCCGGTTCGCAATGTCATTACCGTTCGTCGGATTCGCGTGCGCCGGTCATAATCTCCTTCGGCTACTAACCTAGGATAAACCTAGGGTGTCCGCAGCTGTACATCCCCATCCGGCCTACCTGACCCCCATTTCCCGCCCGTCTATGTCCCATTCGGCTCTGCCTGTCTCCCCCACCGCTTTGGAATATCGCGACAGTAAACATTTCTTCTCCACAAACGTTCACAATATTTTTCTCGTCAATTTTGCAATTTCTTCAATTGAATATACGGTTTGTTGACAAAAAGAAGAAAGGCAAAAATAAGAAGACAAATAATTGTAGACCTTAGTGGACAAGAAATATTTGTTGAATCTACAAACCTTTTTTACTGTTTTCCCAGTAAATAAATAATACATTTTTTAATTCAAATAAATATTTATCTGAAGTAAATAAATAATTATTGCAATGCAATAAACATGGCTCCGCACTCGCCTCCTCACCTGTAAAATAAATGGTTTTTCTTGATCCGGTTCGCAATGTCATTACCGTTCGTCGGATTCGCGTGCGCCGGTCATAATCTCCTTCGGCTACTAACCTAGGATAAACCTAGGGTGTCCGCAGCTGTACATCCCCATCCGGCCTACCTGACCCCCATTTCCCGCCCGTCTATGGCTAATTCGGCTCTGCCTGTCTCCCCCACCACTTTGGAATATCGCGACAGTAAACATTTCTTCTCCACAAACGTTCACAATATTTTTCTCGTCAATTTTGCAATTTCTTCAATTGAATATACGGTTTGTTGACAAAAAGAAGAAAGGCAAAAATAAGAAGACAAATAATTGTAGACCTTAGTGGACAAGAAATATTTGTTGAATCTACAAACCTTTTTTACTGTTTTCCCAGTAAATAAATAATACATTTTTTAATTCAAATAAATATTTATCTGAAGTAAATAAATAATTATTGCAATACAATAAACATGGCTCCGCACTCACCTCCTCACCTGTAAAATAAATGATTTTTCTTGATCCGGTTCGCAATGTCATTACCGTTCGTCGGATTCGCGTGCGCCGGTCATAATCTCCTTCGGCTACTAACCTAGGATAAACCTAGGGTGTCCGCAGCTGTACATCCCCATCCGACCTACCTGACCCCCATTTCCCGCCCGTCTATGTCTCATTCGGCTCTGCCTGTCTCCCCCACCGCTTTGGAATATCGCGACAAATCCATCCTCGTTGCACCCACTCGCAATTCACTCTGTTGCAGCAGCAGCAGCCTAGGCCTATCCAGAGCACTGGGAGCTCCCGCGCCGCCTCGGCTACCCTTGCTGCGTTCGAGTCTCGCTCGCTTGCAGCGGCTGCGGTCCTCGGGGCTAGTGTAGTAGCAGTCGAGGGTAGTGGTGGAGTGGCACCGTTGCTCGCGGATGGTGCAAGGGGGTAGTTTTGCGCAGGGTGTCGCGCACTGCCAGCAGTAGCAGCGAACGGGCCACGAAGCAGCAGCAGCAGCAGCAGCAGCAGCGTCAGTGGCAGCGTCGGTAGGAAAAGCGGCAGCGGGGGTAGTTCAGTTGCCCGCGATTCAGCGTGGTGTCTAGCCACCGAACGGGACCGATGTCCCCGATTTTCTCGGATCGTCGCGTTTAATCACCCAGACACACCAAAAAAATTAAATAAACGATCAAAGAAACAAAATTGTCAATTTTCATTTTTTATTTTCTCCCCCCCTATTTAATTTAACGTTTGCACCCCGTCGACGTGAAAACCGGCGAGGCGGGACTCTCCGCCGTAGCCTCCTGGCCTGGAGAAGATAATAAACCGCGAGGAAGCTCGGAAGGGTCGGATTGACCCCGAGACCTCGTGACCGAATAACGAGTAACCCAGCGATCCACTGTCGCACGCCACTATCTCTGCGATCCGTGTATTGTATCACAATTTTTTTTTTTTTTTTTTTTTTTAACTAATTTCTTTTCTACCGCGGAATAATAACGGGAACTTAAATGACATGTAATTTGAACGAGAAGAGAGCGGGGGGAGAACTGTGAATGGAAGATGAAGATATGAAATTAGCGGACTCGTTGAATAATTAATGAAGCTAAGATGAATTAATCTTTCAAGCGTACTGCGTGAGTTGAATATCGTCCGGAAAGTTGGAAATTCGGAAGAAGAGAGGATATGCGACTGATGCTTGGAATTTGGAATATTCCGTTTTGCACGGCGAGAAGACGAGGAGGCGGTGGAGGAGGAGGTGAAGCGCGAAGAAGACACTATGTATAACGTTAAATACATTTCGCAATGCTCGCGAGTCTCCGTACGAGCCCTCGTTGTCCGAAAGTGCTAATGCAAGGTGGATAACGGGTGGAAGAGGGGGGGCGAAGAGACGAAGAGGAAAAACGAAGACGTAGCAAAATTGGCGAGAGTTACAAATCAGTGGCTCGTCGTCGTCGCTGGACCGTGGCTTGCTGAGCATTTGGCGAAAGCTCAAACGGTAACTATCCGAGCGTGGGAGGTTGAAAAAAAAAAATCGAGAGTAAGAGAGCAAAAGATGACTGAGGCGAATGGGTGAGGAGAGGAAAATTGCGACAGTGTTGAGTCTAGGACACCCGAACAAATTCTCAAACCTGCATAACGTACACTGCATAAAAAATCTAACGTACATTGCATAAGAAAATACTTTGTAAAATTGGAGTGCTGACTAAAGGTCGTTCGCCATTTACAAATTTCTCGCTCCGTTTGTCTTTAACAATTGTTTATTTGCAACATCAACAAAGGAGACTGTGCATGTCTGTGTATAAACGATTGTTGTCGAATATGCAAACCTTTTTCACGGACCCAAAAAGATTATTTATTTTATGGGCTGCCTGCAAATAAATATTTATTTAAGCAAATAAATTATTGTTTTGAATTAAATAAATTATATATGTAAACTAAATAAATTTATTTGCGGGGTGTCTTGTAAAATGATTTTTTTTTCTGGGAGTGTGTAGCGAAAAGTTATTATTGCTTGGGTGCAATTTATGAGGATTAACGAAGTGGCTATTTTATAATGCGGAGAATACGAAATAGTCGAGGCTTTGCAAGAAGCGCATAAATGTAGGGATGGGAGACGACGAGGTGAATTGCATCTATCACTCTCCGAAGCTATTTATATCGTTGCACGGTCTTGCCTTGCACCAGTCCTCTACACGGGGGAGTCAATGCTATGGCGAAGCAATAAGAAACTGCGATTTGCCGGTTGACGGCATGAATAATAATCGACTCACGTGAGAAGGAGTCGGAGGAGGCTGCTGAAGCTGATGTGCATGTGTGTTTGTGTGTGCGCGCACGCGTGTATGTGGGCATGCAGCAAAGTTTCGCGTACGACGTGGTCCGACGGGTACAGTGATTGGCCACTTAAAGGGAGAATGAGATTGGGTTGCCTTAAAGCTACGACCTAATTGATATCAAAGCTGTGACACATAATATGAATCAATTTAATTTATATTTTACACACAAATATTTTCGGCATTTTAATTGAGAGTTGACAGTTTGAGTTTAAAAAATCGCGAAAATTAAATTTGGCAGGGAGGAGTGTAATTTGGAAAGCTTAGCTCCTCGAGCTTGGAACACTACAAAATTTGTTGGGATTTTGTTTATCATGATTGTGCTACACAAAGAAAAAAAAATTATTTGACGGCCACCGTTCATTTGGTTTAAGTAAAATGTTTATTTGGTTTCAATAAATATTTATTAAAATTAAGTAAATAGTTACTTAAATGAAATAAATATTTATTTAAATCAAATAAATATTTTACTTAAACCAAATAAACGGTGGCCGTCAAATAATTTTTTTTTCTGGGTGTACTATGCCCGAGATGTTTATTTTTTAAAGCTATTTTTCGCGAAACCGAGGCGATGAGAGTTTTACTCTAATTGAATTTTTGTTTTTAGTGAAATAAAAAGTGTACACGTTCCAAGCTCTAAAAAAAGCTTGGTATCCGCAAGTCCCATTTCTGGTGACTCTTAAAACTACGAACTAATTGATATCAAAGCTGTGATGTAATTCAAATAAGTTTAATTCGGATAGTACAAATGGCAACAAAATATTGTTGACATTTTAATTGAGAATTGTGTTAAAATTTTTTTTTTTTAGAACGCGCAGATAATGTTAAACCGAAACTAACTAAAATTTCGGTAGCTTATCACGTCGAGCTTGGAACAACACAAATATTTTTGCAACTTTGTTTTTCGTGATTGTGCTACTTTGCCTAAAGTTTTTATTTTTTTAATTAATTTTTCGTGAAATCGACAGCAAGATCTTACCGAGATCTCCGTTGAGGTAGCTTAAGTAAGAAAAAAGTTTCGCATCGCCACAAAAGTCTCATTTGTGGTGTTCCAGGTCGAAAAAAAAATCAATCTACCACAGCTTTCCCATCGCCAAGAGAAAAACTTTCCGTGCCATACGATCGACTGCGCAAAGTGCCAATAACTGTTGCAGCGAGAGAACGTTTTATCGCCTTACCCTATGCAAAGTTAAAACCCATCGTCGTAAATTGCCGTCCACGTTGCTAATCAATTCGCGATCTTACTTGTCGCAACAAAGATAGCACTAGCGAGAGACAATGCGACCGTGCGAGTGCGGACTCTCTTGTCGGACGTAAGAGCGACGATAAATCGGTTTACACGCGAAGAAGCTTCGTATAGGGGTTTTGCAAGCAGAGTCTTTAAACTCGCGGTGGAGATGTTTCGCTCGACCGGCTTCTTTTCCTCCCGATCGTACAATCGTAACGCAGAGTGAGTGGGTTTGGAATTTTTTTCAATTTTATTTTATCTACAGTAGAACCCCGATTAGTCGGGATCGGTTTATCCGGCGCGAGGGTCTTTATCATTAACATTAACAAATCTTTATTATATAAATTAACATTACATTTTGCTAGTCACCAAGATATGTGCAAACGAGAAATTCAAAAAGCAACAGTAATGAACGCGATGTATGAAAAAAATGAGTACACAGTCAACATTAATTAATCCCGATATACCATATTTGACACTTTGTTGAGACCACCATGTTTTTAATCTTTCATTTTTATTTGACCATTCTGGAAAAATGTCACGTATGCTCATGCTTATTAATCAATCCTGAGCAAACCTTAGTTATATTAACATTAATATGATTAATATGAATATTGTTTAAAGTAGCTTCCTCTATGACGAAGCAAAGTGCCATGTTTTCTAGAAAATATTTCGTTCTGAATATTGACAGTCTGAATTTTTCGAAGATTTCGATAGAGAAGTCCCGTGCAGTTGAGAAAAAGTTTTTTTTTTCTCAACCCGAATTGGAATTGAACTTTTTAAAAAACAATTTTTTTTAATGACGACATTTAATTCGGATTAACCGTGGATTCAGTTATGCAAGATCCTCCCGTCCCAAGAGCCCCAGTTAATCGGCGTTGTACTTAATTTTTTTTACGCTGCAAACGAAGAAGATTTGGGGGTCGGTAGAAAATGTCGTGTCGTATCTCATCTAAAAATATGTACACGAGGAAATGTATTCCCTGCTGGCGGTTGTATACAGTCGCGTTACCGGGGTTGCGATTGCGGGCGGCGGTTGGTGGTCGTCGCTGGGACACCGATAATAATTAAACGAGGCGTGCGCTCGAGCGAGTCCGCTCGCGATAATTAGAAGCGATCTCTCTCTCCCTTTCCCTCGGCCTCCCGGTATCTCTCGCGGATTATTAAAGGGCGAGAGGAATCGGGGGAGCGTGAGAGTCTGCGAACTCTGTGGGAAAACTTGCACACGGGGGTATCACGTTTATTTCCCCCGGGTTGATTGAGATCCTACCGTAATGAGAAAATCGGAAACGGTTTATATATAATAATCGATCGTGCGCAATTGACAAGCCTACATAAATCTCCGTTCGAATACGTATTTATATATAATAGTACATTATGCTACAAGGGAGGAAAGTGCGTTTTGTCACCGAGAGTGAAGTTTTCTGTCCGAGCGAGGCGAGAACAGAAATTCACACGAGGTGAAAATGCACTCCTCCCGAGTAGCATATACTCTTTTTTTCCCGACTATGCTGAAAAGTGGCCGTATTTTATGCCTGCAACGGTACCATCTTGAAATACGCGCTCGCCGACATGATTCGCCTAGTAGCCCGGCAGAGCGCGCCCCCGTTCGGATAAAGGTTTTTTTTGCCCGCTCAAACATTTTTTTCGCCCGCTGAAATCACTTTTTCATCACTCGGTGCGGAAATTGCCACTTTTCCGCCCGCTTCGCGTGCGTAAAACCGCTATTTTCGCACCTTGTGATGAAAAATTTCGTACATCCCTCGTGCGGAACACTTTTTCTAACTCGTGGAGTAATGTACTATTTTGCCCGCCCAAGCACTTTTTTGCCCGCTGAAATCACTTTTTTGCCCGCCCGGCAAGAATCGGGTACTTTCCACCCCCGTTGCAGGCACAAAATAGGCCCTTTTTAGCGTGGTCGGGAAAAATAGTACATTACTCCACGAGGGCGAAAAACGTTTTTCTAACGAGTGTGAATTTGCAGCACGAGCCGAAGGCGAGCGCCAGCTTTGCGTGCGTAAAACCGCCATTTTCGCACCTTGTGATGAAAAATTTCGTACATCCCTGTGAGTGCAAACTCACACTCGTTAGAAAAACGTTTTTTGCCCTCGTGGAGTAATGTACTATTTTTTCGATCCTGGGAACTTATATGTCGCAACTTTGACTCTTTCCCTACACCTGACGATTAACATACATTTTTGAAGTTTCGGAAATAAAATGTGGATAATTTTTAAATTTGCAAAGAGATTGACATTTACTGGAAGTAGTAGTAGATCAAAGTTGAAATTCGTCCGTTAATTTTTTCGTTCAACTCTTCCGTTCGAATAGCAATAAATTCCATCCACTGGCATACGTGGAAAAGAAATAAGTTAGGGGAACTCATTTTTGAAACAAAAATATATATACGTATATTGTTTTAATGGTTTGTACAAGCTCACTATTAATCCTTCCAACACATAATTTTTTTCGATCCCAATTGCACAATTCAAATATAAACAATTGTCCCGCAAAATGTTCTCAATATCTCAATAATGTTTGGCTGGCGACAGAATCGAGTCAAAAAGTGTTCGAACTGAATAGGAGGGTCAACGTGCCAGAGATACTGGAATGCAAGATACATAGGGGATGATATCGAACGCCAGACAAAGCTCGTTGCCTCTTTTCTATATTTAGCAAGAATTGTACATGCAATAGCATCCCCCCCCCCCCCCCCCCTCACCTGGCCAATGGTAAATAACGTAACGGACAAGTGACATACAAGCGGAGTATTTTGATTAGCGTAACGAGCTTGATGCGGTCGCGGCCGATGGGAGGGACATAAGGCGTAACGAATAATTCATCGGTACAGTGCATTTGCCCGGTCAGAGAGGAGAGTAGTCGCGCGAGGCCGCCGCGATCGTAACGAGAGACCACGCAGGAGGGTTATTACCTACCGCATCGAATCGATTTTCTCGTTTCACGTACAGACTGCAGTGCGCTCTCTGCCACTACGAGAGAGCGAGTGAGGAAAGAGCTTGAGCAGTGAGCTTTTGCATTTTTACTATATACATACAGTAAAACCTCGATTAACCGGGATGCTCGGAACCGAAGAGTCCCCGGATAATCGAAATCCCGGTTAATCCAAACTAGACAGAGAAAGTATGAGACAACTTTATTTTGACTAGTTGCAATGACATTTCGTACAACTTGTACTTAATTGTTTAATAGTGCGAACTAGAATGTAAAGCTTTGAATCTTTTTTTTTATGAATAGTACGTAGGCTAGTGTTTTTTTTTTTTTTTTAGTACTCAATGTCTTTGGTTTGCTCTGAGCATAAAAGAAAAAAAACCCGGAAGACGCACGATTTATTCGCTTCCCGGTTAATCCGACCCCGGTTAATCGGAGTTCTACGGTACTACATAGCGAGGTGCGGGGAAAAGCAGACAATTTTTACCAATTCTATTTTTGGACCATAGAACACCATAGAACAGCCTTATCTCAAATGGATATATATATATATATATATATATATATATATATATATATATATATATATATATATATATATATATATATATATATATAGGAGGTAAAATAGAGGTCCGGGTAGGAGGTAAAATAGAAACACGGGGGCAAAAAAGACCATTTTTACCAATTTTCAGGGAGACATAGAAAAAAGAAATCTCATCTCAAATTTAATGTTAATTTATTTCAATGTTTTTTTGTAAATTATTTTTTTTGAATATACACAGCAGGAGTACAGGGCAAAATGGAAGAGCAGAAACCAAATGGAAAATTTTTACCAGTATTCCGCCAGACATAGAAAAAAGTCGATCAAGTCAACTGGCGTTATATAGTGGGAGTTTGGGGCAAAATGGAACCACAGGGGCAAAATTTGCTATTCTTATCAATTTTTGCGGAACATGAAAAAAAGGAGTCTTATGTTAAATGGCGTGATCCGTTTTGCCCCACATTTCCCTCCTACATGCGTACACGGGCATTAATACAAGCGCTAATAACGCCCGTGGCTGTATATAGTGAACGGCACGATACTGCAAGCTTCGCAGGATTATATTGAAATATCCCTCTCGAGTCGCATCAGCCTCACGATTATACACGCAAGGCACGTTCGGAATGCAAATTTCGTACCGACGCAATGCAACTGCCGCATGAGATTTAAATCGAGAATTATCGAGAATTCTCTTATTTAAATCCGCGGAATAATTACATTAATTATCGGCACTCGCAATTTTTAATCATCAGTTTTATAATTTCGTACACTTTCATTCGCGGCTTATTTTCTGTAATGCAAAATAATATAATTAATGCAATACACATATATAATAATAATAATAATATATATAGTAATAAATCAAATAAAATAATAGTTAATGTACTTGGCACTCTTATCAAGGCAATGTTGATTTTAATTATCGGAAGAACAAAAGTAGATTCCCAGGCCAAAGTGCCAAGAACTGGATTCAAGGTCTTCGACGCGACATTCGGAATGCAAATTTTATTCGTACAGCATTATTATACTACTGAGTAAATGTAAACAGCGAATCCGACCGACGCTCTGCTCAGCTTAACTTGAATCCCTTGGAAAAAGTACCATTTTTTGCCGCGTGTACGTCGATAGCTCGACAAACTTGGGCAAGTAATTTGGAAATTATGCACCGAGAAGAAGAGATAGTTGGATTCACCAAAGCGCAGTGGCATCCGTTGAAAGGCGTTGCTTGGCTGGTACAACAGAAACATTGGTTTAATTTGACACCTTTTAAATCAATTGAAGGCAATAGTTGTTGAACAAATTAATGCTTCAGTTATACTAACCAAATAACGTCTTTGAACGTGTATCACCGCTACGAAAAAAAAAAATTCTTCTTAGTGCAGTGCTAAGATGCGGCTGCATTTGTGGGCAAAATTGTCATAAGATTATGATCACATCATAGATCAAAATGTCGCTACTATTGGCATGAGATATACACTGAGAAAAATAAATGTTTGGTTTAAGCAAATGCGCAGTGATATACGTTCAAAGGTGAATTTTGTTGGTAAAACACAAATGTTGGTTTCAACCGACAAATTGTGAATAGATTGAAGGAAATAATCATTCAACGAAACAATGCTTTATTTGTACCAAACAAATAACAGCTTTGAATGTATCAGCTTTGAACCCCCGCGACTTTTGGTGGATCCAACCAATTTTTATTCTCAGTGTACGAGGGTTAATTTTAATTTTTTTATTTTTCTAAGATTCAAGGTCAGGTCGGAATAATAAGAAGCTATCACAAAAATGTATAATGCCAATTTACGCATCTTGATGAATGAGCAACTTTTGCTTGTTCTCATCGTAATTGTTCTTCCCGAATTTGTCTGCCAATACGGACACATCTTAATGTTCTTTCGATGACGACAAATTGCTTCCGCATTTTCGGAAACGATCGCCGCGATTAGGGCAAATCGGGGAATGTGAGGGGAAAAGATTGGTCAGGAGATCAGGGAAGAGTCAGAGAATTTCAATACTTGTATTCAATCGAAAACACTGTTTTCGATTGAATACAAGTATTGAAATTCTTAAATTGCCACATGAACAAAAAAAAATGCACAATGCACATAATCTTTTTACATAA
Source organism: Exephanes ischioxanthus (assembly GCA_958510785.1). Taxonomy (NCBI): domain Eukaryota; kingdom Metazoa; phylum Arthropoda; class Insecta; order Hymenoptera; family Ichneumonidae; genus Exephanes; species Exephanes ischioxanthus. Next base: position 7,623,322 of record OY294019.1, on the reverse strand, counting down.
AAAAATCGTTTACTCAAGACTCGTTACTTGAGTGAAGGGAAATGACGATAGTTTAAATTTCGCGTGTATCTCCTGCTTTTTTAATGGAATGTAGAATCCGAGGATATTAACAGTACGAACTTTGGTCAGGCAAAATGTATTAATTTGCCGATGAAATTGAGGGAAAGTCAGGGAATTTTTTTTCCCCGGCATAAAGTGACCACAATGTAGCTATCCGGGTGATGGAGGTCCCTGTGAAAGGAAGAATTCCGCTCAACGCGAGGCTGAGAGACTCGAGAAGCACAGCCGAGAATTCTATTTCGATAAATTAAATTCGTACAAAGTGAGGGGGTAAGACGGGTCACATCCACGTGGGATGCGCGTGAATTATCGCCGGCTGTCCGCCGCAGCGACTTGTGCTCCGCAGACAGTGGAGAGTGAGACTGGAGTCCTCTCTCTCTTCCGATATTGCCAGAACGGTCTCGCGATATATATTGTCGTGAAGGATATTGGCAGCGTCCAGGCGACGTATATATATCTGCGTATGTATATATATATATATGCGTGTGTGTGTGTGTGTGTGTGTGTGTGTGTGTGCGTGCGCGTGCGCGTGCGCGTGCGCGTGCGCGTGCGCGTGCGCGTGCGCGTGTGCGTGCGCGTGCGCGTGTGCGTGCGCGTGTGCGTGCGCGTGTGCGTGTGCGTGTGCGTGTGCGTGTGCGTGTGCGTGTGCGTGTGCGTGTGCGTGTGCGTGTGCGTGTGCGTGTGCGTGTGCGTGTGCGTGTGCGTGTGCGTGTGCGTGTGCGTGTGCGTGTGCGTGTGCGTGTGCGTGTGCGTGTGCGTGTGCGTGTGCGTGTGCGTGTGCGTGTGCGTGTGCGTGTGCGTGTGCGTGTGCGTGTGCGTGTGCGTGTGCGTGTGCGTGTGCGTGTGCGTGTGCGTGTGCGTGTGCGTGTGCGTGTGCGTGTGCGTGTGCGTGTGCGTGTGCGTGTGCGTGTGCGTGTGCGTGTGCGTGTGCGTGTGCGTGTGCGTGTGCGTGTGCGTGTGCGTGTGCGTGTGCGTGTGCGTGTGCGTGTGCGTGTGCGTGTGCGTGTGCGTGTGCGTGTGCGTGTGCGTGTGCGTGTGCGTGTGCGTGTGCGTGTGCGTGTGCGTGTGCGTGTGCGTGTGCGTGTGCGTGTGCGTGTGCGTGTGCGTGTGCGTGTGCGTGTGCGTGTGCGTGTGCGTGTGCGTGTGCGTGTGCGTGTGCGTGTGCGTGTAGTATTATATTCCGTACATGGAGGTTCAGTCTATCTGCCTCGACGAGGTATCGGACCGGAGAGGGCCAAGAACAATGGCTGGACTCCGTATAGACACTGGCCCGATGCATCGCCGACTAACGTGCTCCAGCGTCCCTGGACACTGGTCAGCGATAGCGAGCATCGACCAGGAGTCTCTTGACTGTGGACTGATGCGATGTCGCGGCTGCATCCATTCTAGTACCGTAAGCTCAACCGGAAGATTTCCTTGTCGTGAACCTCTGGCTATTCTGATTGCCGGAAATTGTACAGTAGACCCGGAGCTCGGTTTACGATCCATTCGAGGTGGACCGAGGCATGTGACTAAATTGTTCGATTATAGAACAATAAATAATTTCCGCAATAAATTATATCAATTGTCACAAACACGATGCACACACGGTAAAAGTGTCTCGTACATGTGACGAACACTTTTTGTCCACAAACATCCACCATTTGTTTCTTTTCATTTCACAATTTTTTCGGTTCGCCGTCAGAAAAAAGTAAAATTCACGCGAAACAAAATTGTGGATCATTGTAGATACGGAATGTTTGTTAAACGTTAATGTGAATTAACCATTTATTCCAAGTACCATTGCAATAAATTATAATTATATAAATTATAAATATATACAATTATAATATTGCAGTGAATTATTATTCATAATATAATAATATTGTTCTTATCATTTATTATTTTTCATTATAGACAATATTTCGGGATGTGTTGACTTTGAAATGATCGCTCGATGTTCGTTGCACAGCGATTGCAATCGCGACCCGGGCGTCAAAGGTCGTACAATTAGAAAATGATTGGAGTCTCGGTGTTTGTGTTGGGATAATGCTCGTACGATAATCGTGTGGGGTCTACGAGAATTGCGATCGCACGATAAAGCGGCGACTCCGCTCAGAGCGTTGACACACCGCAAACTACGGAGCTTACAAGTTTCAGTGGCACAGGCTGTTGCTGGGTGCAGGGCTGGTTACGAGTGTCAGAGAGTCGCGCCCCGAACTCTTCGTTCCTCCCGTGTCTTATCAAAATTACGGTCGGCAGAATGCATTAGCATTTATATGAAAGGCTCTCCCGCGCTGCCGTGGCAATGCCTAGTCGGGAAACGGGAAACTCGCGATATATCGACGCACTCGCGACCGGAAGTCTTTTGCCTCGGCTCTTCTACTTGTCGCGCACCACATTGTACACCGAGCGAATATATGAGCTTCTCGAGCAACACAAGAGGGAAAGAGCCTATACACGCGAAATTACGAGCTACCTGTTAACAATATAAATCCCCGTTGACGGTGAACAATATTAATTGATTGCGTTCTCTCTGTTCACTCGATACAGAATACCGGAGCCGCTTTCAGCGAAACGTCGGTGAATACAATAATGTGCGACCGGACGGATCGGTGAATAAGGGAGAGGAAAAACAAGAGGAGAGAAGAAGAGACTCTCGATGGCTCGTGCAAGCCATCCCATACACTCCTCGTGCAACAAATCCCCGCGCAAAGGAGGACCTCGGAATTAATGAATTTATAATCAAACCATATAAAACAAAAAAAGCCTAAATGCCTAACATGGAATAAAAATAATACGACAATAATAATCGTAAGATATATTGAGAGGAAAAAATTAAAATAAACTAAAATAAATAAGGAAGAATATCAGCCGATGCTCAAACTCCCTAAGAGGAAGGTGACGAAGACCCAGCGCGATCGAACGTCCTAGCAGAGAACGACATCGGATCCCGGTGAGGATCTCGGATTTTTTTTTCGGAGGAAAGAAGCTATGTCTCTTCAGCACAAGTATTACGTGAGTATCGATGTTTAAAGTAGCATGGATTAATTTTTTTTTTTTTTTATTAGATGTATTTTTTTCGATTAATAATAATTATGACAGACGTGTTTCACGTGTTTACTATAATCATACACTGAGAAAAAGAAATTATTGGATTAAGTAAATGCGCGGTGACATACTCTCAATGGTGCATTTGGTTGATGCAACAAAAATGTTTGCTTCAATCGAAAAATTGTGAATAAATTGAAGTCAAATAATCGTTTAACAAAACAATGCTTTATTTGTACCAAACAAAAACAGCTTTGAACGTATGTCACCGCGACTTTTGGTTAACCCAACCATTTTTTTTTTCCCAGTGTATTTCGATGTTCCTGTGGTGCTTAACATTTTTATCTCGTTCGCGTACCGCCGCGAATGACAAAATTTTAATTATAATTACAGCATATCAACAAGTTGATCGATAAGTTTGAATGGACCGACGACAGCTACGAGATTCTAGGATTTTTTTTTAGAAAAAAAATCTTCCAATATTTTCATACGTATTACGGCGATAATAGAAAAATGATGCGTGTTGTGCAACGAACTTGACAGAGAATGCATTAAACGCGCTTTATTCGATAAAGGCATTAAAAAAGAAGGTGGGAGATGCCAAGAAGTGGTAGAGCGAGCGAAGCGATAAAATTTCATTCGGATTTCGCGATTAAATTCCTTTGCCGTATTTTTTTTTCACCCTCCATTCTTTCCCTCAGTGAAACTCAAAGGCTTTTTATATTCGCTTTGGACTTTTATCACACCGGCTGGGGTTAGGAGGGGGAAGGGGGGGGGGGAGATCTCGGCGGGAATAAAGGATGCCTCTGGGGCGAATAGCGTACGCGTTAGATTACCTTTGCGTCCTTTCAACTCTTTCAGTGAAGGAGTAAGAGGAGCTATATAAGCATATAGCCCGAGCCGGCGTGGGCTCGTAATAATTATGCACCGTCACCGCAAAGTGTCTCGGACGCGAGCGGTTGGCTCGTACAGTGGCCGTTTCGAGTTCCGGCGAATATATAGGAGGTGTAGTGCACATCGACCCTCTGTAATGTATACGTGTACAGAAACTTTTGCACACGCGTCGAGAGCTGGTAATTCCAACTCGACGACAGCTACCGCGTCTCCTTAAAGTCGCGGACGGTAAAACCCGTGGTCGTCTCGAGTCCCTTATAGCATTTATATAGCCGGAAAAAAGACGCACCCTTTACCGCCGGCGAGTTCGGAGTACTCGCCGAAACACCTTTAGTCGACCCGTTTTGTTGTAAAATATTTGTGAAAAATCTCGAAACCCTGAATTGGTATGGAGAGTAATATCGATAATAGGTACAGGTAAATAAGGTCGTAAATATCGTATCTTCTAGTTGATTGTTTATTTCATTCCTTATCCCGAACGATTCTTCCAACAATAAACAAACAAATGCATGTATACAGTATACATGCTTTGGTCAACGGAGATGTGATAATTTAACATTTATCAAGAATTCCAGAAAGTTCATTTTCGTAATACATGCCCGAAAAATCCCCTTTTTCATGCCTGTAACGCGTGGCGAAAGTAGCGTTTTTTAGTAATGCGTGCGAGAAAAATATTGCGCACACGCAAATCACACTAATTGCTTTGTTTGACTCGGTACGAAAATGGCGGTTTTGCGGACATTTCCCGTGCGTAAAGCTCTATTTTCGAAGAAGCGGATTCCCGACGGAGGTTGTGAAGGAGGCAACTCTCGCCTTCTGCTCGTACCACAGACAGCACTCGCCGTCGGCTCGTGCTACTGTGGTTCTTGATTCTCGCTCGTGCAGCCAACTTCACAACCTTCGTCGAAAGACCGTTTTTCCGTACTAGTATCGCAAAGTACTATTTGTAATACATGCACAAAATTCTCTTTTTCATGCATGTCAAATGTTGTGAAAGTGGCACTTATTAGTATAACATGCGGAGAATACACTAGGAACTTTTTCGCATACCTTAGAGGCACTCAAAGCGGTACTTGTGTGCTAGTTCAAAAAAGTAGTATGTGATACGAGTACGAAAAAGCGAACATCGACGACGAGTATGAAGTTGGCCGCATTCGCCTGCAGCTCGCGTGTCGAACATCATCGCAATCGTCAAAAGTCCGCTTGTTTGCACCTATGTCACAAAATACTATTGTCAAAAGTAAAAATTTTTAAAAAGTGTCTTTCAGTTGAGAAATAGTACCTGTTTTAACAAGTGTCAAAAAGTCCTCATTATAGAGTCTGTAAAGTGTTGAGAAAAGTAACCACGTTAAGAAAGGTGTGCGTAAACGTAACTAGTGTTTCCTGCATATCACACTAAAAAAGCGCCACATTTTACAGGCACAATAATGGGGTCTTTTTTGTGCTCGTGTTACAAAAAGTACTTTCTGTAACAAAAAATACTACAATTTTCAACGTTGAAGCGGCTTGGCCGTTGAAGGGTTAATGGATCCGTTTCTACAATTACATGGAACAAAATGGTTGAATGTTGGACTTGAGAACAGAGTAACAAGGGCTTCGATGTCGAACGATCGTGTATCCCTCTAACGCGGATTTGGTATACACACACACACGCACGCACACACACACACACACACATATATACACACATACATAGCAGATTCGACGTTCAAACGTGAACTGGAGATACCGAACGAGCAAGTACGGGCTGCAGCCGGTGGTAGTATATCCACTCGATAAGACTTAGACCCTGTTAGTGGAAGCGCAAGCGAAGTGGCGAGATTAGCCCCCTCCCTTCATCCGCTCCCCTGCTAGTTCCGAATGAGACATAGTTCGTAGCCTCGGCGTGCCCGGTCCGCTTAGCCAACTCCTAATTAGTCGATTTTCTATACATTATCCATCGGAGCCTTTCGCCTTTCCTCATCGTCGACCCAACCATCCAGCACAGCATCAATCACGAAACTCGTACCACCAGGCAAACTCTCTCCAAATCGTTCCCTCCCCACCTCCCCGATTCCTCACCCCCTTCGCTTCCCGTCCTCATCGACGATTCGCTGAAAACCTATTTCAAGTTTACCGATCCTGTTCGAGTGGTGCTGGTACTACACTCGAGCCAGAAAATCCATTACTCAAAGTATAACTGCTCTCCATCGTCGATCTCAAGTGTTTACCGAAAGATTCTTTTCGCTGCGAAACGTTTTTTTTTTCAGCATCGAAAGGTCTTATTCATGGTAACCGAGCTGTACTTGTCCATCTCTACGTGGAAAAATAATGGGATAAAAGAAGTGAGAGATACTGATCCCAATTAACAATTCTTCGAAGCCACGACCGTAACAGAGTATTTTTCAAACTGAGAAACGATAGAAGAAAAATAATACATATCCATGCCAAGTAAGAACCAAGTATTACGGCGAGTCTTTCCTTCACTCGTTTCCATCGGTGAGCAAAGAAACTTTACCCAAGTTTTTCGTGATAAAAAAAAAGTTGTTGAAAAAGAAGACGAAGAAGACGAAGAAACTGAGCGCTCGAGGAAAGTTGGGGGAAGGTGGGCCGCGGTGACGAGAGTTTTGGAAGGGGGTAAGAGAGGAGCGAACCGAGTTCCTTATCGTTAGAGAAACGTCGAGAGGTACCTACGACTCCTCAAATTGGACGATCTTCGCGCGTCTTTCGTTCTCTTGTTCTTTTTGAGTCTACTGAACGATAGAGCCCAGCGCAGTGTCGGACACCGAGTAAAGCGGAAGAGCCGGTACAGCATCCCAGCTTCTCGCATTTTGCCTCCCACCGGCACGGCGGGGTCGATATCTAAGCACTTCGAGGAGTTGCTGCACTGCGAGCGAGCTACTAGGGAACGAGCTCTGCACCGGCATTGCAGTATGCTGCACCTTCACGCCGCCCTTATCTATCATGTCCCGGCCTCGCTCGTTTTGAACAATAACTGGCCGTGCCTCGAGAACCAGTCAAGTTTGCCAGAGAGACCGAGGGCTCTCTCGCTTAATGCCCGGTCGATTCGCTTAAGCCTCGTTGTACCTAATCGCTATTTCATAATTGTTATACTGTAATTACAAACTCAATACAGAAAACTGCATTTATCATTGCAGGGAACAAAAAGGGACAGCAAAAGTTTTATACAACTATGTTAAAAAAATTAACTATTACACAAACCTAATAGTTAACTTGAAGCATGAAAAATCTTTACCATTAGTAAAGACTTTTCCAAATTATTTGAGACTAAAATTGAAGACATTTTTTTTTTTGTATAAAAATGTTTCGTCATCGCAGGAGATATGCTAAGCTAGTCATGCAACAAAATTAGTGTTCATTCTCATAAAGATAGAATAGTTACCATTGAAACATGAAATCTTCACGGGGTTATCATTATTTTTACTGTTGATTGTTTTATAGCTCTATATGAAACCGTTACCGAAATATCAAAAAGCTGAAGTAATTGTAAAATTCTATTCGAGAAAGTTTCTCTACAATGCAATTAGTATTCGTCAAAATTATCCAGAACTTTTTAGATAAAAATTAAAGATATTGAAAAAATGTAAAACTTTTGAGCTATCTTTTATTATTGAAAATGTCCTCTTTTAACTCGAGAAAATTAATTTCGTAGGTTCTATTCTATTCGACACCCGTTAAGGGGTTAACGATCTGAAATTACAAAAACATAAAGCAAAAACATAATGACCCACGAACCGGTGACTAGAGTGAGCACAAAAAGAAAGTCTTCATAACTAAGAATAGATGACGGTTGAAGGGAAGAGATAGAGTGAGTGACCACCAGTCAAAATCTGGACTTGTACCAAAGTCCATAAAGCCAAATGTTAAATTCCTCAGCGAAAGCAAATTTCTCTAAGATATATTTGGTCCGTGCATTTTGTGGGTTACAACGAAGATGTTTGCGATTCTCTACGGGAGTCTTGCTGAGACGAGCAAAGTAGAAAAAGATTTCATACGTCGACCGGCAAATGCACTCGCTCGTGGTTATTCCGCTGTCACAGAGAGACGTGAATTCGTCGAGCTTTTCCATCAGTTCGCCGACACCCAGCTGTGATGTCGGTGCTTGTTCTCCGTGAGACACCAAAGAGCGTCGAAGGTTTCTAAATGCACTTACTCGACTCGAGTTGTCTGCGGACTTACGACGTCTGCATCACCGCGAGAATAACACACGCTAGCTTCCAAGATCATTCAGATGTCTTTCACGGAAATTGCATTCAACTTGCAAAAAGAAACACAAAACGAAAAAATAAAAAATTTCACGTTAAAATGTAAAGGCTTTTAAAAGCATTTTGACCATTTTATCATCAAAAAGCTGCAAATTGAAATTTTCATCTCGCTTCCTCATAAAAGTTGATAATTGAAATTTTTATATCGCTTTCTCATAAAAGTTAGAAGTTGAAATTTTCATATCGCTTTCTCATAAAAGTTGGAAGTTGAAATTTTCATATCGCTTTCTCATAAGGTTCTTTTATTCGCGAAGCTTCTTCTATGAGGAAGAATTGTCTGTATTTTTGGCTTCCTCATAAAGGAAGCTTCGCGAATAAAGGAACCTTATGAGAAAGCGATATGAAAATTTCAAATTCTAACTTTTATGAGAAAGCGATATAAAAATGTCAATTTTCAACTTTTATGAGGAAGCGAGATGAAAATTTCAATTTTCAACTTTATGAGGAAGCGATATGAAAATTTCAATTTTCAACTTTATGAGGAAGCGATATAAAAATTTCAATTTTCAACTTTAGGAGGAAGCGCTATGAAAATTTCAATTTTCAACTTTTTTCAACGTCAACGTCTTAGACTTTTATGCAAAACGGCTGACCGATTCAGGTTCTGCGCGTAAAAAAATATTCCATCGTCACGTTTCACTTTGTCAAATTTGCGCTTGGCGCGAAAAAATACATGGAAGTATGCGCTCCTGAATTTTTTTTTTGCCCTTTCGATTTTTATTCCAGAAGTCCTAGTGATACCTCTTTATCTAGCTTTTTAATCCCGTCATATCCATCGTCTTGTGTATGTCTTGCTGTAGATCACGATAGGCACCTGGGTTTTTCCGCGATGTCATCGGAAAGCAAAGAAATTGTTGTTTAAAAATACCTAAAATCACTCATTTTTGCAATTTTGGCTATAAAAATGCCTGGTAAACTTTTTCGTTAGTTGTCGCTCCGGGACTGTAATTCCATGTATTTTTTCACGCTGATCACGAATCTGACACTTATTTTATTCGTACATGAATATTTGATACGGAAAAAATGCGAGTAAAAAAAATCATGAAATTCGAAAAATTCAAAATGACATAAAATTTAAACGGTTCGATCGATTTTCGTGAAATTTTAATGGGCTTATCGGGTGATCAGATTCTATCTGTATACGCGTTTTTAGCCCGATAGCTAAAAAATTGTGAGTGCTAGAGCGCGAACCGTAATTTTTTACTAAATAAAAAATGGCGTACAAAAAAAACAACTGAATATTTTTGACGAAATTTCGACCAAATGTTGACAATTGATCACACATGGTGTCTGCCAAATTTCAGCTTGATCGGTCAACGCGTTCTCGAGTTATAGCGTTTTGAATTTTTCACGTCCGATTCACACACACACACACACACACGCACACACGCACGCACGCACGCACGCTCGCTCGCACGCACGCACGCACGCACGCACGCACGCACGCACGCACGCACGCACGCACGCACGCACGCACGCACGCACGCACGCACGCACGCACGCACGCACGCACGCACGCACGCACGCACGCACGCACGCACGCACGCACGCACGCACGCACGCACGCACGCACGCACGCACGCACGCACGCACGCACGCACGCACGCACGCACGCACGCACGCACGCACGCACGCACGCACGCACGCACGCACGCACGCACGCACGCACGCACGCACGCACGCACGCACGCACGCACGCACGCACGCACGCACGCACGCACGCACGCACGCACGCACGCACGCACGCACGCACGCACGCACGCACGCACGCACGCACGCACGCACGCACGCACGCACGCACGCACGCACGCACGCACGCACGCACGCACGCACACACACACACACACACACACACACACACACACACACACACACACACACACACACACACATTCTGAACACGTTTCCATTAAAATCCCGAATTTTTTTGTTACCATAACAAGCTTCCTCTATGAGGAAGCAAAATTGTAAAAAAAAATTCTAAACTTTAAATTCATTCATCTGCAAAATTATATTATCGATGATAACTCGAGATAAATTTGTAATTATCGTATTTAATAGAGAAATGTTCATTTCAGTCGTTATATCGAATTATTTCGAATCAAAATTTACTAACCGCGGAAAGTCCAAAATAAAAAAGTGCAAACCGTATTTTAGACTTTAAAAAAATAACTGTATTCTTTCGCTCAGAAAATACACTCTTATGAACAGTACCTTACAAAAAAGGAATCCAAAAGAAGGAAATAAAAATGCTCACGTCTTTAAAAAACTGCATCTGGCTGTTCGTTATTTATCTCAATAATATCATCATCCATCTTCTCTTTGAAAAGATTGTTGAAAAACATCTCCCCGACTATTCTTTGCCGTTTCTACGAAAGCTCTTCGACAAACATTTTCCTTTTTCCGTCAGTACAAAGACACAAATTTTTTGGCATATTGCTTCCCTTCCTCGCAACCAATTATCCAGAGTATTAAAGTTGACACAAAGTCTTTCACCGATCGTTAAAATCTTTACTGGTTTTTTTTAACCAAGCTTTGTTTCCGTCGCAATTCCGAGGCTCCACTTTTACACTTGCCGCGTTCTACGTACAACGAGACTCCAGGGTTGCATTTCAAATGTGACACGAATGGGTCGTCGATAAAATTGTCAATTTTTGCAGACAACTCCTCAGCAACACGAGTAAATGTATCAGTGGCACATTGGCGGTCCAGATGTAATGCAAAGACCATGTCTCATGTCATAATAGGAAGTCATCGTGCGGACAATACGTCACTCCTCCGAGCAACGCCTTGGATAAAACCAGCGGCCCACATTATCCTTCAGGGTAAAGCATGAAGGCGGCCACAGTAGGTATGACGAATAGCACATCCAGCAAGAAAAAGCTCAACCGTCCCACGGGACCAGCTCGGGAGTAGCTTGATTCTTGATAGAGCGCGAAAAAAAAGAAAACCAAAATGAAGATTTTTAACAATCACTGATTGTACCTCCCAATGGCAAAAATTGCTGATGAACATTTTTCCGCAAACCTTTCCAATCTCCTTTTCCAATTACGACCCGATATTAAAACCCACCAGCGATGCGTGATGGCCGATAGGAATCGGCTTGTGATGATCCGGGCAAAATTTCCGCGTGAATGATTCCTTTCGGGATGCCGACACGCGGAAAAATGTTAGTTCGTGTGTAATCCCGATGCACACGTATGCGTGAACGTGGAGGGTAGGGGGGATGGATTTTCGGTCGAACGAAGGGAGAGTACGTCGAAACGACATGGAGGAGAGGCTCTCGATGCTCCGAGAGTGGCCGGGTAGGCGCGCTCCGGAACACAGTACAGTGTATACCAGAAGCGAGGAACGAGTACCAGAACGGGGTTTTGCCAGGGTACGGAACGGCAGCGTACTTGTTCCAGGGATAGGAGTTGGTAGTTGTGTGCGGTATACCTAGATCGGTGGGACCGAGTTCTCTAGCTCTCGCTGATACGGTAGTGGTAACGGTGCGGTAGTCGAAACTGGTAGTGGTAGCAGTTCTCCCGTATAGATGAGGTAGCGAGAGAGTGAGGGTCGGTAACGGGTTTTGAGTCGAGGGGGTGGAAACCAGTTTCTGTCTCTCTTGGTTATCCGTACACGCTGTGTCTCTCTGCCTGCACTCTACCTACTGCCAAAACCCGCGACCCAGATACCGATCGACCCACCGACACACACACAGACGTAGAGAGTCTGCCGCGGTGCGATTCTATCTTGCTCTGGGTTAGTGTACTTCCACCCCCTGGCCCTCCATCCTGCTTCTTCGGCGACTCGGCTCCGCCGTTCTCGGTCTTTCCTCAGGTGTCTTCCCCGAGTCCTACCGGGAGTCGCTTTGTCGATGTATCTGTCTCGCAGGAGTTTCCTCCTTTCCGAGAAGTTGTGTTTAAGCGGGGACGAGACTCGATCGGGATACTTCACTCTGACTAATTGATGAAGAAGCGTGCATGAGAAGCATTTCGTATCACGCGTAGCTCCCGTACATCGTTGAAAGTGTTCGTTAATTTAATATTATGATTGCGATAGAAAGATGTATGAAATTTACAAAGTAAAATATGAATTGGATCATCGGTGACTCTCTCTATGAAAATTGATAGACCTCTGCAAATTTAATGTACTTTTTTATGATAAATGTGTGGTTATATTGCGAGTAGGCGCCGCTAGATGGCTTCGAGGTTTATGATGGCTCTGACTTTCTCGCAAGCGGTATCTAGCAAATTACCGTATAAGATCGTAACTCGGGTCAGCCGAGTTGTTACTTTACAAGTAATAGAACACCCCAGGTGCGGATGGCCGACGATCCGAGTATGGCCGACGATTAGCTTTTAGTCGGCAGCAGGTTGGCAGCCGATGATCGGATCTCAACAATGCCCAGCATTGGCTAAACAGTCGATTGACAACCACTCCAACGTTGGGCTTAATAGTTGACAAAACGCTGCTTACCAGAGTTGACCCGGCACTGGCGTATCAACTCGTAGATATCAAGTGGACGTTCGCTTATAACGTCGAACAACTTTTTAGCCCAGTCCCCGCTAGCGACGTCCAACCAACGTCCATCACCAAATATTTATAAACAAGAGCATTTTCTTCAAATTTACGCGACTGCTGAATACTTTTTTATTATTCCAGATTCCTTTATTATAGTTTTATCTACAGTACTGTAGTGCAGGCAGCCTAAGTTTCATCAATATTATTAATTAAAGTGTAAATAAAAAAATGAAATAATAAAAATTAGACAATTTAAAGCAATTGATAAGTTAATATTAGATAGAGATGCAGTAGACATGCAGCTTTCATGTAAGAATCGAAAAAAAATCTACAAGGTGAGCATAGCCGAGTGCGTAAGGGCGTGCACCCAGAAAAAATTTTATTTGACAACCACCGTTTATTTGCTTTAAATAAAAAATTTATTTCATTAAAATAAATATTTATTTTATTTAAGTAACAATTTACTTAATTTAAATACATATTTATTTAAATAAAATAAATATTTTACTTAAACCAAATAAACGGTGGCCGGCAAGTAATGTTTTTTTCTGGGTGTGCCCTAGTAGTCGACTAGTAACGACTAAAAAATGTATTCTGATGATTAAAAAACTACAAAAAAACCATTGTAGGATGATAAAAAAAAGCATTTAAAAGCCGTGTAGATCGATAAAAAAAATTATTGTGTCCTAATATTTTCCATTCAACGTTGGCTGGATATCGACAGCCAACATTGGGGCAATGTCGTTTCATAACGTTGGGCCGATGTCATCATCCCAACGTTAACTGGTAGTCGGGCCTACATTGGCGACCAGAGGCTGGTCGACTTTCTAACTCAGGCGGTCATAGTTGGTCCAACGTCAGCCCGGTTCTAAAACCGCACCTGGGGCCCGTGTATTCAGAAAACACGAATGGAGTCAGAGTTAGTATTAGTTCCGAAAGCCTTTTAAGGATGCGCCCGTATATAGCTCAAGGTTATTAATCAATCGTGTATGGTAAATTTATCATGCAAACGTACGTGAAACTTATAAAATCACCTAATGTTAATGTTTGACGGTCCAACGCCAAAAGCAAAAATAAGCTATGTTCGCACACGGTCGATATGGCATTACAGAATTAGAAAACTAAAACTATATAGCGGATGAAAAAAAAAGATAATTATTGGAAAAAAGCGTAGAGAGGAAGAATGACCAACCGAAAAGATGTCAGATTGGGAAAATACCCGGAGAGAAGTATCTAGTAAAAATTACCGATCATCCAAGAAAAATTACCATAGCACCAGTAGTACGGCGCCAGAGCGCCACCTATGGCAGAAAGTCTTAGATTTCCAAGAATTTTTACCATAATATCTTAGAAAAATTCTTATAAATCCGGTACTTCCTAGCATAGGTGGCGCCCTAGCGCCCTGTTACTATGTGACATAGTAATATCTCTCAAGCGATATAGTAATTTTTTCTGGATTCTTCTCTCAGTGTATCAATTCAGAAAATGATAAGCGTTATTATATATTTCGTTCTCATTTGAACTATCTCATTCAGAAACAATTTGCGCAAGACTCTCAAAGGGCCAGAAATATCGCAGATCTTTTCACTCTACGTTCAATATCCTGCTACTGACGCGTCTCGTCGCTAAAAGAATTTTTTACTTCGGGCAGATTAACTCGCGTGACTCATGTCTACTGTATCCCGGGTGGTCCCCAGACTTCGTTTATACTTTGAGCGTCGCGTGGCATTTTTTTTTTTTTCTACGTAGAGCAGGAAGTGTTTGTCTAACTCTCAAACTCCGTCAATGAGCGAGGGAACCTGCGCGTTACGCCATTAAGAATGATAGACCGTCCCGCGTGGATTATTCTGTTCCCGCTGCTGCTGCTGCTGGTTCCCCCGCAGTACTTCATACACTTTAGCTCTCTACCTGTCACCCGCGGTCGAGTGAGAATTCAAAGCTCGGCTCTGAATCTCACGGTAGGAGCAAAAGAGAAAGAAAACAACAAGAGGACTATAATTCGATACAACGTTACGGTTTGTCGGTCTCACGTAAATTGGTTTAACGGTGTCTTTTTCTCTCTCACCCTGCAGCGGCACATGCAGCGGCAAAGAATTCCCCGATATAAATCAGCTTACATAAATCTCTTTCGTACGTTTACCTCCTCAATAATGTCTCGAATTGTAATCATCAAGCTCTCATTTTATCGTGCAATAATTCTGCTCCCATTGACAATTATCCTTCGAAATTGACAAAATGTCAGTCTTACCCTGGTAGAAATTTTAGGAAGTTTTTTTTCATCGATTTTTTTAATCTACGTTATTTTTACCATCGACATTTTGATTGCCGAAAAGATGGAGGTACTCGGGGCAAAACGGTCCCGAAGTCTTCTGTTTTGAGTTGAGACTTTTTTCATCTCCCTCGAAAAATTGGTAAAAGTGGTCCGTTTTTACCCGCTCTCGACCCTATAAAAGTGCCTAGTAAAGCATACTTGCATATATTTGATAAAAACTTAGTGCCCACATGCGTCCATAATTTTTTTGGTTAATTTTCATAAACAAAAAAAAAATAAAATTGACTCGACAAATACAAGGACAAGTTTGTATAGGGTAAACATATTCCACATGTTGAACATGATCCACCTCGATTAGCGCGTGAATCAATGACATATGGATCGGCCCATATTAACCATATTTACCCTATGACAGGCGACTCTTTGTTAGTACTCTGAATTAACAGTTAAAAAAATATGTATATGTATATGTATATATGTATTCAAAAACAAATTTATTACTGTATATGATGCACGACCGTGCCCCTCCCCACGAAATAATGCACTTAGGGATTAAGTTATGCACGAAGATGCGCTTGAAAATCGCTCGCTCAACACAGTAATCTTGAACTTTGTTCGCGTAACAGTATTATATTTTATGAAACACGACGAAGTCGTATGAACCCGAAGGTGGGCACTGTGTCGCCTATATAATTGTAATATGCATAAATGGATTGTCCCACAAACTTGTAAGGGTTAAGTTTACCGCGACAGCTGAGTTGAGGAGGGTGGCTTGTATGCGTGACGGCTCGCGATCCGAGACTCGATTTCTCTCTCGCTATCCGTGCTCTCAGGCCTCACCTTCTCGCGCTCCCTCGATTCTCGTACAGGTACACGTAATACTATTATGCATAATACACATGCGAGTAGTGAATAAAATGCCAATAAGATGAACTCCGGGGATGAATAGTTTTCTTCGATAGGCAAACGTGCTTTTTTTACGCCATCGAAATTTTAGGCCAAATAACGTGGAAAGGGATTCACAAGGGCTAAAGGCCCAAAAACGCTGTGTAGACGCTTCCCTCTTTCGTCGACGATGGATGGAGAGCTTCGACGATCAACCCCTACGGACTACAAAGTAAGCACTCTGAGGAATGCTCGTCGAGGCTTTTTATCGAGCCGAGAGATCGAAGGCACTTCTCCTCGAAGTTGCAATGTAACGTAGTTTATACGAAGAGATCGGACACTTGGCGGGAAAATCTTTTGAAGTACGAACGCTATCGGGATTGCAAGAGAATTGGGCGATAGTTTGATAACGGAACGAGGTAAAGAGAAAAAAAAATCCGGCAAACACCGAGTCATTGTTCCACGAAAGGACTAATGGGGGAATCGATGATTGCAGGTCGGAAACTTACAAAAAATCATTTTGTATGACAGGCAAAAAAAGAATCATCAAAAATCCCCCGCGATTGATTTTCAGTAACGCTGTTGTAACCATGTAAAAAAATGATCTGGTCTCAAAACAAGAAATTTCAAGAACTTAAGTTTTACTGAATACTATTAGTAGTGAGTTTATTGACAGTGCATAACATGGAACAGTTTTTTTTTTTAATACATGACAGACTTCAATCACATATATGCTGCCATTTGGCTATCGACCGAAGTCCTTTAGCCAGAATACTATTCTTTTTTGATACTTTATATATTTTCACAAATGGAATACCTGCGACGATTTTTTTTTATATTCAGCTCTACGGATTATTTTACATTACCGGCATACCGTTATGACCAATCGCATGGGATTCATGATATGATTTTTTTTAAATTGATAATAAAATTAATGTATTACACAAAGTTACGATTTACCGTAATTTTTTTTATCTTAATTTTAACTTTCGTACAATTTCGCATGCAATATGCAACTATCCGAAATAAGATGCAAACAACTCCATGGTTTCATCATGAAACTCCGTTTTTCCATATTCCTGAGTAACCAACGTCACGCTATACACCACAGTCGGTATGTGCCCTCGCCCCGAAAGTGACTCCATAATTTCGGTGTGGTCGGATTATCGGATAACGATAAATCGGTAAGCGTGCCAATCGTTTCTGGCACGGCTCGATCCTCGGGCCGGTTCCTCTGCCGCTCGAAGAACAACCTCCGGGGTCGCGCCGAGATCGACCTCACCTTATCTTCTCCCTCTCCCTATCCTAAACTTTACTCTCCACTTTTCCCCCCTACATCGATTTTTCTGAAACGCTGCAATACGCGGATAAATCAAAGATATCCCATCCCATTCGTAGTAAACGCTATAAATTGCAACTCATTATCGGTTCCCTTCCCTCCTCCACGCGGTCCAACCTTATCTTTTTATTTACGCTCATTGATACTTTTTTTTTATCAATGATGTACTACACTCGACGAGAACGACGATGTATCTCGAGGAAGATAAGCTTCCGGTTGAAACTTCTCTGCGTGATACGAAATCGTTGATTTCCTATCGAAAACACGTATTTTCGATCCGAGACTTTCTTGTTGTACCATTTATCGAGCACGAAGTGTTACAGAACGAGAACACGTTGCGTCCACGATGCACGTTAGAATAAATGCGAAGAAGCCGATAAACCAGACCTGTCTAGCGTATATACATTTATATATGTACATATACGGCTAGTATGTATCTGTAATAAAAGCGTCGTATGTAGTATATAATACCGAGTCATAGCAGTTGCAGCCGAGAACCAGAAGCCCCGTGAGATTAATCGTGACGTGTGGAACCGATGCAGATTTAGAATCCTGCGGCCATATGGTATAGTTACAACGGTCTCTAGCCGGTTGCGTCGAGTTGCATCGAGGTCGCGATAAGAAGTTATACCAGAGCCCGCGCGCGGGCAGAGAACCCACGAAGATTTTTCTATACCGGAAGTCAGCTTCAGATCAACAGCAGCAGGAGCCCTCCTGCCTGAGCAAGAGTTCTGAGAGCATTCTCCGAGAGCAAAGTAAAAAAAAGTGAGGCGGAAACACTACACGTAGAATTTGCGGCATATACAAGAGGGCGAAAGTCGTTCGCGAAAAAGTATCTCAAAGGAGATCGGGCAAGACGGACCTCATTTCTGCTTCCTCATAGAGAAAGTTATGTTATCACAAAGGAAAAAAAAAAGATTTTGAGATTTTTGTGTGAGAGTACTTTAAATAGTCAAAAACGTCGTGAAATGCGATTTTTTGCTGGTGTTCGGATGTGAGTACATATGTGTGTATGTATAGAATTGATTCAGGTCCTTTAAAACCGATATAACTCACGAACGATTTTATCCAACGAGATGACATTTGGTACACAAATAAAGTAGTGACTTCTCTTTGTTAGGTACAATTTTCATGAAAATTGATTCCCGATTTGAAATTTTATGAGATTTTGAATTCTTGAAAAAATGACATGGCAAAATATAATGCAATATTATAAAGCAAATAAGGTAAAAGACCCAGTCTATGACACTTCTACGCAGCTCTCTCACTTTAAGCGTGTAAAGTCATAGGGATGAACAAGGAGAACCAAGAGTCGCACTTTCTGACCCCCCGAAGACGCACTACCCATTGGCTGCATATCAAATGGTGGGGGGAGCCGACTATGCTAGAGGTACTCCTGTCACAAACTGGGTCCTTTACCTTATAATGTATCGATCAAGGATTTTTGGTACTGAATTTAGTCGAAATCTATCCAAACGTTATTAGTATTATATTTGACGAAAATGGTCCTAGGTATTTAAGTTTTATGAGGTATTGAAATTCTTTAACTTTTCGAAACCCTTGCATTTCACTTCTGCATCAAATATCGCGTTAGGAGTAAAATAAGTAGCAACATCGCGATCAGCGGAGGAAAACACTAATATGGACTTGTAACGATGAATGATGGAAATTTGACTTAGCGAATTATTACAATTTTGAAATTTTATAACATAGTCGTGAAAATTTTATGAACATCGCTTCCTTTATGAGCAAACCAAAGTTGGCCAACGACCTATCTGGTAGAGGACGCTATGAGCAAAACCGGTAAAAAGATAAGGAAGCCATGTGCAAATTACTATACACCGTTTTTGGAAATTTATTTTATGTTTTGCGAAAAGATGAACAAAAAAGGTCCGCTTTACCCCTACGTTTTGTTTTGGTCCTCGACCCGTTCTTCCGCTGTATACGGAAGACAAATCCTGGTCTTCGTTCGTGCAGACTCCGCAGACTCCGTTGCGCTTTCCCCGATACCCTGCTCCTTCGTTGGTCTCGAGGCTCCTCGAGTCAACGAGATTCTCGTACGCGCGAGTGTCTAGATGTGTGGGTGTGTCTCTTTACGTGCTCGAGAACTCGATGAGGCAACAGACTCATATACACCCCGTGAAACTTCCGCAGCTCGAATTTCGTTCGAATGCTTTTTTTGTAAATTACGAAAATTACAAAAATTACAAAAATTACAAAAATTACAAAAATTACAAAAATTACAAAAATTACAAAAATTACAAAAATTACAAAAATTACAAAAATTACAAAAATTACAAAAATTACAAAAATTACAAAAATTACAAAAATTACAAAAATTACAAAAATTACAAAAATTACAAAAATTACAAAAATTACAAAAATTACAAAAATTACAAAAATTACAAAAATTACAAAAATTACAAAAATTACAAAAATTACAAAAATTACAAAAATTACAAAAATTACAAAAATTACAAAAATTACAAAAATTACAAAAATTACAAAAATTACAAAAATTACAAAAATTACAAAAATTACAAATATTACAAATATTACAAATATTACACAAATTACAAAAATTACAAAAATTGTATTTATGTCTACTCTGCAAAATTTGTAAAAATGTTCCATTTTGACCCGCTTCCCGAAATTTCTTGTATACCAGAAAGCAAATCCCTGGGATTCGTTCGTACGAGGCTGTGCAGACTCCGTTGCGCTTTCAACGACACCCTGTTTCGTCGTCAGTGTCAAGGCTACTCGAGTCAACGAGATTCTCGTACGCTGGGTGTGGGTGAATCTTTACGTGCACAAGATCTCGACGAGGCAATACTGCTCGTGCACACGGTCAATTTACGCTGCTCGAATTTCGTTCAAATTTTTTCTTTCCTTTTTTTAGGTGTCACAATAAAGTTGGTAAAAAAGGTCCATTTCGCCCCGTTCTCCGCAGACTGAATTTCGTTCGAATTCTTATTTTTTTATGTGCCACAAAAAAAGTTAGTAACCGTGTTCCATTTTGCCCCGCTCTCCGCTATTCCTTGTATACCTGAAGACAAATCCCTGGCATATTCGTTCGTACGAGGCTGTGCAGACTCCGATGCGCTTTCCGCGACACACTGCTTCGTCGTCGGTCTCGAGGCTACTCGAGTCAACGAGATTCTCGTACGCGTGCCTGTGTGTGTGTCTGTTTACGTGCTTCAGATCCCAACGGGGCAACAGACTCATATACACACGGTGAATTTCCGCTGCTAAATTTCGTTCGAATTCAATTTCGGGCGTGGTGCAATATAGGAACATGGCTGAGGGAGGGGGCGGGGGGGGGGGGGGGAGAAGCGAGACCTTGTACCCCGGGGCTCTACCTTACTGGAAGGTAGTAACTGGTGGAGGAACTCGATCGAAGTAAAGATTTTTCTGAAGGATTTCGAGGTTGTACGCTATACATGGTTTGGTAGGATTTAGAATGAAAAAGTGGCGAAGACGGGGAGATATGCGAGAAACAGGGAATCTCAGGGTGATCAACGTGCCAAAATCGCTTCTGGAGCATGGCTGGGTCAGGAGGCTCGGCTCTCGATGTAACTGATATATATATATATTACAGAGCCACCTCAGACTTTGATATATTCTTGAGAACAATGTACTCTTTCGAGAGATTAATTGACGCAGATGCATTTCTTACATGGTCTCGTTACGCATTAAAAGTATTTGTTTTTACCATTTATAAATATACCTGTATTGTACGGATTATGTTGTAAATAACGGCAATGAATA
This sequence comes from Exephanes ischioxanthus, assembly GCA_958510785.1. NCBI lineage: Eukaryota > Metazoa > Arthropoda > Insecta > Hymenoptera > Ichneumonidae > Exephanes > Exephanes ischioxanthus. The sequence goes on along the minus strand of OY294019.1, from coordinate 7,602,303 downwards.
ATACCAACAATGTCGATAAAATTGTTGCAAATGTTATACAAAAAAAATATATTGAATACCTCTTTAGCAATTTAGTATTCTTTTTTACATTATTTAATTTAACAAATACTAAAATACTAATAAAACATAATACAATACAAAGAACTAAATATTATAATTATATCATTTCGCACGCCTAGAACAACAGTGCACCCAGAAAAATAATTTATTTGACGGCCACCGTTTATTTTACTTAAACCTTTATATTACTTAAGCGGTGGCCGTCAAAGAAATATTTTTTCTGGGTGTGTAAAAATTTGTACGGTAACCCCATAAGAGCGATTTAATCATTTTTCTTTAAGTTCTCAGTACTAAGGTATTGTTGCTATCGATATTATACTATTTTAGTATTTCAATAGTATTTAACAAAATCAATTCTAGCGAATTAATTTTAACGTACTAAAATTAATTTAAACTTAACGAATATGACGATAAAAGTGAAAATTATCCCGAGAACGTTCAGCTAGATGAAACATGGCGGGCGATAGAATTATTTGCATCCCCTCGAAATGAGAATACGCCAGTGAAATTTCCATATTCAACGTTTTGTTACATTTTTAAAAAAGTTTCCTCTCTTTAATTCTTTCTTTCGCATAATGCTCTAATTCCATCGGACGCGCATCGGGATTATTTGACTAATTGCGAGATAGCTAGGTATAGACGTTTGCGAGCACGCTTCGGAAAGAGTTCTCCGCCTCGTCACGTAATTCTGTAATTTTTGCAAGCTAAGCGAGAGCCCCTCGTAGCCGTTACGGTACACAGAGAAGCTCCTGGGGTGGCACGGAGAGAGATATATATAGAGGGTGAGAGGCTCGGAGCGGCTTGCCGGGCATCCGCTTTACCCTACTAATTACGAAAGGCGGTTTAACGTCCGGGTAGCGAGCGCGGGCACCGGCAACGACGAGGTGGAGTACGACGACGACGACGACGACGGTTGCGGAGGCCGGGAATATTGACCGCTCCAGCGCAAAATGTAGGTCGCACAGAGCGTCTCGGGACTTTGGTAAAGTGCAGTAGCACGGTGTGAGAGGAGTACTCCGGAGAAGATCGGATGGAGAACCCCAAAGACTAGCCGCCGCCGAGGCGAATTCACTGGGCTTGAGGAAGAACCATCAACCCCGCCGCTGTCTTCCCGAAGAACGAACGAACATCGCCGACTCCTCACACTCCTCCCTCATGAGAGATTCGCTTAATGTCGTTAAAATCGTTTACAAAGAATAAATATTCATTTATTCCGAAGGGGAGACGGTACTCTTCGTATTGAACGTAGCTTTGCCCATTTACGTTACGCACTCTGGCACATCTGGGATAAAAAAAATGGGTACGGGCGAAGGTCTGCTAGAAGCATGGCTTATAATACGGCACTCAAGCGTGGTAGAATCCCTACTGGGAGTGCCACGCAGGACCAGTATTGGCACAACGTCGGCCAGTACCGACCCGATGTCATTCCGACTAGGGAGTCTGGCTACGAACCGTATCTGATATCCTTAACCGTACACTCGTACGTAACCCGAATTGATCGCATATAAAGGAATGTTTTGAAAGAGTGAATGAAAGAAAATTATATTGTTTTAGGAATAATTAGCTCGCTGGGCGCCGAAAGCATATGTTGTTGTTCCAACTCTATTTTAATTATTGCGATTCATGGACGTCGCTTTATTGTCAGAAAAATATGCTCTGACTTTTCCCTTTTCTTGCCCCAAGTAATCAGTTTACTGTGAACAAAGTTCCAATTGTGTCTATCAGCGCTGTCCATTAACGCCACCGTATTCTACATTTCATTAAAACAGTAGGAGATGCACGCGAATCGTGAACTATTCATTTCACGATATTTGGGCAATCAGTTTTGGATGAGCAAATTGTGTTAAAGTTCATTTCGACTTTTTTTTAAATTGTTTTTCAAATTGCAATGTGTAGCAATGTAGTAATAATAATATGTTTGAAAATAAAAATTGTGTTCCCGTAAATAATTTTTTTCTTCATTTGGTCATTATTCGGTCACATTTTGTTTTTTTCTTAAGTGACATTTTCCAATTTTTTCGATTTGCCGTACCACTGCCACTATGTCACCCAATATCAGTTAAGAATTTTAAGATGGAGACGAATTAATTATACATTTGTTTTTGGCAGTCCGCAATTATTAACTTCATACAGTGACATTATCGCTTGGCATGAATCGAAACTTTTATTCCCTATAATCGACACCAGAAAACCTTAATTAATTCAAGGAATGATTCTAATAACAACTTTCTGTTTAAAATCGATCGGTATGAATTTCTATGTTGTTTCATAAACAAAAAATTGGTTATTATCAGTTGGTTGTTACCTGTTAACATGCCATTGTTCAAAATACCAATAAACTTTCAATGAGAAAAACTGGTTCAATGTAGAGTTCCCAGTTTCTGTTATCGTTATTACTCTGGTTGGTTTGGATTTGCTCCGATATCTTCGGTTCCATATCTAGAGTATACTGTGGAAACTTACTGTCCATATTCCGTGCAATACTATAAACATGAAATATGCGTTGTGATCATCAGCCATTTCTGCGTCACATTTACCAGCCTCATTCGAAGTCACGCTTTCAGCAAGCCCCTCTCCATACTATTTTTTTTTTACACGGGATAAACGAAGGAAAATGCAAAAAAAAAATAAAAGAAAAAATAACGGACCCACATAAACCCCATCCTGACATTATGCTAAACATAATTCCACGCTACAGAATCGCGATAAAAGAGGTCCAGAGTGCTCACCAGGACGGTCCGCGCGCTCTGCATATTATTTTCTCCCAACTTCATTTTTATCATTTATAATATTTTTATTTTTCATTATTTCCCACGAAGCTGCTGGAGCATGCAGAGAGGTAAATAACGTAGAGGCAGCGAGGGTACATAAGATAGAAGCGCGAGAAGGAGAGGAGAGTTATCGAGGCGTTCGCCTCGTCGTTTAAAGAGAGAAGAAAATTAATATTGGAAAAAGAGGCAATTTCGGGAGACTTCCGGGCAAGAGATTCGATTTTCGTAGTCGATCCGCGAAGCCTGGGGTTCTACGGGGTACGGTCGGAAGCTGGCTGGTTGCCTGGCAGTCGGCTGGACTGTGAGAAACGTCGAGGGTAAGAGGAACGCGGGACACACACAGAGCCGAACGAACGAGGAGATAGAGAGATGCGGCGAAAACACGGTTACGCCGCGAGGCGCCTAGAGAAATCGATTTGAGAGCGGGGTTGCTATCTCGAGACCAACAGGGTTCTCGCAGCGGAAACGAAGAAACGAAGAAACGAAGTAAGAAAGAGATGAAAAAAAAAAAAATTGCTGAAGGGCTGCAACGATATAACTATTAAATAACCGAGAGAAACGAAGTAATTTTATCTCACTTCCGGTGTGCCGAGTGGCAACAACGCGTTCGCGCGCTTTCCTCCGCCGGTCTGCAGCGTCTCTGCTATGTTCGTTCGCTATCTGAGCGCATACACGCCTCCTATGCCTAGCAATCGACGCCCCGGACTGACCCAAATAACTTGCCGATTGAATTTCGACCCGCTACTCGTAATTTATTTCGCTGACTCCAGACATCTGCCATCAACTCTGTCTATGGCATGTTTGTATATATACACGCTTCGGGGCAGGCAAGGGATCAACGCAATCGGAACTGTTGGATGAGTCGGTAGATTTTCATTTCCGGAAGCTGTGTTTACAAATAAATTGAACTGCACGAGGTGGATCGAGGTCTGGACATTTTTCGATCGAAACTGCGGATTTTATTAGCGGAAGATATATAATTGGTTTTTTTCGGAATTAATCCTGTACCGAAAATGACCTTTGTATTGTTTTCAATTCGAAAAATGTGAACACATGCAGTTTGGTTCTTCAGTCGACTTTTGAAATAGATTTTTTTCGAAAATTTTTGATCCGTTTTTCGGTAAAAATTGCGATACAATATTATAGTTTTCGATAATTCGGTAATTGAGATAATAATTTCTTTTAAAAAATGTATTGAAACAAATAAATTTATATGATGAAACATTTTTTTTTTGTTCTGTCGGACAGACCGTGCAGACTTGCCTAACGTCTAAAATTGGGGACGCTTGGACTCCCCGGACGTTCTTAAAATATAAATTTAGATCCCGCGATCCAGAGTCTACACGTTCTGAAGCGCGGTGCTATGTAACGGAGCGAGACTAACGCGAGTGAGTGGGTAAGTGATCGAGAGGGAGAGCCCGGACGATTAAGAAAGTCAGCAGGTGGATCGATAAGATCAGACGCGGAAAGCTTGCGTCTCGTGTGGAAGGCTCAAGAGTCGTTTATTACTACGTAAGAGCGGGCAAGCTTTCGGGGCGGGATCGGAATTTTCCTCCGGGCATGAAAAGCTCCAATCACGTTATACCACAGAGTTACACGTATATATATATATATGTATAAATATATATCTACTGCACCAGCGGCTCCGAAGTACAACCATCTCCGCTTATATTCTCATGCTGTCCGCGGTCAGCACAGCTTTCTTCCGAAATCCCGGCAAGCCACCTCATCCCGAATCACCGCAGTGTCCAGCTTCGATACAATTCTGTTGGAATTTTATTGCTTCTACAGAGATACATTTTTATCGCTGATTCCCTCGTATTATTTATGTTCGTAATATTTTTCTCTCATTTTTTTCGTTGCTAAAAGTTTTTTTTTGTGACTTCCGCACAAGAAGCGATTTGGGTAAAAAAAAAATGTGGGATTTTAGCGTCTGGGTACTGAAAATAGTCTAAATTGTCGAGAAATGTGATTTTTAGCTGGCGTGCGGATGTGCGTCTGTATGTGATTGATTCTGGACCTTTAAAACACAATTTTCATGAAAATTTATCTCCGATTTGAGATTTTGAGATTTGAATATTTTTAATTCTTGAAAATAATGTCGTGGGATCTTTGACTTTTGTAAATTTCGCGCTACTATCTTCAAAGTGCACGCAAATGTAATACAGTAAACTCCCTCTAACTCAACGCTGTCTAGTAGGCCATTTTCCCTCAATTCCCTGCTTTCTTGAATTTGTCTGTCGCACATAGGCGACCTCTCGTGGTCTCGTAGTAGTAGTAGAGGTAGTAATCTGGTTTGTTTAAACTCACACTAGCTCATACGCGCGCTAGCATGTTTTTAAAGTTAGAAAACAGTACGAACATTGATTAAAAAAAGAAACGATACGTTTTTTATTAGGTCTCATACGCGAAAAATTTGGGAAAGTAGGGTCATATTTCATTTACCTTGACAAGAAGAGACAGCGGTATTAATATTCAAATCCCGAACGAAACTTTCTTCAACGCGTCTAAAGTTCAATGCGTCATTTGTATCTAGAGACGCGGTAGTGTCTCGAGACAAGTACATTTACCGTCGGTAAAACAGTTGGCGAGACGCGACCAAGACTCTTTTACACGAGCGAACGTGTTTTTTGGCCTTTCGCGAAAATAAATATCGATTATTATATTATTTGCTCATATGCGCTGTATATCAGTAAATACAATATTACATATATATTTTTTGCTGTCGATTGGGTCCAAAATGAAGTCCGTAGGGAAAAGCATTCACCTAATATTCGCGTTTCTTATTTATAAAGTGCCACTTTTTTTACGATTCAGTGTTTCGCACACCTCTGACGTCACGCACACCTGCCAACTGCTGCACTCTCTAATCTAAGTAGCAGCCTCGTAATGCATAGTGATTGGCACATAGTATCGTCACGACAGTAGTCCCGCAGTTCATAGCCATTGGCATATGGTATATCGTTATGAGCTGACACGAGCAGCTTGGTAATTGGTATAGCATTAAATTAGCTATAAGTTATTTAAAAACATTGCCGAATTTGATTTAGATAATTAAATGATATCGCCGGTGAATATTGTTTGCTGAATATTATTCATACAAAAAATTACCGAACATGGACCAATTCACGCACAAATTTATCAATATTGTTATACACATAAAGAAAGGAACAATATAGCTGGTAATAAATTGTTGCTAAATACTGTTTAAACAAAAAATTGTCAAATATGGACAGATTGACACAAAAGTTGGTCAATATTGTTATTTAGACAAACAAAACGTTATGTTATGTTCAGAACAATATTGCCGCTAAAAAATTTTTGATAAATAATGTTTAAACTAAAAATCGGAAAAATTTGATAATTTGACACAAGAACTAGTCAATATTGTTATGTAGGCAAAGAAACTATATTGTCGGTAAAAATGGGTTGTTAAATATTGACAAATTAAACGACAAATGGCCAGATATGGACCGATTGAACCAAAAATTGATCAATATTGTTATTTCGACAAAAGAAAAATATTGCCCATAAAAAAATTTTACTAAACATTTTTTAAGCAAAAAAAAGCGTTACATATGGGCCGATTGACCCAAAAAGTTGTCAATTTCGTTACTTTAACATACGAAAAATATTGCTGCAAAAAAATGGTTGATATTTTGAAATGAAGGATCAACAAATATGAAATGATTAACACCAAACGTGGTTAATATTGTTATTTCGGAGTAGGAACAATATAGACTATAAAAGATGGTTGCTAAAATTTTTTTTTAACAAATACTCGCCACATATGGACAGATTGACACCAAAGTTAGTCAATATCGTTAGGTAGTTAGAGAAACATTATTGCTGATAAAAATGGTTTCTAAATGTTGTTTAAATGAAGAATCGACCAACTTGGTTAAGATTGTCATTTAGGCAAAGGAACAATATAACCGGAAGAAGTTCTAAATTATTGTTTAAATTAAAAATTGCCAATTATAAACCGGGTCCACCTTTGGTACTTTTTTTATATATATTTTTTATAGCGTTCGTCTGTTTCCTATGAGGGAAGTGTACGAGTCGTGTTTACACCTCCACACCCCCCCCCCCCCCCCCCCCCCCCCGCGCGAACGCACGGCCCTTATACTCATTCTTTGTAGTATCTCTTTTCAAGTTATAAAACAGTAAAACAGAACGGTATAAAAAACGTTGACCTAGTTACATTTAAAACAGACGTTGAAGTTCTTTATTTTACCTACGCAAAAAATATTGGATAACTCCCATGAATGCCATGCATGGTGTCAAACAACTTCAGACCAGGTTCAGACCAGGTTTTAATACAATACCATTTAAATACATTCCTTTGCAAAAAGTCGACAAATAAAACACAAAAACACCATAAATGGACCCACAACTTAATGTACACATATGTTGGTCATTCTTTGCAAAAGTAAACAAATATTGAAACTTCTGTTCACACCTATTGCCAAGTACATTCAGTTTAAAAATGAAACTTGTTGAAAGCTAATTCATATAGTGGCCATACATTTAAGATTATGAACTGAAAACTTAAAAAAAAATACTTGTCCGGCAGTACTGTTCTTAGAGTATGAAAAATGAACTCGTCAAGATAGATAGCTCATCATCTACGGCCGGACAAGTATTTTTTTTAAGTTTTCAGTTCATAATCTTAAATGTATGGCCACTATATGAATTAGCTTTCAACAAATTTCATTTTTAAAGTGAAAGTACTTGGCAATAGGTGTGAACAGAAGTTTCAATATTTGTTAACTTTTTGGCATTAACAAAATTGTTATGAATAATATCAGAATTTTGAATGTATTTTCCTACGTAATAATGTTGACATACATAAGGACAACTGTTTACATTTTATTTTAGTTTTGTGATACACAATATAAAGTGACTGAAATTTCGGTAAGCCTAACCTCCCTGTTCCCTTAATCAGTAAAAAAAAAAGTACCCTTCTATATACGCTTCCTGAACAAAAAACGAAAAAAAGGATAATAAAAATTGGTAGATTCTTCAAGTTCTCCCGAGATACCACAGTTGCCGTACTCGGTGAAAGGTACCGAATTAATTATCGGTTTTCGCCACGTCGAACCCTCCTCCCGCTCTCCCCCATCGACTTCCCATCGACTATCCCTCTGTATTTTCTTTTTCGTCCCATTCCATATTATAACTCACTTTCCTCCGGCTTGCATCCGGCTCTCCCATTGCCGGCAGCCCTCTCTCCCCGAGTAGAGCCACCGCGACTGGGGACACGCCTTTCGCGCTCCTGAAACCCACCGATCCTCCCTCTACCCTCTCGTTTAACCCAGAAAAACTATTTCACAAAAGAGGCGAGCTCTCTCTCTCTCTCCCACTTATTCTCTGGACGGTTTCGCGAATCGATCTTTCGAACCCCTTTTTCCGCACCCTAGCGAACCCTCAGCTTCTTCCCTTTTTCGACAACCAAACCGCCCCTCCCGCCAATCTCTAAATAGTATATCTATATATCTTCCTTTACAAGGATCCACAAGCCGTCATCACGTTTCCGGGCAAAAATTTTCAACTTTTCAACCCTCTCTGTGTGCGGTCCCAACACAGCCCTCGCCATGGATAGGGGATGGGTCGCGCTCGGAGCAACGTGTGTCCTCGCGTTCTCTTCGTTCTCTCTTCCGAATCTCTGCCATCTCCACCGCAGTTTTTTTTTTCCTCTCCTCTCTCCCTCGTTCTCTCTCCGCCTGCAACCAGCGGCAGGATTACGGTCGGAAAAATTCGCGGTTCTCGTTCCGCTGTCGTGGAATTGTCGCACTGCCGTTGTCGGTTCGTGGCGTCCAACCGAGCCGCCCGCCCACCACAGCGACCCTACCATCAGCCCTCTGATACTGCCATTTCGAGGCACTCTCTTTGCAATTTCAATTTCTTTTTTTTTTTTTATCCCTCTCTTCCCTTTACCGACGGTGCACACGCGAAAATACATAGACACGTATGAACTCCGGCAACGGGTTTACAGTGACTCGGAAATATGTAGTTTAAAATTAATGAGATAGGGGAGAGTGGGGCAAAATGGCACAGCGGGGTAAAACGGGATAATGAGACAAAACGCAATTTTTTCAATAACTTTTGGATGCTGGCGATGGTGGTCCGCGGGGCAAAACGGGCTTGAAAATCCGTATATATCGTTGTGAAAAAATGGGGCATCCAAGCATTATTGGAAAATTGAGTTTTGCCCTCACTGTCCCGTTTTGCCACACTGTCCCATTTTGCCCCGCTCTCCCGTAGTCGCTGCGAACGGCTGTGCGAGAAAAAAAAAATGTACTCCAGTTTACAAACCGCAGTGGTATTTACGATCGTTTCGAACGAATTGCCGGAGCACGCTCGCTCGACTGCAGTGCGGAAAGTCTTGTCCGATCTGCAAAGTTTTAATCGAGAAACGATCGACGATTCCCGAGGGGGATTTCGAGGGCCCGACAATAGGCGCAATTTCCGGGGCACGCGCATGTAAACTTGCGCGTATCGTTCGGTGAACGATCTAGCGAACGGAAAAAGAGAAAACCGAGAGTAGTCGAGTCGAAAGTCGGAGGATGAAAGGCGGGAAAAGTTTTACTTCCGTTTCCCTCGCGAGTTTATAGAGTGTGTACGAGAAAAGCGAGCGATTCGCTAACGGTTTCGGACGTCAGATTCTACGCTGGGAGTTTTTGGATTGCCGGTGATCCACGGATCGTCGCGGAACGATGGGGATGAAATTGGTTGGAAGCGAGGCCTGTGGCAATCCGTCGGAAAGAGGGGGAGGGGGATGCGTTACGGTTTCACGGAAAATTTATTGGCTCGGGGAGAAAATGGAGAGGAGGACTGGTTGAACTTTCTTCGATACTGATGCTGCTCGCGGAAAAAGAATTTAAAAAAAGGTCCGATCTTTTCCTCGGTAAGGGTAAAAAAAAGAGTTGGGAGATAAACGGAACGGGAAAAGATCGTGGAGAGAAAGTTTTCAGAGGGTCGGAGCCCTCGAGGTCGGAGGTTTCGCCGATGCTCTTGAGTGAAGCACATATAGACCCGATATCTCTCTCGTGTGCGTGAGTGTGAGTGTGAGTGTGAGTGTGAGTGTGAGTGTGAGTGTGAGTGTGAGTGTGAGTGTGAGTGTGAGTGTGAGTGTGAGTGTGAGTGTGAGTGTGAGTGTGAGTGTGAGTGTGAGTGTGAGTGTGAGTGTGAGTGTGAGTGTGAGTGTGAGTGTGAGTGTGAGTGTGAGTGTGAGTGTGAGTGTGAGTGTGAGTGTGAGTGTGAGTGTGAGTGTGAGTGTGAGTGTGAGTGTGAGTGTGAGTGTGAGTGTGAGTGTGAGTGTGAGTGTGAGTGTGAGTGTGAGTGTGAGTGTGAGTGTGAGTGTGAGTGTGAGTGTGAGTGGGAGTGTGTGTGTGTGTGTGTGTGTGTGTGTGTGTGTGTGTGTGTGTGTGTGTGTGTGTGTGTGTGTGCGCGCGCGCGCGTGTGTATGTGTGTGTCGGGGGAGTTGGTCGGAGGTGAGTTTCGCGGGAGCTTAGGCGGCCTCCGGTTTACCCGGCGCTAACTGGCAGGACGTTTTAAAGGATTTGCGTCGAGTGTTCTAGCGAGCTTGCGAGTGAGCTCTCTGATCTCCCTGATGCTGATGCTTCCGCTGCTACTGTGGCGGTTCCCATCGAATGGTTCGAACACTCTTGCACGTTTCGAGAAACAACAGTGAGGAATGGGTTTGAGGTTTGAGGGCGGAGACGGAAACTGGTGAAACCGCGACAGTGGATCCATGGAGCGTTTCTGTATGGGGTAGTTACCGGCGATATGGCCACTTTTTTAGAAAAAGATAGTACGATCTTATATGATAGGTCGAAAACGTACAATGACCAAGTCTATAAACTTTAATTTTGAATATTTTTCGGAGAAGGTTCGACAAATTTAATGCGTGAATCAAAGGTATCGATATTACATAATTATTTAATTTATTACATTAATAATTATACAATAATTATACACGCCAGGGTGCACATGGAAATAAAAAATTAGTATAAAATAATTATTAAAGTAAAACATTATTTTTTTCGGCGCATCGGTATTATTTATGAACAGTAAGATTTTTAGAAATCTTTGTATTATAAATATTTTTTTATTTTTGTATTTTTCCATGGTATTGCTTCATTCGGCTTTTATCATCCTTACCAGTGTTCCCATATTATTGTTCATTTGACTTTTACTAACTGTTACCAATTTAGAATGTTAAATTTGCAATGCGTATAGAAATGTTCGTAACTCATCCCGTTGCAGTACTATTTAAAAAATAATATCAATATGAAGTTAATATTTAGAATGTTTTACATAGTGAAATATTTTCAATACAAAGATTGCTACAGCCTTACTATCTTTTTTCTCGATGTATCATCGATTGACCATATCACAGAGAGAGACGTATGCAGTAGAAATTAAAATATCAGTTGAGAATAATGTCAGTACAGTACGTATCGTTGGTATCGGCTATGTAGCCAATTTTTATAAAAATTGTGAACATTTTTTTGAAACCTCCATCTAAAATTCCCATGCATATAAAAAATAAATTTTTTTCCGTATACTATCATACATATATAGTATCTGTATCTGCACCCAGAAAAATAATTTATTTGACGGCCACCGTTTATTTGGTTTAAGTAAAATATTTATTTGATTTAATAAATATTTATTTCATTTAAGTAACTATTTACTTAATAATTAAGTAACTATTTACTAAATATTTCACTTACACCAAATAAACGGTGAGCGTCAAATAAATTATTTTTCTGGGTGTGAATAGCAGGATTATCCCAAAGCCAAATCTCTCTGCATTTCTCATGAATAAAAAACAAAAACAAAAATAAATAAATATATATATATATATATATATATATATATATATATATATATATATATATATATATATATATATATATATATATATATATATATATATATATATATATATAGCAGCTATTTCCAGGTGACATTGCAACTTCTACTGAGCCCTTCTCTCCGTGCATCCGGCAAACCACATCACCAAAAAAAAAAAACTCCCCGATATAGCCATCAAAAACAAGGAATTCGATATCGGTCTCCATGATTTACAGACAATACAATAAAAATGCTAATATCGAATGATGATGACGTTAGCTGCACTTAAATGGAGGGACGCATGGACGGAAAAGAATGCAATACGTTACGAACCTTATAGCTGCATCGGATATATTTTCCTTTTTTAGAGACACCGCTCGGATATTAGGTACTATCATAAATATAAAGTTAATTTGATAATTACCAAACCTGCGGGACGAAAAAGGCCCCTAAGCTCCGATGCCGGGATCGGTCAATTTGTTCAAATGGCCCGCTTCCATCGGAGGCGCTCTCCACTTTCGCTTTTCTCCTATATACCTTCGCCGCGAATTGCCCTCGGGCGCACCGGTTCGCGAAATAACCGCTATTAGATTTGTCCGGAATCGCCCGCCCGCGAAACTTCGAAGAATAAGAGAGTTCCGTGTGTAGCAACCTCGCGTCGGATCATCTTCACCGCCCACAGCGATGTCTAGGCTTTGCAGAGAGAATTTTTATATATCTTTAAAAACAAAAAAGTCAATAAATTCAATCACGAAAAAAGCTTATCTCGCCTTCACAGTGAGCTATCGTAATTTTTTTCCGATTTTCATGCAATCCATGGAAAGTCGCGCCAGACTTTTTTTGTACACAAATTGAAAAAGTCAATAAATAGATTTTTTTTTCTTTTTACTTTTACTCTCCCGTCCGACGAGACTAAAGTTTGCGATAACGGGACGTTTCGAGGATCGCGTCTTAATGTTAGGAGTTGAAAGCGAGAAAATTCAGCCTGGTGAAGAAAGTGAATTTCGACGTGATGGGAGCGGCCGAGAGAGAGTTGCGGAGCGGGCGGTTAGGGGTAAATGCAAAGTCTCGGAACGTGAAAAGCCTTCACTGGTGGAATCGAATATTGCCCCGGAGCGCGTTTGTATATACGTATATACAGTCTGGCAGGCGAACCACGAGAATTAGTGAAAGCGATTAGTGAAAGATTTAGCATCGTTCGTGGAGGGTATGGGTACTCCAGAAAAGATATCCTCGATATTTATTGCATCAGGCGGGGTTATACTGTCGGAGTCGAGGAACCATCGTCGAGATAAGCGTTCCCATAATTCGTCGGAACCGGTGAAAATGAGACACGCTGCGCCGAGAATCTTTAAAGGATGTCTCGGGCCTATTTTACTCGCAACTCACGACAAACCGGCGACGATAAATCTCCATACGTCCCGACGCAATGTAAACACGTATGTTTGGATATTATGTAATTTCGGTTTAATGTTAAATTAAAAGAGTATTTTTTTTATGCTACAAAAATTAATTTCGGATAAAAATTATAACATTAATAAAATTAATAGCACATGAGATTAGGATTCATCCTAATCCCATTTTGCCATTTTGCCCATTTTGCCTAAGCCATTTTGTTCCTTTAAACTCAAAATTCATTTTGAGTTTAAAGGAACAAAATGGCTTCCGATAAATATCATGTGCTGAAACAAACCAAACTGTTCTTCGATGCCTGAGAAAACTAAAGATTTTTTTCTAATTGGATGATTAATGGAAAAATATTGTGATAACGATATTTAATATTTTGAATCGTGAACTCACCATTGAAAAACTTTAAATTACTATTTGCAACTATGCCAACGAGATAAAAACATATTTTCATCACTCGGTGCGGAAATGGCCACTTTTCCGCCCGCTTCACGTGCGTAAAACCGCCATTTTCGCACCTTGTGATGAAAAATTTCGTACATCCCTCGTGCGAAACACTTTTTCTAACTCGTGGAGTATTGTACTAATTTTCGCCCTCGTGGAGTAATGTACTAATTTTTCCCGACTACGCTAAAAAGGGCCTATTTTGTGTCTGCAACGGGGGTGTCAAGTGCCCGATTCTTGCCGGGCGGACAAAAAAGTGCTTGGGCGGGCAAAAAAGTGCTTGGGCGGGCAAAAAAGTACATTACTCCACGAGGGCGAAAAACGTTTTTCTAACGAGCGTGAGTTTGCAGCACGAGCCGAAGGCGAGTGCTGCAATCACACGAGTTAGAAAAAGTGTTTCGCACGAGGGATGTACGAAATTTTTCATCACAAGGTGCGAAAATTGCGGTTTTACGCACGCGAAGCGGGCGGAAAAGTGGCCATTTCCGCAACGAGTGATGAAAAAGTGATTTCAGCGGGCAAAAAAAAAATGTCATCCGAACGGGGGCGCGCTCTGTCGGGCTACTTGGCGAATCATGTCGGCGAGCGGGTATTTCAAGATGGTACCGTTGTAGGCATAAAATACAGCCACTTTTTAGCATAGTCGGGAAAAAAATAGTGTATGCCACTCGGGAGGAGTGCATTTTCACCTCGTGTGAATTTCTGTCCTCGCTTCGCTCGGACAGAAAACTTCACACCCGGTGAAAAAACGCGCTTTCCTCCCTTGTAGCATAATGTACTATAAATCCTCCCAAGCATGAGATTACGTTCTGATTTTTTAACTCCTAAATTTGTACTGAACCTCTTTCTATTAGCACAAACTCAAAATTCATACTATTCATACAAACCCCTATAAACCTGTTTCATAGATTTTTTTTCCGCGTCCTCGACGCCGGCGAATCGCGCCAAGAGGCGATAACAATATCAATAGATTTCAACGCTGATTGCGCACAGGAACGATTTATTTTCCAAATCTGCCGGCTATTCTTCAGGAAGAAATATAAACGAGGGCACAGAACTGCCCTGAATCCGAATCGCTCTATATGTACCCAGTGGTGTGTGGAATCCGTTTTTATAGCCATTCAGGGGTGGGGGGTGGTGGAGGAGGGAGGGTAAAAGAATTCACCGGAGCGCAGAGAATTTCGCGAACGTGAGGGGAATGAATTTTCATTCTTCCTTGGCACCCTTAATTTTGCCGACTGGCAAATGTTTATTAGTCGCAATATAGCGAGCGTGTTGGTTACGCCGTTACTCTTTCGCTAGCGGGAAGAAATCCGAGAGAAAGCATGGAAGTATAACGGAGGAATCGGGTACGAGGGAATACTTCTTCTGTGTTGCCTGTGTGTTCTACGAGGGTGGCCTGGCTCGTCGTCGTTTCGGCCCTCGAGCTCATTACCGGCGCCAAGTCTGGAGGGAGGGACACAAAGTGTGTGTGTGTGTGTGTGTGTGTGTGTGTGTGTGTGTGTGTGTGTGTGTGTGTGTGTGTGTGTGTGTGTGTGTGTGTGTGTGTGTGTGTGTGTGTGCGTGCGTGTGTGTGTGTGTGTGTGTGCGTGCGTGCGTGCGTGTGTGTGTGTATATGCTTTTGTTCTGTTTTTGCTTTCTTCCTGGTCCCACTTTACACACGTCCTGCACAGTCCCACTGCGGTCTACACGAGATTTGGCATTTGTCGAAAATATATTCGGTCGTAAAAATCACAAGGACCTCATTTTGGCTTGACGCGTAACGGAGCAAAGCCAAATGACCATCCGCTAAACGAAATGAATCATTTAAGCTCAATGACTCATAACTATTATGCTTTATAATTCCGGCATAAAATATTTCAATCTCATTTAGTGACATTTTATCTCCTTAATATGCAGATGAAAAAAGAGTTACGGTTATGAAAAATTTGGAATTTGTTTACTCACTGGAGTTTCTCGATACGACGTCACTGAATTATTTCGTTCCAAGAGAATTAATTTAAAAAAATCCCTTAGTAATAAAAATAAAGATAATAAAGATGATAAATAACATACAAAATATCGCTTAAGTTTAATTTTCACCGACAAAAGAACGATTTTTTTTCTGATCGAGAATTCAAACAATTAACAGCTGTAGTCTCGATTCGTTGGACGACAGAATATCATTCACCGAAGCGGAAGCGAAACCTGGATATTCGGGAGCAGCGTGCTATTGCACTATAAGGTCCGTAAGCAGCGCCCACATGGTAGAGCACGCTCGACGCTTTTTCGTTCGATGTAGCCTGTGGAAAATCGTCCGCAGCGTATGCGCCGTGCATGGAAAATCCTCTGGTTATTGCTGCGGATTACCAGAGTGGCAAACATTTTCCATTAGTCTGCATACACCCGACGTGAGGGTGCGGACCACCGGCATATAGGAGAGGGGAGAAGCAATGGAGGAACGCAATAGTGTGTATGTATGTGTGTCTGTATATAGCACCGATTTCGCTCGGAGATAGATAAATACAGATCAAAGCATTTCGCGATACCATTCACCGTGGGATGCAATCGCGTGGATGCATGCGAATACAATTTCCCAACCTTTCGAAAAAGCCTCTCCCGCGGTATCTACAAAAGTCTTCTCTCAATGTGCGCACGAATGCCAAAAATAAAATAAAATTTCACGATTACGTTTACTGCAAGGTAAAGAAGGTTAGTACATGCGACAATTATTGTTCAAAAAGGTCCATAATTTTATTCTCATTGATTAAAAATTTCTTTCATCGAACATATTTTCCACATTTAAAAAAATTGTAAAATTAAGAAAAAGAAAATTGATAAATTGCCAAGAATCAAATTGTAAAATGAAGAAGACACATCCAGAAAAAAAATTTATTTGACGGCCACCGTTTATTTGGTTGAAGTAAAATATTTATTTGATTCAAATAAATATATATTTAAATTAAGTAAATAGTTACTTAAATCAAATAAATATTTTACTTAAATCAAATAAATATTTTACTTAAATCAAATAAATATTTTACTTAAATCAAATAAATATTTTACTTAAACCAAATAAAGGTGGCCGTCAAATAATTTATTTTTTTGGGTGCAAAAATTGTTAATTTCATAAGAAGAAAGTTATTAAATTAAGGAATATAAAAAAGTTAAATTGTCAGAAAGCAGAAATTATGGACGATTGTGGATAACAAATGTTTGTTCAACGTACACAGTAAAATAGGTATGAACGTTTCTTCTTCACAAATTCTTCACAATTTTTTTTCTTGTTAATAATCACAACAAAAAAAAGTTGTTCAATTTTCAAAAGTCTTCTTTTATTTTACAAAAATGTTTAATTTTACGAATATTTTTTGTAACATTAACAAGAACAAGTTTGTAGACGTTTTGAGACAAAAATAGTTTGTTAAAAGTACAAACCTTTTTTTTACCGTGTGTTAACCTTATTGACCGTGCATGAAACGCCGAATCTACACACAAGCCAATTGAACGTCCAGAAAGCATTCTTCGGATCACGTGAGCATAGTTGGTCTTAATTTTCGGTGCAACGGCGAGAGACGGGACCTCCCAAGCGTTTCACACAAACGGGCCTGGGAGCGCAACGCGCGAAGGCAAATTACTCGATCCTCGTCAACGTCACGCAGCACCCGGAGCACACCGAAAACGCGAAGGTTAATGAAAACGTTGACTCTCCGCGCCACGTCGGGAGTGTCGGCACGAGGCGATCGAGACGAGGTCAGATAGATCGGAGGAACGATCGGCCGGACGGAGAAAGAAAATAATACTGTACGGTGAGCCTTCGCTGGGCGTTTCTTCTCGTCGCGATCGCGGAGGAGAGAGAGATTCGTTCGAAACTTATTATCGCTGAAGTGGCGGAAGG
Source organism: Exephanes ischioxanthus (assembly GCA_958510785.1). Taxonomy (NCBI): domain Eukaryota; kingdom Metazoa; phylum Arthropoda; class Insecta; order Hymenoptera; family Ichneumonidae; genus Exephanes; species Exephanes ischioxanthus. The sequence continues at coordinate 7,584,879 of OY294019.1, read as the reverse complement.
GAGATGATGAAGATCTCGTCGAGGGGGAATATACACGATCTCTGGGTTATTCGTGGGCAGAGACGCGCACGCACACTCGTCGAGTTTTCCTTCGGGGAGGAAGAATGCGTGCGACACACTCGGTGTGCTCGCTCGTTCCCGGGGGAGAACTGAAGTCCCTCCCGAACACTTGTGAACGATAGAGTTTACCGGGAACGTCAGACGCAGGTGACACAGAGTACTCGAAAATCGGAGTTCGGGAACGGGCCTCTGTGTGTGTCCTCGGGTGCTCGCTTAGAGGGAATACCCCCTCGGTATTCGGGACGCTTGTGCACGAGTCGGAGGAGTCTGGAGGGGTTAATTGTCCACGTGATCAGTCAACCGCACTCAGGCCTTCGTTCTACTGGAGATGTCAAACTCAAACGAGGGCTCGTGTCAGCGGATGGAAAAACATTCGGCTCGACCGATAATATGCCGAAAAGCGCCGAGCCCACATTCTTCAGATTTTCTGGCTCGTCGGGAATGCATGGAGAATTCCTTGTAGAAAAAAGTTATTGAAAATTGTTGGAAGGCAATGTTGTCGTTATTTCAAGTGCCGTTTCATCTTTGGCGTCCACGAAAAGCGATATTATCATTAATATATCGTGTACGATCAAGGATTTTGGAATGAAAAGTAGTGGGTGATTCACATTCGGCGGTAATTTCGAGATCAGCAATGTAAATTAAAGATCCAATAATCCGATGAATCTCAAGAACGCATAAAAATCAATTAAGGTAGCTGTGTCGCTTCGGTCTCGTTTCGCATAAGTTCGAGAAAAATAAGAGAACATTGCAAATACTTCTCGATGGTATAAAAGTCTGAAAAAAATTAATGCATACTAAAGGTACCGAAAAGATTAATTTAGCATGATAAAAATTTCAAGATGTTATTAAAAAATTCATCAAAAAATTAATTGTTCAACAAATTACCCGGCAACGAAAATTTATTTTTTGAAAATGATTCGTTCATTTTTCCGAATACGTATGAATTTTTTCAGATTTTTCAATTAGCTTAGTTTTTTCTTAATATGGAAAAAAATGTGTGAAAAACACACCAATCAAAAGTAATTGAAAAATCTGAAAAAATTCATACGTATTCAGAAAAACGAACAAATCATTTCCAAAAAAAAAAAAAGTTGTCATGCTGGATAATTTGTCAAACAATTAATTTTTTGATCCATTTGTTAATAACAATTTGAAATTATTATTATGCAAAATTAATCTTTTCAGAATCTTTAACATGCATGCATGTTTTCAGATTTATGTACCATCGAGAAGGACTTGCAATTTTTTCTTATTGTTCTCGAGCTTTTGCGAAACAAGCGCGAAGCGACATAGCTACCTTAATAAAAAAAAAAAATAGATTGCTACAGGTAGAATCAGCGTACGACGCTTTTCACATATTTTATTGTTTAATTCTATTATAAAAAAATAAAAAATAAATAAACTCGCTCGATGAACCAAAGGATTAAACACACAGCTGAGCCCATTGCATTGCGCTTGACTATTCGGTGTATAATATATTACTTCACACAATCGTAAATTTACATCTCCAGTTGTTTGTTTTTCATCGTAGACGCGCTTTTCCCGAAAGGCTCGTGTTACTGCTACGGTAACACGATCGTCTCTCGAAATGTTTTGGAGTCCCTAGACTGCACAACGTGTATCCTCCCTCCTCCTCGCTTCCACTTGCAATATGACCAAAGGGAGCAAAAAATATACACACCCGAGTGCTGCGTCCACCGTGTTAGTCGAGAATGAATCGTCGTGAAATCGCCCCGTCCGCCACAGGGCGGGGGTTCCCCGCCTCGCGACAAGATTTTCACGAGACACGAATACCGCAGACTGCAAAACATGCGTCACCGCGACACACGCCTTGCATTCTGCACGAGTCTCTGTTCTCTGCATAGCTCATTTCACGCTCGAGACTGCGTCGCCCTATAGGCGCTCCGAGACTCAAGGATGTAACAGGGGTAAAAAAAAAAAAATAGTTATACGTTTTGGTCGTCGGGATGCGCAAGAGGGCCACGCCCGCAGGAGTCCCGAAAGAAAGCGAGAGTGAAAACAAACTCTCATCTCTCCCACCGAGGGAGAGAAAGAGAGACGAGGCCAGTGGTCTGGATATTTTCAACTTTAGCGAAGCGACACATGGAGCATTCCACGAGGCCCGGCGCGAAATCCCCCCCCTTAAATTTTAACAGCGCACTTTGTCGTTTCGGAAGACTGATGGTCGAAAATTAGCTCCAAAAATCGGAGTACAAATTGCTCCTGCACATAATAATTTTCAAGAAGCGGAGTTCATATTTTTTTCCTCCTCCGCAGACCGCACGAGTGTCCCGACGCGAAATCCCCTTAAATTTTAACGGCGGACCCTGCCTCTCCATTCTGGAAAAATGACGACCGAAAATTAGGAACAAATATCAACTTACAAATTGCCCTTACCATAATAACTTTTTGTAATGTTTTCCTTTTCTCCTACAAACACTTCGCGAGGAACCGCTTGTCAACACGAAATATTGGGGGGGGGGAGATGAGAAAAAGTGTGTCATCGTGACAAAACGCGGATGGAGGGCGCACGAGGCGAGCGCTGTTGGGTGCATCGACGGCCGGGTTTCGTGCGATAGTGGGAAAAAAAAAAAGAATAATCGAACGGAAGTACGTACGTATCAACGAGGACTTCCGGTCCCGTTCGAAACGACGTATGAAAAAAAATGAGTTTAAAAAAAAAACTGAAGCTCGAGGAAAAACGAGCTCACGTCCGTTTTGGTTATTATACACAGCCGTGTATATGCATCGCAGCACCGCTGTGAACCGACGTGCCCTCTTCTCTTGACTGACCCTCCGCTTCCCGCCCCCGCCCCGCGCCGGGCGGCGGCGCGTTTTATATAGCGTTCCCTTCCGTTCTTCCGCACCGAAATAACGGCGTGACCGTTCATCGACCGTTGCATTCTCTTTTGCTTCGACTTTCGTGGTATCGTTTTAAACCCATCGGATACTCTATTACCGGTACGGTAAATGTTTACGTTCAACGAGCGTTAAATTGCGATATCGAAAATGATCGTTGATCGACGAAATCGATGGTTGTCTAACCTTCGGCTTTTTACTCGGGTGGGCATGATGTACCGGCCTTGTAAGTACACATGGCTCATGCAGGGCATACGAGCAAATCGTTCGGCAATTTTGGAGCAAGTAATGAGACACCTGTCCGATACAATTCGTTTAGAGCCTTCGATGCATATATGCAGGGCTCTTTTGCAAAGTAAAAAAAAAAAATCTTTGAAAATAGATTAAGAACAATTTGAAAAAAAAAAAGAATTGTTGCACCAATATATCAGCTCGCTGAACGTAACATAAAAATTTCGTGATTTTTCATCGTACCGTTTGCATGATATAGCGCCGTAAGGGGACAGATTAGGTAGAATGAAACTGAAGAACAGTTCAAAACGGTAGAGTACTGTAACTCGTACATGGCCCGATAAATAATTAAAAATATTGTATGAATTCTTCAGACGATCGATAATTCTGAGATTTTTTCAAAATTTTGCAAACCTCCACCCAAAACAAAATATCACCAATAGAACGAGAGTGTACGAACGATGGTTGTCTAACCTTCGGCTTTTTACTCGGGTGGGCATGATTTACCGGCCTTGTAAGTACACATGGCTCATGCAGGGCATACGAGCAAATCGTTCGGCAATTTTGGAGCAAGTAATGAGACACCTGTCCGATACAATCCGTTTAGAGCCTTCGATGCATATATGCAGGGCTCTTTTGCAAAGTAAAAAAAAAATCTTTGAAAATAGATTAAGAACAATTTGAAAAAAAAAAAGAATTGTTGCACCAATATATCAGCTCGCTGAACGTAACATAAAAATTTCGTGATTTTTCATCGTACCGTTTGCATGATTTAGCGCCGTAAGGGGAGAGATTAGGTAGAATGAAACTGAAGAACAGTTCAAAACGGTAGAGTACTGTAACTCGTACATGGCCCGATAAATAATTAAAAATATTGTATGAATTCTTCAGACGATCGATAATTCTGAGATTTTTTCAAAATTTTGCAAACCTCCACCCAAAACAAAATATCACCAATAGAACGAGAGTGTACGAACGATGGTTGTCTAACCTTCGGCTTTTTACTTGGGTGGGCATGATTTACCGGCCTTGTAAGTACACATGGCTCATGCAGGGCATACGAGCAAATCGTTCGGCAATTTTGGAGCAAGTAATGAGACACCTGTCCGATACAATCCGTTTGGAGCCTTCGATGCATATATGCAGGGCTCTTTTGCAAAGTAAAAAAAAATCTTTGAAAATAGATTAAGAACAATTTGAAAAAAAAAGAATTGTTGCACCAATATATCAGCTCGCTGAACGTAACATAAAAATTTCGTGATTTTTCATCGTACCGTTTGCATGATATAGCGCCGTAAGGGAACAGATTAGGTAGAATGAAACTGAAGAACAGTTCAAAACGTTAGAGTACTGTACCTCGTACATGGCCCGATAAACAATTAAAAATATTGTATGAATTCTTCAGACGATCGATAATTCTGAGATTTTTTCAAAATTTTGCAAACCTCCACCCAAAACAAAATATCACCAATAGAACGAGAGTGTACGAACGATGGTTGTCTAACCTTCGGCTTTTTACTCGGGTGGGCATGATTTACCGGCCTTGTAAGTACACATGGCTCATGCAGGGCATACGAGCAAATCGTTCGGCAATTTTGGAGCAAGTAATGAGACACCTGTCCGATACAATTCGTTTAGAGCCTTCGATGCATATATGCAGGGCTCTTTTGCAAAGTAAAAAAAAAATCTTTGAAAATAGATTAAGAACAATTTGAAAAAAAAAAAGAATTGTTGCACCAATATATCAGCTCGCTGAACGTAACATAAAAATTTCGTGATTTTTCATCGTACCGTTTGCATGACATAGCGCCGTAAGGGGACAGATTAGGTAGAATGAAACTGAAGAACAGTTCAAAACGTTAGAGTACTGTACCTCGTACATGGCCTGATAAATAATTAAAAATATTGTACGAATTCTTCAGACGATCGATAATTCTGAGATTTTTTCAAAATTTTGCAAACCTCCACCCAAAACAAAATATCACCACTAGAACGAGAGTGTACGAACTTTTATGACGAATTCGTATAAGAGAAGACCCATCGTTGTATCTCTTAAGGTAGTCCTTGCGGACAGCCTGAGCCCACGTGAGTTCAGAGCGAATTGAGAGTGGAATTGCGAATACTTCGCGATGAGACAAAAATCTGAAAAAAATCAACCATATGGAAGGTACTGAAAAGATTGATTTTGCATAATAATAATTCCAAAATGTTATTAACAAATGAATGAAAAAACAATTGTTCAACAAATCTTCCGGCAACTTAACTTTTTGTTCATATAAAAACAATAAGTTAATCTTTTTGAATACGTATGAATTTTTTCAGAATTTTCTCTAATTTTTGAAAATTGCGTTTTTACGATCTCATACAAGAGGCTTTACACTGTTGTTCGGCTTGTAAAGCCACTGCATGTATGCAACACCGTGTATTCGAAGGTTCGAGCGGTACGGATTGTATACAGTTTTCACGGTGGCGAGCGATGACGGAAGGTTGAAAAGTATTTGGCCAGTGAATAATAATTCTCGTGAGAGCGAGTCTCCAGAGGCTTCCCGAAGACGTCGATCGTTCCGAGACACCAACGAAGCGATTAATATTCATTGGAGGCATTCGTCGTTGTCTAGCACGAAAACTCGGTTCGTCGCTGCCGGGCAAGAGCCGGGAGGAGCTGTTGCAGGCTTGAGCGACGAAACTCGAACGAGAATGATGCCCGCTCCAGTGTGTTTATCCAGGGATATACGATATATTACATAGTGAAAAAAAAGGATAGAAAAAGCGAGATGGGACATCTATGAAACCGCAGCTCATGGACCTCGCCTCTCGTATCCCCTCAATCCCCGAAATCTCTCCTTCTACGAAATCATTATATTGGTTTATGGAAGCGAAGGTCCGCGGGGCGTTCGAGTTTCACGCGGTGAGAAGAGCTACGACGGGAACGAGGATACCCGGGCGGGCCTAGGATATATAAGCCAGTGGGGCAACATCTTTATGTGAACGCTCGTTTGAGCAACTCACACTCTTATCCCTACCACGAATTTTCCACGGCCCGAAAGGCCGTCGAGATCTCCGATCGAATTCCAGAAGTCGTTTTCACTTCTGCCTTCGCGTCGAATAAAAATCTTACGTCGTCACCGGATGCAAGATATCACCTTCGATGGGATTTTTGTTTAGGTAGTAGAGTAGTAAGTGTAGCCGGTAGTAGGTGGTAAATGTAGCTATTTCAATCTCGAAAAAATAGTAATACGCTTGAAGTGTTATTTTGCATATGATTAATCGAGATACATTCTTTGGGCTGCAAAATACCGAACGAATTTTTACTCAGATTGTGTTGCTGGAACAAAAATGTTACACGCAAAGACCCACTATAAGTTGCACTTAACCCCCCCCCCAAGTTTGTGGCTGTCATTCCACGATCGATCATTATTTATTATTTATTAGTACTAGCTAAATAATAGTACATTTTGATACACTGTGAAAAAAAAATCGATTTAGTCAACAAAATGAGCGCTTACGGGTGGCGAAACAAATTTTTGGTTGATCGAACGAAATAATTGTTGTATTAAGTAAAGAAAAATTCGAATCGACGGCCTGTTAGTTCGATCAACGAGTTATTCCTTTCTATCAACGAAACATTTGCTTCGCCACCCGTAAGCGCACATTTTGTTCACTCAATTCATTTTTTTTCTCTGTGTACGAGTGCGAAAAAACTTTTTGTGCCGAGTTCAGAAAACGTTTCAATTTTAATCAATCAATTTTATTCAATTTTATTGATTTATTCGTAATCAATTTTATTTCATGAGGTGTGAAAATGAATGTATTAACAATGTTATACATTTTTATAGCTATTATCTTATACTAATTTAATACCTAAAAATAAGTATTTACATTGACAAAGGGCCATAAGATAGGACCTAAGACCTATTATTTATTATTTATTGTCGCCTTTTAAGTAAGAACCGATGATAGACCCGGCATTTGTTTCTCCTCTATGAATGATTCGTCGTTCGAACATTGGTAATGTATCTAACAATCAAGTGCGTCCTCGTACCACCCCAAAAATGATTTAAACTTCATAAACGAAACCAATTCCCGAGGAATTACCCCTAAGTTGAAAAAGGAGCTCAAACCAAGGCCTCAAATTTGCGAGCGTCGTTTAATTCCGTTTTGTATTTTCGCAGACTTCTCGCCAGCTTCCCGAGCAGAAATTGCCGTCGGGCTGACGTCAGGTCCCTATCAGGCACTGCCTAACGCTTCATCAGGTCCTGATAAGGCACCTTATCAGGCCCTGATCAGAAGTGTAACGCAGTTGCCCTGTAAGGTCCTGATCAGGCTGCCTGATCACGGCCTAATTAAGGTGCCTGATGGCCTCCTGAGAAAAATATAATAAATACTTTTTATTTATCGGACTTGTGAACCTTTAATATTTGTTCTTTGGATTAAATTAACTAATTACTACAATTGAATCACGGAAAAATTAATTTTTAATTCACTCATGGTCGGACTCGAACCAGCGACCTTGCCAATTGGGGACTGCGTTGGCGGTGCCTTAACCAACTCGGCTATCCTCAACTTGAAAAATGTAATGTCGAATTTGCTTTTAAGCTCCAGTAGAAGTATACACACGACTAAATATACTTTTATAAAGTGCCTCACACATGCATAGCCGGCGAAAACTGAAATTCAGTGCGAATTTTGAACACTTTCTAATGAGATAAAAATCGGAAAAAATTAATCATATTGAAGATGCTAGGAATATTGATTTTGTATAATAGTAATGTAAAAAAATTATAATAAATAAAAAATAAATGTTCAACAAATAATCAGGAAATCTTTTTTATTAAATCGTTGGAATTATTTCAATTATGTATTTACTTATTAACTTATTAATTAACTTATTAAAACATCCAAATTCGTTGCAGGGTTTCTTAAAAAAAAATGTCCAACGTAAAAAAATTCTATAAAAAAACCACATCAACTGTAAAAATTGTACAAATTCATTTGAAATTAGAAAAAAAGGTTCACTAATTTTTTTCTAAGAATTTATTTCTCAAATACCTTAGAATCATGTTTTGGAATTTTCATTATGCAAAATGTCCGCTTCTCAAAATGCCTGATTTACCTGCTAAGGCCCTGGTCGGGGTACTATCAGGCTAGCCTCGTCAAAAGCCAAGGATATCCAGTCAGGTTTCCCGACCTGTACATTATCGGGCCCTGATGAGGCTGGCATCAGGCTCGCCTCATCTGAAGTGAGGATTATTTAGTCGTGCTTCACGACCTGCACCTTATCAGGCCCTCATCAGGCTCGCCTGATCAGGCACGCCCTGGCTATACCTTAACAGGGCCTGATAAGGTATCAGGCAGCCTGATGCCAATTTCTGCTCGGGTTAGCGTGCGATTTGAGAAGCGCCCCTCAAACCCCTCCGACAACTCAAAACGACAGAGTCGCGTAAAAAAGAGTTCACTGCCGGTTTCGAGGGTGATTTACCGGTAGTAAGTAAGAGTCGACACGCGTGTACTCCGAGAGTAAGAAATATAAGCTTCCCGCTTGGCGACTCATTGAAGATTGTTTTTTTCGTTTCTCGTTGGACTCGCATACGTGCATGCGCGCTAACGGGTTGCACGCACTGTGCGTCAACGTCACGGGGCCCACATGGAACTCGAGAGTCGACCAGCAGTCAAACTCGTACCTCGATTCTCGAAAATAAATTTATCCGGTTGGAGAGGGCCGCGAGGACGTTTGCTTCCAGAATTCTTCGAATAAAATATTCTATTCATTTCCCGAACGACGAGAAATGAAACGAATAAATGAAGAGAGGAGGGGAAAAAAGGACGAGTGCGACTTTGAGGACAAGTCCCTTTGAATCTTTGCCCCTTTATCACCGGGGAAGAGAGCCGTAACGAGGACGCGAAGCGTTCGCTACGTTTCTCTTAGCTGCTTAGCTCGGCCCGAGCTCCCGTCCTCCGTCCGTGTTATTTCCACACGAAAATCAAATCAAACAGGCGGACCGGACGAGTGTCTCTCTGTACGAAATACACGCGGGGAGGATCGGGAGGAGAAAAACGGAGGAAATAACGGACGAGAGAACCGTGCGTCCCCTCGAGGCTCGAGTACCCGCTTCCCTGTCGAGCTGAGAGTCGAATGCGCGTAAGAGCCTTGTCGTGATTGTTATCGTTGAAAATATTGTCTTTCCGGGGGAGGAGTCGGTCGCACTCTTTCTCGATTTTGAAAGACCAAGAGTTCGGTTATATTATATACGAGTGAACGAAGCGAACGCGGTCTCGCGTCCTCCTCGCTATAGCGGATTATATTCAATAACTCGAAGAGCGAAATATTCGATTTTTATTATATGCCTCTATACGTAAACGTACACGGTAAGGAAGGTTTGTACGTTCAACAAATATTTCTTGCCCACGAACCATTTTTTTCGTTAATTTTAGAATTTTTTTTTTTCGGATTATATTTATGGTTTTATTCTTGTTAATTTTACAATTTTAATCGTATTATCTTAACGTTTTCACACTCTTGTCAATTTTACATTTTTTTAGTTATTAACACGATTCGTCGAGGAAAGAAATTGTAACATTAACAACAACGAAAATTGTGGACCTCGGACAAGAAATGTTTGTTGAACAAATCAGTTTCAAAAGTTTAACGGGGCCTATAAAAAAAATTCAAATCCGCATGGTTAGCGCTAACGAAAATTGTATTCTTTTATTGCTTCGATATGATAGAAATCTGTGGTTGCAGGGCAGAAAAAAAATCGGAGTTATCGGAGTGATGGGTTTAAAGTAAAATGAAATTTGTCGGAACGAATTAGCGTTCGTTTCAATAACGTGAAACAAAATATGCAACGAAATCGGAGCGTCCATCGCGGTGCATCGGGAGGAGGAACAGAATTGATGTGGGTGCTGTTAGGCTGTTACTGGGTCTGTCTGGTAGTGGGTTACCGAACGAGTTTATCTGGCATCTCTTTCACGGATTCCGCTTCCAAGCAGTGTCGTGAGCGCGCGCGTTCCGTTTCGTCTGGCTCTTCCCGTCGGGGTCGGAGCGATGCACCTGTGCACCACGACCGCGCCTGTCATGTGCACAAGTTGCATGCACGCACCTTTAGCCTCAAACGGTCTACGTTCCAACCGACAAAAATTACGGAGACAAAAAAAAAAATTCCCCCCCAACATGACAACAGCTAAAACTACCGCGATACTCCCACACGGAAAAACTAATATGTCGCATATATCGAAAAATAAATCTTTGAAATATGAGTATACTTCACAGATATATGTCCCCGTTATTGCACCCAAAAAAAAATTATTTGACGACCGCCGTTTATTTGTTTTAAGTAAAATATGTATTTGATTTAAATAAATATTTATTTAAATTAAGTAAATACTTAAATGAAATAAATATTTAGTTAAATCAAATAAATATTTTACTTAAACCAAATGAATGGTGACCGTCAAATAAATTATTTTTCTGGGTGTATTATGATATGGTATTTATTGCGTATAAGAATAATACATTCCTGTCTCAAGAGAATCCGAATCTTCAGAATACACAGATTTACAAAATGTTACCAACTATTTTAGCACCACAGTACATTACTATAATTTCATACGATCATCACAAAGAGGGTTACCACAAGTAATGTTGTGCCTCTAATAGCTTGCGTCTCTAATATCACAGAAAAGTCGGAAAGTACGCTTGGGTGTACCAATCCTCATCTAGCTGTTCAGGAAAGAGGCTCTAAATTTGAGACAGTTGACCTAATAACAATATAGAGCCCTAGCGGAGCTAGCACTTTGGTCACATAAAAGATTGATTGTCTTTCGCACGCCGGATAATCCCACTAACCAATTTCGTAAATATCTGTCCGTAAAGCACTCATATAGCGGACAGCAAACTACAAAATGTGCGACAGTTTCCGTCTCGGGACAGTTACACATTGTACAAATCTGATTGGGGTAGTAGGCGATGCCGTTCACTGTTATATTACACGCGCGCACACCCGCTAATCGCAATTACATGTCCACATTATTGATATGAATAATATATTATATTATGATAATATATAATCATATTTGTACAAAATCTTATATCAGTAATGTAAAAAAAACTTGATATTTTTTTTTAATTTTATTTTATTATAAATACGGGCAGTCGCCCAATTACAGGTACGACGGGAATACCCGTCGCACAATACAAGAGTGTCGTTTAGACTCACATTTACTGACATTGTTACAATTATACATGTTAATACTTATTCAACTAGTCCCTGGGAAACGTCCTGATTAGTTGATATATTTACAATATATTTTTCGCAGACATTTTATTCTCTCAGGGGGGGGGGGGGGGGGGGGGGGGTATTTTGAGCATAAACTCTCGAAAATCTTTTAAATTTTGTCACAGCCGATATCGCTATGGTAAACAGTACGAATGATAAATTTTATTGGCTTATTGTGTGAGATAGGATTTTATTTGCGATACGACGTTAATGCGGCGGGAGAGCCTGTTCACCACGTGCGAAAGTGAGTTTCCTTGGGATTGTATACCTGCAGCGGCGAGGGATTCTTCATGGTAATATGAAGAAGAGATATTTGGAAAATCCAGACGCGCATCAGCCTTCGGCCGACACGTGCAAAATTCTCGCGGTAGTTTATCTTGTCGGTGGACTGGTCGTTTCGCCGGATCTTTTTGGTTCCTTTGTGCAGCTTGGCTTGGCTACTTGGTATAGTGCTGGTTCGCGGCCTGCGACGCAGAATAAACAAGAGCGAACCGTGAAGTTTCCAGTTTAGAGCCACCCACCGAGCAAGATAGTCAAAGCAGTGGCGACAGGCTTTTCGGTAGAGCTACCAAAAATGAACATTGCATTTTCGTGTTTCGATGGCTTTCGTCCAGATTATTAATAATCGACGCGTCGCCAATTTTAGCAGAGTCCAATTTTTTTGTCATCTTTCACGATAAATTCATGCGAAAATTCGTTTTAACAAAAATTATTTTAACCCTTTCAGAACGAATCCTCTTTTCTCCAATGAAAAAAAAAAATCGTAACTGCTCGATCATTTTCTGAATAAACATATTTGAAAAATTACACTTTTGACATATTCAGTTTTCAATTAATGTGCTCAAATTTTTTTTTAAGTTATAAAATTATGTCCGAAAAACTCTTTTTTTAATACGTGCACGAAAAGTCCCGCTTTTCGTGCCTGTAAAGTGTGTCGAAAGTGGCGCTTTCTAGCAAAGGATGCGCGAAAAATGCTGTAGATACTATTTTTACACGCTAGTTTGTTTTCCGCACACTTTTTTCACACGCTAGTTCCTTTTCGCACACTCTAGCTACTTTTGCGCACACTTTTTTCACACTCTAGCTACTTTCGCGCACACTTATTTAACACTCTAGTTACTTTTCGCGCACACTTATCTGGCACTGTAGTTATTTTTCCGAACGCACTTTACAGGCGCGAAAAGCGGGAATTTTCGTGCACTTGTCACAAAAAGAAGTCTGCGATACTTGAAGTAGGCAGCACTCGCCTCCTCCCGAGCTACAAACCTCACTTGGCTTTGCCTCGTGCCGTTGTAGCTCTCGATCCGGCTCGTGCAGCCAACTTCACAACCTTCGTCGTAAGACCGCTTTTCCGTACTCGTATCGCAAAGTACTATTTTAGGATTTTGTTTAACAGTGAGTAAAAAAAAAAACGTATGAAATTTAATAAACGTATATTAAATTTTATGTACAATTGGTGACGACAAATTAACGTAGGTACAGTATATTAAAAACTTTAGAAACATTTTACTTTTAATAATTAACTTTAACTTTACTATAAAAGTACTTGAAATGCAATAATTTACTTTAATTTCACTGTAAAAGTCCGTTCATTTTTCGTCACAATTGCACATGAAATTTAATGTACCAATTTTTGCATGCAAAATTCCAGTTCCATGCATTAAATTTATTAGCCGTATTAGCCAAATATTCCCCAATTAAAAAAATGAAATTGACAAGTCTCAATCCAAAGTAATGCATTCTTCTTAACCAGCTGTTTTACCAACGTGACAAATATCGTACATTGGCCACTGAAGGGAATAACAGTCAATTCCGACTGAATAAAGGAAGGACAAACCTTCAACGAAGAATTCGTGCGTCATCGGTTTATGCACTTGCTCAAAATGTTTTCTTTTCTCTCCTCGATCGAAGATTCATGCCGCGATTCACTGATCCGATTCGCTCGTCACTCGATCATCCACGCTCATCACGAATAAATTACGCGTGCTTATTATGGACGAATCCGTGAGGGAGACGCGAAGCGATTGCATGACGTCGCGAAAGACTTTAACGAAAAAAAGGGAAGCGATAAAAAAAAAAATAGAGAAAAGAAAGAAAAAAAAAGTGACGAGTCAGATGAGCGTCAGGACCGCGTGCGGTGCTTGAAGTGATCTTCACGCCGCGCCGCGCCCATATATCGAGGGACGCAGCCGCCTCACATTCCCTTCGATATACATTACTCGTCTCGCGGAGATGCGCGCCTGCTATGCCATATTTGCATTTATATTCGATCCATCTCAATCCTTTCTTTATCTTTACCAATCGTGCCTCTATGAAGCTCTCGCAGAATGCGTTTAACCGTGCCTCGCCGGTAACGATTCTTTCAAGAATATCGTAAAATCTTTACACTCTCGGGACCGCGAAGTTCAATCGACGTTTCTATTATACTGTCTCTATTATATGTAGAAATATATACGCTGAGATTGCATACCGGCAATTGAGAAACATAATACCAAGCCAAGCAGCGAAGGACTTTCGAAGTCCTTCGCTGCTTGGCTTGGTCGTCTTACCTGATAAATTAATATTTTTCGTTTCTTTTTTTTTTTTTTTTTTGCATGATATCCTTTTTCAAGTGAATTGATTGGTAGGGCAGAGCGGGGCAAAACGGAACACCGGGGCAAAATAGAATGGGATGAATCGACCAGTAAATGGACGGTTAAGCAGACGACAAAACCCGGTGAATTGACTTTTTTTTTTTATGAACGGGGTTTTAACGGGTTCATTCACCGGTACCCTGTTCATGCACTTGTTGATCTATCGTACTTTTACCAACTTTTGCCGGGGCATAAAAAGAAAATAAATCCTGTCTCAGCTTTGCCCTGTGGTTCATTTTATCTCAATTTCCTTTGAATCGATTGCAAAAACTGCTCGCATAGGAGGCAGAAAATAAGAGCGGGGCAAAATAGACCAGTCCTCACATCCAGAAAAATAATTTATTTGACGGCCACCGTTTATTTGGTTTAAGTAAAATATTTATTCGACTTTAAATAAATATTTATTTCATTAAAGTAACAATTTACTTAATTTGAATGAATATTCACTTAAATCAAATAAATATTTTACTTAAACCAAATAAACGGTGGCCGACAAATACATTTTTTTTCTGGTTGCAATCTGAAAAACCTTTCTCTTTTTTGTCTAAAAACAATGGTAAAAAAATAGTCTCATTTGCCCTGCTGTCATCCTAAAAGTTTCAAGCGTCGTTGCAAACGCTCCCAATCTATCATATCGTAGTATTCACAACTTGCATTTATTTCTCGTCATTCTCTCATCACCAAAACTCTCAGTAAAATTCATAAAATAAAAAAAAAAAACGTGAATCACAAAAAAAAAAAGAAATCAAATCAATCACAAAATCGCCAGCATCGAATCAGACAGCGAATTAAGATTCCCCACCGTTAACCCAAAATTATCGATGCTTCGGCAAAATCTATTATTAAAAAAGGTAAATAATTTTATTTGTTGAAACTTCGAGCACCCTTCTCGAAGACCCTCGAAGAATACCGGAATATATAATTGTATTCCACGACTCCCCGCATTCTGACGATGAGCTTCACCTCCTCTTCCTCACGGCGGAGTCTTGCCCCGTCGCCGCCGCGTCTCGAACGAGTGAAGAGTGCCGCGGCGGATGCCGCAAGGAGGAGGGGTAAGGGTGAAGACACTCCTACGGTATTTCCGAAATAATCTGTGATAGACGCGCGTGCGTCCCGTTCCCGCAACAGGAGCGGCCGTAGAGGAAAAATCGTTTGCGCGTGTGCGCGCGTGAAGTGCTCTCAGCTTCTCGGCCGGCGGGTCCACGTGCGTGCGTGTGCTCTCGCTCTCGCCGCTATCCGAAGCACCGAACCGTCGCACAGAGGTCTTCGACTGAACGCGGAAGGAGAGATAGAGACGGGGAGAGTGAGTCTGTAGGATAGCGTGAGCCGCCGTCGAGCGGGACACTGCTAAGTCCCATGCTCTCGCTCTCTCGAGGCAAGAGTCGAAGCGAGCCGGGCTTCAGTGTTGCGATGGTCACCAGGCTGTTAGGTCGCACTTAACAGGAGCACCCGCACCATAATCGGCACGCAATTCACATCTCGAGACTTCGAGTTCTTCGTCCACGCTATCGATTGTAACGAGCGAACAAAAATTTGCATAAAAGTTTTTATTTAAATATTAATTTTTTGAGAAAAATAATATATCAATAACATTTTTTTTTTTTTTTTTTTTTTTTTTTTCATGAAAATAAAATCCTTCGAATTAACGTTCAACGCCGCGAGTTAATAGCCGAAGGACGGTAGACGGTTTGTCGAGTCTGATTGAAATCAAGGGATCGAGAGGAGAACGAGCTTGTATGCTACACAAGGCCTCGAACAAGATGACGAGGCGACCAAAGGGGGGAGAGATTAGAGGAGAGACATGCACAGAGAAAAAGCGAGATTAATTTCTTCAACAGTGCCAACGATGAGTGGAGCCTCGCATCGTTTCGATTAATCATACCAATTGATATAACGAGGTCTTTTAATGGCACGATGAGGCGCTCGGGTTTCTCGGCTACGATATATACGTATGTTAAACGCGTGTGTTTATCGTCGTAATTGTGATTCGAGGACACTTCGGGCGGATATAATATTTTTTTTTATTTATTAATGTTTTTTTTTAATGAAAAACTATCGTAAAACGAGGGATTGTGACGGCGAGACAGCGTGGGTGAATATCGGCGACAAATGCCGGTCGCATTAATAGAACGGAGTTGTGAAACGACGAGAAGTTGCGGGTGATCGAATAGACGAGTGGAAAAGAAAAAAAAACGGCAAGAATCGTTGTGCAAGGAAGAAAACAGAGGTAGGTTTTTTGTCCAGAATGATCTATAGATCATCGTGTGAAAGAAATTAAAAACAAACTAAATGTTAATAATAATTTAAAGAAAAATAACATGGATCTATGGATCATTTTTGTTAAGAATGATCTGTGGATCATTTTTGTTAAGAATGATCTGTGGATCATTTTTGTTCCGAATAATCCGTAGATCATGATCTACAAAAAAAAAAAAACGGGACGAAAGGCAATTTAATGAAATACGCCGAAACCATCGAGCAAATGATAAAATAGAGGTAGTTTCGAACGCAAAGCGATTGATGGATCATTAGAAAAAAAAAGTTTGATCTGTAAGTGAACACGTGACCGTACGCGCCGCGTGACGTTTCTCGCACGAGTTTCGTGCTCGTCGACAAAGTTCACCCACCTCTCCGTATCGTACATAGCTACCGCAACCCCATCGACGCTCGGTGAAGTTTTACGAGGAGCTCGGCGCATTCATCGTCATCGGCGGAGCGCTATGCTTCGAGAAATCTCGGGCCGGTTTTTCACGCTGATTAAACACGCTACACGGAATCCACTCACTGCACCGAAGGTCGAGTCAATAGTCGTTGGAAATTATGATTTCCTATTTACATATCCGATCGCGATTTGTCGACAAAATTTACGATAACTTGGTTAATCTAAAATACTTGGAACAAACAAAAAAAATCTGCGTCGTAAAATAATACTAAATTTACCGTGGAAAATTAAACGGAGCTCGGAGCAACAGCGGCGTCGGCACTTATGTTTGATTAGTAGGAGAATGAAAATAAATTTAAAAAAAATAAAATACATTTTTTTCGATAATTGAGGCATAAATCTCCGGGTGGATGAATACAGGCCGGTTTTTTTTTTTGCGGATGTTTGAGAGCGCGTCGAGATCGCGTTACGTCGTATCGATTACCGAGTAACGAGCGCAAATGCACGAAGGAACCGAGAGGCCGTAAGAAATAGCGAAAGGTGCTTGCTCCGCGCTCCGGAATGAGGAGGGGCGAAAAAAAAGAGAACATTCTGACGTTTTTAATGCCCCATAAAGTCAGCTGACTTCCGAACAGCTGTGGGCTCTTCGCTTCCGAGCGAGAAAACGACACGATCCCCCGACCTGCACGGGGGCGGGCTGATTAAAAACGACCACCATTTTTCCCCCGGAAAAAAATTCCCTGACTTTTCACTGACCGATTAAACATTTTTCCTGACCCGACTTCTAACGACTTCTGTTAAAAAAAAAATTAATTATGTGAATGAAAATGCCTAATTATTGTATTAATGTTTAATTCTATATATATTTTTTTCAGTTGTTCACCCATTTTTTTTTAAGGCTCCCTTTTATGTACTTCTTATTTATGTATAGAAGGTTCGGTGACAATTTACTTTTTCTCTAACCAATTTTGAAATTCCCTGACATTTCCCTGATTCCCTGACGAAGATTTTTTTCCCTGACTTTTCCCGGTTTTCCCTGACCGCGGCCACCATGATTAAACGGGTCCGACTGGAACGGCTCAATAAAAATATTTTGCTTCCAGATATCGCAAAAGTCGTAAAGAAAATTGCAATCAATTGTGACAAACATTTTTTAATGGAATTAAAACAAAAGAATCGGTCGGTACATTGACTTTGTAGTCTAAATTCCCGAAAAATAAAAGCAATAACGTTATCATTAATTAGCTTTGATAAAAATGTTAAGTTTCCCAATTTAGTATGATAAACATCAATCATTAAAATATTCACTTCTCGAGAGTATTTTCGGTTAAACAAAACTGCGTTAATCGATGAGATACTAAAATCCATTAAAATTGATATTAAGATCAAAAATTAGTACTAGGGTTAAAAAGGTGAATATGACCTAGTCCATACATAATTGATTTCCATGTTAATCAATGTGGGTCATCTTCCCCATTTTTTACCCTATATACAGGTCGGGCTTCAGTTATTTCAATCGACAAAAAAAAAGTCGTAAATATGGCTTTATTATTAATTATCTTTGATAAAAAATATTTTATGTAAGTTCCTTTTTTCTCTCTCAAAATATTTCAAAAACGAAGCTTTCTCTATGAGGAAGCAAAATTGACGTTTGTTGTCCCAAGTTGCCAAAAAAGATAATGACAACCATCTATTAATTACCTTTAATAAAAATATTGTGAATTATTAAGTTTCACAAATTACTGTGATAAACAGAGATCACAAAAATATTTATTTGTCGCCTGTGATTGGTGGTAATTAAAGCCGCGTTACTCGACAGGATGGTAAAAAAAAAATCATTGAAAATTACAATTATATATAGGGCGCGAGTTATTTCGTGGACGATTGAACCGAGAAATTGGATCGATCGATCGCGTGGTCATCGGGAACCGTCCAGTACGGCAGGTTGTTTGCTTCCCGGACCACGTCGGTTAACAAACGCAGTTCACCGTTTTGTGTACCCTCTGTATATCTCGATGCTGTGACCGACCGGTTATACGCTTGTCAATCCGAAAATCATCTATAGCACATGCCACGGAGCCCGGGGTGTGCATACATGCCGAAGGGTAGAAATTCCATTTCCGAGCTCTACACACCGTTGTCAACGAAATGCCGATTGGTCGGGTCTCTGTTGATCGAACGATCGATGGGACACTGTGATCTCTCGACCACGAGCGAGAACACGAATTAGTTGGTTGCACCAAAATACGTGACTGTATCGATAGGCCTCCTTTCTTTGACGACGATGAAAAAAAAAGAATCTTGTCTCCCATTCATTCCTGTACCGCGGTCAAGTCAGGCGACGAGATGCCTACAATGGGACCAAGCGACGACCGGTTTGAGAATCCAAAGAAAAGAATTCTTCGACACAGATTCAGGTAGCTTTGAACTAAATTTATGCAATCTCTCGTTTCTTCGTTGATTCTTACCGCCCTGAAGTAAAGTGCACGTTTTCTCTCGAAAAAACATAAACAATTATTTCTACATTGAATTATTCACCCACTTTCTAACTTGTACTCCAAAAGATTTTATGTCCAATTTAGATCTGCTATTGTGCGATTTATACCCACAATTGTTGTGGTATCTCTAGAAAAATATACACCCAGAAAAATAACTTATTTGACGCCCACCGTCTATTTGGTTTAAGTAAAATATTTATTTAATTTAAATAAACATTTATTTAAATCAAATAAATATTTTAAAAAAAATTTCTTTTTCTGGGTGCATAATAATTTTATTGTAACATAATATATCAATTTTTTAAAACTACGATTCGACAGCCTTTGATCGACAATATATATCTTTAAAAAAAATTAATATACCGTTATGAATTTACCGTCCGAGGCAGTGTAAGCTGAATGTACGGGGTAGATGGCATAATACGGAATAATCAGTGTGTCACGTACTCGACGCAATAAACGTGTCTTTCCGCGCGTTAGACGGCGCGAGCGATGATGACGAGGATCTTAATCTATTTCAGTAGTGGCTAGCCTTGTCGGAAGTATCACTCGACGCCCCGGCTCATCCCCATTGTGATAAAACTCACGCGCGGCACGAGTACTTGCACCAGTCTGGACGGCTCACCGCACGCTATATATCTAAACTCTTCTACACACAGAGTGTCTATATAGCGATGAGCATGTACAATGCCCAGTGAACACACGAGATACCGAAGGCTCGACTGCCGACCACGTGGTCGTCGAGATTTCCACCATTCTCTATGTCCGGCTAACAATAGACCCAATGACAATATTTTCATGCTTTATATACAATATTTTGAAAATTTAGGACATTAGGATAAAATATGTGCCAGATCTCACCCGAAACACGTGCGCGCCTAGAATTATTTTCTATGGGCATAGTTTCCAAAAAAAAAAAAAAAAAAAAAAAAAACAAGCCAATAGCACGTGCCAAACCGGGCGAGAGACACTGGAGAGTATATTCAAAGTGGTCCGACTCTATTTTGTTTTTGTCAAATTTACCAAAATTGTGGACAATGGAAGCTGGTCAAATATGATTTTGCATACTGGTACGACCAAATGTGGATCACGAGTGCATTGATGAATGAGGTTGGTGATGCAGAAGAGATCATCCCAGAATGGCTTATGGATTTACCAGTTTTGGCCCCTCCAGTTTCAATGTCATGGTGTTATGGAATTTGGGACCATAGGCAGTCGATTATTGAATACACGGGCGAAAAAAGGGTCCTATGCCGAACACGCTTTTTTTGTACCCACCGATTTCGAGGATTAGTGGACACAATGCTAAAATATTTGGAATATAAAATGGGTGGAATTAGAATAAATGCATTCTCAACAATAGAGAACAGATACAAATGAATGTAACGAAGTTTGATCTACCAATCTTTCCTTTACAATTTATTCGCGTCGTATCAAAGACTCCCGATAAATGTTTTGAACCCCACAACAATCCGATCTATTTTTTCCGCGCCGAGCACGAATACGATATCAGCTTTCGTCACAAAAGAGTGAATACGAATTTCGAGCTATAACTAGGTCACAGAGAAAGCTGAAAAAAAAATTTGCAAGCCCTCGTCAGTTTGTCTGAATTTTCTAATTTTTATCTCTCAACTCTCCCGCACGTCATTCATTTTCATACGTACTAATCAAGTTCACCCGCGTGCAGTATTACTCAACACTACTTAACTTCTCTTATCATTTTATTTTTCCTTTTTAGTGAAATTCCAAATAAAAAAAAGAACTCTGAAAAAATGACTGAAAATTTATAGAATCCTAAAAATGGCTTGATCTTCCAGCGAACTGTTTCACTCCATCAAACGCATTGGTGACGCAACTCGGGCATCAATATCCCATCTGGCTTATACGTGCCATATTATCGATTCGCATGGCTCCACCGCGGAATATATATCCGTGCAATTTGCCAATTTCAACGAGGCGCACATCGGGAATAATCGTGAAAAAAAAAAAAAAAGAAATATATACATACACATACATAGAACACGTGACGAAGAGTACTCTCTGAGCGTGTGCACTGTGCGCGCTCGCGGGTTCTCTCGGTCTCGAGCCTATTGTTCGCCGGCGGCCGGGCGAGCGAGTGCGACAATAGAATCAGATGTTTTGTTAGGCATAATGGAGCGCGTGGCCTACACGCTAATGAAAGGGTTGCACCTTTGAATACCACATAGAATGCATATAACCGTACAGAATGTATATAACCCTATGGGTATATCATCCATAAACTATATACGTATCTGGGGCTTCAGTGATTCTCATTCGTCACTTTTGCTCCGACGATGAACGACCTACCGTACGTATCGCGAATCCATCGTGTTCACGGAAACCGGAGATACGTTGGTGCGGTAGGTCGGAGTTTCGTCGATAGGAGACGAAATCGAGGGAATCGCGATGAATAGGCCGGAGAGAAGCGGATGAGAACCAATGCGCCATGCTCTCACAAGTGCCGCTGGGAGGCCAATGTCAGAGTTCGAATCGATAACGCGGTGATTTCTCAACTTCGCACCGTTCACTTGTATTCTGACCCATGTACACCGGCGTTGGTGTGTACAACGGTATGGAACAATGAGAGCGTGTCCTGGGGACGGAGAGTCGCGACGGGGATGCATTTGAGATTTCGCGGCCCTCTATTCTTTCGTTCGTCAGGGCGGATGGGTGCGCTCACAGATCGGCGGTGGGATCTCTGAATACGTGAATCGCGGCCACCGGGGCATCGGGAAAGTTTGACTTTGACCGTGACAAAGATAGACCTTCCAGCCACGGAGGCACATGAATTTCGTATGAAAAGGATATAAGGGAGATAACGATGGACTTTTTTTTTATCGATTTAGTTTACTGCCTACGAAGTCGAAGACTTTTTTTTTTTACTCTGAGGTAGAACGAATAACGGGAGGAAATATTGGTCGGTGAAAAAAAAATAATTGAGGCCTGGGAGTTCACCTGCCGGAGGCCGGAGGGTGCAGCCAGAACGGTATTAATCATTATGCGAATATGAGAACAGCAGGGCACGAGGGCATTGCGAGAGTTGCATTGTGATCGAATCGCGTCGTGGCGGCGCGGTCGGGGAAGACTGGGAATGTCAGGAAAAATTTGACGAGAAATCGCGAACGTGACATAAAATTGGGCAGAGGAAAATATAATGTGACGGAATGATTTACAAATGAGAGAAGAAATTTTTGTACTTAGAAAACCACTTTTATTTCGTTGAAGAAAAATTATAAAAATTTTCCATTGCTAAACATTGACTGGGAATGTCAGGAAAAATTTGTCGAGAAATCGCGAACGTGACATAAAATTGGGCAGAGGAAAATATAATGTGACGGAATGATTTACAAATGAGAGAAGAAATTTTTGTACTTAGAAAACCACTTTTATTTCGTTGAAGAAAAATTATGAAAATTTTCCGTCGCTTAAACATTTTTAAAAATGCGAGTTTGCCTTAACACAATCGTCTCACCGGAAACGAGTTACATAATTTAAGTGAATATGAGAGTTGGTTCGCATTTCGGGTGCATCTCCGACGATCGTAACTTCGAGGACATTCAGGAAATTTGCTCAATAAAATAATTAATGCGAGTGTCCATTAAGGATGTTTGGGCCAAAACGCGTTTCCGTTCGATCGCTATAAAACTTTGTTACGTTGTAGGGGAAGACCCACTGAAGCGTTTGCAATTTTTTCAGATTTTTTAACCGTTTAGTTTTTTTTTGTAATGCGTGTACAAAGTTACATAAGGTACCGTGTAAACGTTGCGGAAATCGGTCGGTAACGACAGAAAGTAGGGATTTTCTCCGCCGATTTCTGTTAGATTCGAATAAAAAACCTTCCATAGCGGAGGGAATAGTATGAGACAGATCGTGTCCAAATTTAAAGAAGATCCACCGTTCTGTTTCTGAGATAAATTCAATAAATAAAAGACCCTATCTCTGTATAGCCGCTTGCTTTGTCTGCGTTTCTCACTCGCACACTGACCAACGCGGTCAGCCTCTCCCGTTCCCCTCCCGCGATTTTGGCCCGAACATCCTTAAGTGACTCGAGTATTCAAGCTCTCCCCTGTTAACACTACTAAAAAAAAAAAAAAAAAAAAAAAAAAAAAAAAAAACAAACATTTCGAATCAATTCACAAAGTTGGAGAAGGCATTTTTTCTTTCGTTTCAAAGTCTTTTCCTCTCTATAATCCGAAGGTAATTCCCCCGGCTACTCGGCTAAAATCCGTGACTCCCTTGACTTTACACCACCCTCGACCGGATAACTAATTTCGCGCGAGAGTAAATGTTGCGTCGAGGCATGATGAACTGGAAGGGCAAACCCTCGCCTCTGCTCTTCCCGATTCGGGCTTTACCCTTTCGATTGCACCTAGGGGAAAGCGGCGCAAAACGAACTCCACCATTTCAAATGAGAATTTTTTTAATGTCCCGCTCGAAATTTCCGTGGTCCGTTTAGCCCCAGAATTCCGTTTTGCCCCAATCTCCACTATGTGTACCTGTGTACTCATGGAGAAGCTTATGCGGGCTACCTCGAGCTTTTCCTATCGGTTCTGATCTCCCCCCTCCCTGTCGCCGTGTTCTCTTGTACTACCTCGGAGCGGGGGGCCATATTATTCCTCCCACGTCCACCGTACACACTATTTCGTGCACGGTAAACCGACACCGTCCATTGAGCGCCAGTGTACACAGATATGGATGCCTTACCACTTGTGCAAACTCGAGGTTTCCATGAGACGATATTCCACATCGTACGAATACACGCGTCGAAAGAGTTTCAGAAAAACCCCCTTCGGGCTATCGCGTGTGCGGGGCATCGAGAGTCTGGAAGGAACGGCACATGGAGGGAAAAAAAATCGCGGATGGAGAAAAAGGCGAGTGGAAAAGGAAAGGGAAAACGGATTCGCTGTTTCCCTCGGGGATTTATATCTATCGCCGTTCCTCCCCGCTGGGCTCAACGTCGGGGGGATGTTGGAGACCATCCTCCCTCCTCTCTCGGACGAGGAGGCGGTACGTGTCAAATATTTGCTCGGGCGAATAGGAAGGAAAGCAACGAACGAAGTTTAAGCGAACGGAAGGCGGCAAGATCAGACTATGTTATACAGAAACGATTCCCTGCGA
This sequence comes from Exephanes ischioxanthus, assembly GCA_958510785.1. NCBI lineage: Eukaryota > Metazoa > Arthropoda > Insecta > Hymenoptera > Ichneumonidae > Exephanes > Exephanes ischioxanthus. The sequence goes on along the minus strand of OY294019.1, from coordinate 7,560,518 downwards.
GATCGCTGGGATGTCGGATTTTCTTTCGCGCTGGACACGCGTCGCGACAATCGAGGGACATTTTTTTTTATAACGTTTTGAACAAAAACTTTCCAAAAATTGTGGCGAAAGTGTTGCATTTTTTTTTTACATTCTCAGACGTTGAAGCTTTCGCACGTGCCGTTCTGTGTTTGAAATTTGTTTCTTTATGTTCATCGTTTGTGAGATCAAATTAAATATCTTTTAAAAAAATTCTTTGATATTATCCATTATAGAAATTTCTTTTTAATAGCTACCAAAAATTATATTAATTTTTTTTTAAATTTGGTCTGGGAATCAAAGAGAATTAAAACAAGCGTCTTGCATTTTTTTAAATATCATCATTTATAAAAAAAAAAAATGGTGAGCGAAACAATTTTGTTTACACATTGGTCGAAGCTTTCACGGTCGACGTTCTATCTTTGAAATTCCTTGTTTACTTTTGTTGTCCCCATTATAATCCATTACCGAAGTTTTTCGAGTGTCTGCCAAAAACGTATTTTGTTTCTCATGTATATATAGAAACTCTTCGGTGAACTTTATACGAAACGTAAGATTTGTGGTAATAAATTTTTGTTTTTCACTTATAAATCCGATGATATGTCGCGCCTCTTCAGCATATTTTTCCGACGATCAAAGAACCACCACGACCATGCGATATTAAAAGAAGAAAAAAAATGATACCATCCGGCGAAAACATTTCCTCGAATAAAATAAAAAAGAGTGTCAAGACCAAAGTGTATTGCTCTCAGGGACGTCACTATCGCCGTCTATATCTAAAAATACTCCATCGACGTGACAAAGTTAAAGTTAATCCAACGGACGAGAAGAGCGTGGCGGATTGAGTCGCGAGACTTGGTTCGATTTATTTTCGTAACCACTCTAAGAGCTGTGCCCCGCATGTGTTTGTGTATTTGTGTTCGCGACCTGTGTCTTTCATTTTCGTTTGCACGTATTGGTCTTCAATGACCGTTGGACCGGACAGCTTGTTCTCCACCCCCGTGTAAACAGGATCGTGTCAATTCGATATATCTCAATGTCGTTCGGCAATTGGGGGAAACCCCAATGAGAATATGAGGACTTAATGATGCTGCATGGTTCCGTACAACCCTAGAAATGCAGTCGCAACGTCTGGATGCGGAGTAAATAATACTCCGTTCCTTCTCTCATTGCGCACCCCCGCCGGTAGAGAAATTAGACCGCGAGTTCTAACGAGGGTGAAAGATCCGAAGGGACGAAAGTACCCACTAGAAAGAAAGCAAGTCCCTACACTTACCCATGAAAAAAAAAACAGTATATGCGAAAATATATTTTTCATATATCTAATATACTTTTCACGGATATAACCGAGCGGATATTTTAAAAATTAGATACTTTCGCATATATAAAAAGTATATGATTTATATAGAAAATATATTTTAGGTCGAAAAATGAGTTATTTTAAATATATTTTTCGAATATACCTTTTTGTAATAGTAATATAAAATTATGAAGTTTTTATGCATAAACTGGTGCATTAAAATAACTCTGCAATATTGTGGTAGAATTATTTGATTGGTGCATTAAGCACGTCTGGAAAGCTCGATTAAATATACCGAACATTAATTTCAACTCGTACTTGCATATTCAATTTAATGCATGGGTTTATGCATAAACACGTTACACACTGTATATAAATGTTCACACGGAAATTGTTTGCCGTACACCCATTACAATGTGGTCCAAATGCATTATCGCCAGACACACATTATTTAAAATTCCATCAAAGAACCAAGTTAAAAATAATCTCGTGAAATACGAATGTATGTGTGTAACAAAAAAAAATTGATTATTAAAAGTCGGTAAGGAAACTATTAGTTTCTTTAACCCTACGAGGTTTAATTTGAGATCAAAATCTGTATTTTAAAAAGGTGGGAGGAAAATTAAAAAATACCTTTTTTTAAACACCCTAATAATTAAACTGGAAAATATTGATATTTGACTAAGTGGCTAAGTGCGGTGTTCTATAGAACACCGCACATAGACCCGACGTTAATCTCCCACCCCATAGAAGTATATATTTCGATCGAAAAAATGTCTCGCGAAAGGCGGTCGTTGACAATTACGTTTAAAAGGTGCCGCATTTTTGGGTACAAACGTCAAATGCGACACCACTTAGAAATTTTTTTGCTAGGGACCGCCTTTCGTGAGGTTCAATTTCAGATCGAAATCTATATTTTAAAAGGATGGGAGGAAAATAAAAAAGTCCTTATAGAGAAACACCCCATTAAGGTAGTCCTTGCGGACAGCCTGAGCCCACGTGAGTTCAGAGCGAATTGAGAGTGGAATTGCGAATACTTCGCGATGTGATAAAAATCTGAAAAAAATCAACCATATGGAAGGTACTGAAAAGATTGATTTTGCATAATAATAATTCCAAATTGTTATTAACAAATGAATGAAAAAAAAATTGTTCAACAAATCTTCCGGCAACTTAACTTTTTGTTCATATAAAAACAATAAGTTAATCTTTTTGAATACATATGAATTTTTTCAGAATTCTGTCTAATTTTTGAAAATTGCGTTTTTAGTTAATAAAAAAACGTGATTTTCAAAAATTAGATAAAATTCTGTAAAAATTCATACGTATTCAAAAAGATTAACAAATTGCTTTTATATGAACAAAAAGTTCAGTTGCCGGGGAATTTGTTGAACAATTTTTTTTTTTATGCATTTGTTAATAATATTTTGGAGTTATTATTATGTAAAATCAATCTTTTCAGCAGCTTCCATATGCTTGATTTTTTTCGAATTTTTATCCCATCGAGAAGTGTTCGCAATTCTCTCTCAATTCTCTTTGAACTCATGTGGGCTCAGGCTGTCCGCTAGGACTACCTTAATTATAGTGAAATGGAAACGCCAGGACGCAAGCAACATGTTTGACGTGGTGCCATAATGATAATCAAGAGACGCGGCAGCGTCTCGACGCC
>OY294019.1:7303954-7557331 GCA_958510785.1 Exephanes ischioxanthus | reverse complement strand
TTTTAGTTTTCATAAATGATTAATCTCGTTGACACTCTCTCCCATGATAGATAGTGGCTGCAGAGGAAGTGCTGCAGCTCGGTGGGGAAAAAATTTTAAGCCTCCGGTTTGAAGAGGGAAAATAATAATAATGACGTTTAAAAGAAAAAAGAGAGCAGAGCCGTAGAGAACTTCCGGTGGGTTGAGAAAAACGTGTGTGCGTCGAGCGGATGGAAAAGGCTCCGCTGATGTGTTTCTTGTAGCGTTCAAGAGCTCTCTTTCTATGCCTGAGCTCTGAGTAACGAGGGCTGAGCTCCAGGCTTTTCCTGAGAATCGGAGAAAGTTTTTTTTTTTAAACGTTTTTCGAGGAGAATTCTCCTCGATTTCAAAACATCTGTAGCGAGACTTCTAAATGAAAAGTGATCTGAAAAAGCTTTATGATCAAAGTTTTTGCAGGCAAGATATTCAAGAAGATATCATGCAAGATATCCAGCAAAAATTCACAAAGATATCGACTAAGCTATTCAGAAAAATATCGCCCTAACTTCTACCCTGAAATTCCGCGTCTCCCTTTCGGGGGACTTAAAATAATTACGAACTGCGAGTGAGTCCTTCAAACCTATTCCAATGTCAGCCTGACTCGAGACTAAAACTGAAACTACTGTAAATGTTTTCACATACACTGAGAGAAGGATCTAGTAAGAATTACCGATCATCTGAGAAAAATTACCATAGCACATAGTGCTATGGTAATTTTGGCAGAAAGCACCTATGGCAGAAAGTCTCAGATTATCGAAGAATTTTTACCATAATATCTAAGAAAAATTCTTATAAATCCGGTACTTCCTACCATAGGTGGCGCCCTAGCGCCCTACTACCAGAGCCGGGCAAAGTACTTAAAGTACTTGGTATTTGAAGTGCCTAGCACTTTGAGTACCGGCAAAATATTCTCAAACATCATTCTACAACAAAGTTGAGTACAGTACTCGAAGTATTTAGTACTTATGGTACCGCGTACTTAAAGTATTGGATACGTACGATACTACGTATCAAGTACTTTAAGTACTTTTTGCCCAGCTCTGCCTACTACTATGCGATATGGTAATATCTCTCAAGCGATATAGTCATTTTTACTAGATCCTTCTCTCAGTGTACAATTTCAGTGAGTAGACGAATTTCGACCCACTACTTTTTATCTTCGTACATCTTGCGATCCTCAGGTCGATTGCGTCCAATCCTGCATCGGACGAGCATGCCAGAATCGAACTATTAGGGAGTGCTGGATGTTGCATAGGCTCGGTAATGTCATTTTTACTCGATATAGTCATTTTTACTAGATCCTTCTCTCAGTGTACAATTTCAGTGAGTAGACGAATTTCGACCCACTACTTTTAATCTTCGTACATCTTGCGATCCTCAGGTCGATTGCGTCCAATCCTGCATCGGACGAGCATGCCAGAATCGAACTATTAGGGAGTGCTGGATGTTGCATAGGCTCGGTAATGTCATTTTTACTCGATATAGTCATTTTTACTAGATCCTTCTCTCAGTGTACAATTTCAGTGAGTAGACGAATTTCGACCCACTACTTTTAATCTTCGTACATCTTGCGATCCTCAGGTCGATTGCGTCCAATCCTGCATCGGACGAGCATGCCAGAATCGAACTATTAGGGAGTGCTGGATGTTGCATAGGCTCGGTAATGCACCGTACGTGATTGAACGTGTCGGTGAGGATCGTCGTGCAGTCGGTACATAGTATAGAAGTTGGGTATGGGTACAGGGAATGAGCAAAGTGCAGTACCGGAGGAGTCATGGGACACGCGTTATTATGGTAGACATTGAGGTAGAGAGCTGTCGCGTCGTTTAGCGCGGTTTCTATACACTGGCTAAATGGCGTGTAGAGTGCAGGAGCGAGAGTGGAGGAACGAAGCATCCTCTAGCGCATCGAGGCTGATGGCTGGTGAAACCGACGATGAATATAATATATATACCGTGTATGCGTGTATGTGCGCATATATGTGTACATTGTATATGTACGCAAACGAGAGAGGCTGGAACATCGCACCTTCTTCCTATCTCGCGAATCTCCAATTAACTTTGCCACACGTTTCGTATAACGTGGATGCGCAACGCTTGCTTGGACTATTAAACTGTCGATGCGAGGGGGAAGAGCTCAAAGAGGCAATGAGCCCTATCTGTTACACTTCGCCCTCTGCGCTATAGATACCATCTTTTTATTAAATCTTTCGGGAGGGTTCGTGGCTCCGGATATTTAGACGGGTGGAGGAAAGCGATTCTGGAAGTTGACGAGGGCTCGGTGTATCGAAGACTCGAGGTGGTCAATTGAGCCTACTTCAAAAAAGTAAGAAAAGAATAAGACAAAAATTTGACGAACCTACCTTGAAAAAATGTATCTCAAGAAGAAACTTGGAAATGTCGAAGGACGATTTTGTCACATTATTTTTTATAGTGACCAAACAAGTTCTTTTTGGTATTGTGTATAAAAAATTATTTTTGCTATTTAGCAAAAAAATTATTTGTCGTATCGACTGTTTGCAAAGCGTTCTGTATTGTGCAGAGCGCGTTGTTGCTGTTGGTTCTTCAAAACAAGTGTCAGCAGTACCGCGTATGAATGATCTTATGCCAAAAAAACTCTACGAGATAAACTAAGCGAAAATGCGGCTTTGCGATTTGACGAATAGACCAAACATTTTTTGCGTCCAAGAGAAAAATAATGTTTGCCCAAGCACTCACATAACGATGTTGAATTGCTTCGCTAATCTGTTTTCTTTTCGATGTTGATGCTTCCAGGTGACAACTGTACCGGAAGAGGGTGACAACGGTTTCAAAATGCCGAGAGCCTCCGTGGTCCACATGACGTCAACGGCGACGAGGCCGCAGCACCTGTCCCAGGTAAGGTTCTCTTCCCCCAAAGATCGTCGAAAACTGTCCGTTTCCGGTAGGCGGGGCAAAAATTATATTTCGAAACAATTTTCTCCGAAACGAACGGAAAAATTGATTGTCGGAAGCGGTTCGAAAAAGAAAAATTATAGGGCGGTGTCTTTTCGGGACGTTTTACTGCCCTCAACCAGCAATAACAATTAAACTCCCTTAAGACGCAGTTATGGCGAAGGGGAGCCTCTCCAGCATTAGCGTGTGTAGATGAGACTATAGGCTCGCGAAATGGCCCAGTTTCGAAACGACGTCTCTGGCACGACTGTTATATAAACCCGGTGAACGATGTGTGTCGAATCGGTTCGGGAATTTCCATCGAACTCCATCGTATCGAAAGTTTGCCCAGCAGGCATATAGTAAGCACGGGAAAGCGGGACGGAAGGGGTTGGCGAAGCAAACGTAGCCTGGCTCTGGGCCATACGGAAATGCAAACGACGGGAAAGCTCCGTACCTCTCCGGCCATCCCCGGCGCATACCATAATAGTACACGTCGGGTTAATTGAGTGGTTCGCATCTTAAAACCGGGTAGATGAGAGCTTTAGCGGAAGCGCGAGACCTCGGGATTATTGCACGGAAGTACGTACCTAATGCAAAGTACCCCAGAGGCCGCCCACTTGGTGATAATATTCCGGAGTTCCGCCGGAGTGTATGTATGTATATAACCCAGCGGGAATATTCAAACCTATTTTCAAGTTTTTATCGCTATGGCCTCTGCAATATTAGGTAACTTTTTTTGCCAAGAATCGTTTCCGGTTCGTGAACTCGACGATCGATTATCGCCCAACCGGGTAAAAAGTGGGATATGGGAGAGGTTTGCTCAGAGCATAGATTAGAATACGGTTCGCAAGTGCTGCGAAGGGACGAGTAAGGATTCCATATTCACACACTGAGAAAAAAAATTGGTTGGATTAACCAAAAGACGCGGTGACATACGTTCAAAGCTGTTATTTGTTTGGTACAAATAAAGCATTGTTTTGTTGAGCGATTATTTGCTTCAATTCATTCAAAATTTGTTGATTGAAACAAACATATGTGTTGTACCAACAAAATACACCTTTGAACGTATGTCACCGCGCATTTGCTTAATCTAACCATTTCTTTTTCTCAGTGCATCCACAGTATTGTACAGAATACGGAAAGTCAATTGTCATGTTTTCCCGATACGTAAAATTGATACCTTCATTTTTACCGAAGCAAATGCAAACCATGCCACCCGGAAAGAAAAACTATTTGACGAGTGTCTCGCAAGTAAATATTAAAATTAAATGAATATGTACTATAATTAAATAAATATTCAAGTGCGGGTCACATGGAAAATAAATAATTTATCTGGGTGTCAGTAATAACTACAACGGAAACTAGTGACTCCAAATCGATCAGTATTTTGTTTCTATCGAACAACAGCATTTTGCCAGGTAACTAATAAGAACCCAATATTTATGTGCAATGAACCAAAAATAACATTGAAAATAAATACTGTTTAATTCTAAACAGAAAATTCTTGTTACCATCATTGCTTCCCTTAGATGCAATTGGTTAAGGTTCTCTGACCTCGATTTAAAAGAGTAAAAGGAGTTTAAGTATTCAAGCAATATTCTGTGGATGGGAATATGGGATGTGATTCTTAACCAGCTTTTCGCCACCCTTACGAGTCTTGTGCGAAGCCATGACTTTAGCAAGTCTCTTCCCATACCCTAATGGAAACAAAAACATGCGAGAATATATTTTACATATATTAAATATATTTCTGACTAGAAATGGAATATCATTTATATATTATGGTATTTATGTGGCAAAGGTATCCGGGCAAATACAACAAAAAAACATTCCGTATATAACCGACAGCGGTGGATGCGCGGTTGGCGCACGGCTCTGGTGGTCCCCCAAGTCAAGCTGATTCGTTCGCGGTCAGTACTTGGATGGGTGACCGCTTAGCCGTGCGCTAGCTGGCGCATCGACCGTTGAGCGGGAGGCGCTTTCTTCTGGAACTTTGGTGTTTCTGCACTTTACTCAAAGTGCAAAAATACCGGAGGATCAGTAGAATATGGCCGTCTGTACCGGCACGGGTTTTCCGTAGTTTCCCCGTGTCCCCGGCAAATGCGGTACAGTGTAGCTAAGTCGGCTACGGACGCACTGGAAGTTAGGTAGCTTAGCTGAGTGCGGGTAGGGAGTGCAAGGGGGGAATCGGGATGGGATTCCGTAAAAACCCGACAGGGTATACGGTGGAACTGGAACAACAAATATAAAAAAAAAAAAAAAAAACATTCCGTATATAATGTATATACAAAATGTATTTTCGAGGGAAGAATTTGACAACGTAAAATATTTTTAATACGTTTTAAAATGTATATTTCGCACATTCTTTTTTTCTGTCCAGATAATAATTTTTTCGTTTATTTCCCGCGGACTGTCTACGAAGAGGAATTAGGTTATCGCCAAGTCCTCCCGATATGATTAATATCTCTCCGCTATTATCCGACCGGAGTGCGCCATCCGAGAAATTCTAATTTGACGCCATTTCCGCGAATGAAGGAAAGTTTATAGCGTTGTGAAACCTTGAGAGGGGTGGGGGTGGGGATATTCGCCGCGATTGCGGAAGCCCCGCTCTGCTGGTCCGGCGAAGAACGAGACCGTGCAGAGAAACCACCACCAGCCAGAGAAGCTCCGCTTCTCCAAGTTCCGTTTCTGTATGCGATCCCTGAGAATTTCAGCGGATGCGCAAGCCCCTACCCCACCCTCTCCCCGGGCCCGCGAGAGTTATGCGATATGCGGTAGGCGAAGGTTATTAGAGTCCTGCGTTTCCGGGCTGGTGGGAGGCACGAGGGGGACAAATGCAGGACGATGTAATACAATGCCTCCAATAGAGTGGGGGGGGGGGGGGGGGGCTCCACGAAATGATAGCCAGACTGCAGCTTCGTTGTTCCACACAACGGTGCACATCCCCGAGTCCGCGTTTCAACTGTACGCGGAATTTGTCATTACGGAAGTTCGCGCCGAGAGTTCTCCTGCCCGCCCCTACCGAACTCCGCGGACCATCATGGTACATATGCATGATGCTCGGTACACGCGACGGTCCGTCCGCAAGGTGTTCCGAGCCACCGATGCAAAATTATCGTCGTTCGACGAGAATCCAAAATTCAAATTATGACACCTAATTAATACTTTCGCATCATCCTGTTTAATATCGTGGCCGCTTGCACCCAGAAAAAAATGTATTTAACGGCCATCGTTTGTTTGGTTTAAGTAAAATATTTATTTGATGTAAATAAATATTTATTTGATGTAAATAAATATTTATTTAAATCAAATAAATATTTTACTTAAACCAAACAGACGGTGGCCGTCAAATAAATTATTTTTCTGGGTGTGAGGCGGTGGAAAAAAAAATCCTGTTTCTTGACCAAGTTAAATATTTTTGTTGACTCAAAGTCGAATGCAGTGAAAATATATTACAAGTAAATAATTCATTAAGCTTCAGATTAATGAGTATTCGAAAAAACATGTGTTTATACAATTTATTTAATGGTAATGGAAAATCATTTTTAATATATTAATAATTGTTTTTTAATCGCTTTTGTATAGTAGAAAATTCTTGTACGGAAATGCATGTCAATTTTTGACACTATAGTTTGATTGACTAAGAATTGCTGATATGTGCAAAAAAATGCTTTCAGTTTTACTGTTTTATGGTGAAGAGCTTCCTTTTTTCTTATTCTTATCATCGCTCAATTTCCGTAAACGATAAAAAAGTTCCCTGACTTTTTACTGAATTCCTTGACCATTTTCATAATTATATGACATTCTCAGGATTTCCAAGTTGTCCGTGACCGTTGGTCAGCACGATGAATAAGCGATTTTTTTTAAGCAACAAATTCAATCAGTTTTTTACCCCTTGTCATATTAAGGGGGGTCCTGCTTTACAAGGCCTTAAAAAAGCATTTTTTCCGGAATTTTTTTACGAGAGAAAAAAACAAGTCAGCCCAGTGAATTTAGAGGTATGTTTCAATGTATATTTGAACTGTACGAAAGAAGTTTTAACACACAACAAAAAAGTATTACATAGTTATTCGTTATAATTTTTCTAAATTGGCGGAAGTGATAACAAAAAAACTAAACGACCTATCGACTTAAACCAAAGCTCATTTTTTTCAGTACTAAATCCTCTTCTATGTGAATCTGAAACATTGTTATAAAAGTCATTGAAATAATTTTTATAGCACGTTAAAGTTTTTTTTCTTTCTCAAAAACACATTTTGTTTTTTTTCAAACCTGAACTAAATTATGATTTTCCGATTTTTTTTTTTGCTTTTCCGACGTTCAGATAGAAAAAAATGTAACAATTGAAAACATATTTGATTTTTTTGTTTCTGTCATGAATTACAAGCTGCATCTTTCCCGCCAATTAAAAACTACAGTGCAGTAAATCGGCCAATAACTGTGCAGTAATTTTTTTGTTTTGTGTTAAAAAAAAAAGTTTCCGTACAAACATACATCAAAACGACGAAGTTACAATTTCTGTGTCTATTTTTTTGGTACAAGACTGAATCCGACACTCCCGATCTCCGTGAAAAAAAAATATATCGTAGCCCGATGATGATTAACAACACTCCCTGGACTGCGAGGCTCTATCAATCATACTGACGATTCACCCCGTTCCGTCGTCCAAGCATGCAAAACAATAGTTCGTCCACATAAATATTGTTCGTCGAATAAATCTGTCCTGACACTCGATTATCTCTCCCTTGGTGCCCTTTCGACACCTCTGTCGAATCTTCGTCGTGCATGTTGTAGCCCAACCCTGAATACGCTTGCGAGCACTCGAGAAGCGGTCGTGCCTTATCCGACGATTATTTTCTCAAGCCGGTATTATGCTCGACGAACGAGTGCAAGCTGATCGTAGATATGCATCGAGAGAAAGGGAAACGGGAGACGCTCACGATTTTATAAACATCCGTAGCGGCAGACGTTATCGGTGAAATTTATCGGTACACACTCGCAGCCACTCATCCCGGATGAAGAGACATAGCGATCGTGCTCTCGCATCTCAAGAAAAAAAAAAAGAAACCGATATTATATTACTCGGTGCATCTACGTTCCACGTAGTCGGAGGCGTGTGCATGCTGCATCTATATTATATGTATAGAGTACAGAGAACACACGTCCTCTCAAGCTGTGTATATGTGCGTCGTGACCCTGCGGAGGACGCCGGGGCTCAGCGTGAAATATCGACAGGATTTACAACAGGTGCAGGCGACACCACTTTATGGATCGGTTCGGTGAGTCTTCCGTTTTTCCTGGAAACTCGGCGAAACGCGAATAAAATAAAGTAATACGAGTGTGCGAAAAATATTGAATTCTTGGGGGGTGTCTGGGGGAACAAGCAAGCGAAGCATGTCAAAATATAGCGTGTCAAAAGTGTACGGCCTATGTAGTAGGCTGTACATAGGCGATGATTCACCGATGGACGGACAGACGGAAATAACCGATGGGAGATTTTCATTATAAAAATTTGATAAATCGATCGAAGGGAAGTTAAAAAAAAATAGCGGATCAAAAAATTGTATCCTTGCGTTAAGAGCAACTGCTATGGCGCGGTCGGTAACAGAAAGCCTTTCCTAGTTTCTCCAAGACCGTTAATATTTGGGACAAAATGATATAAGGTATTCAAGCGTTTATCAATCGTCTACGAAAACCTAAGATACTTTTAGCCAAAATATTAACGGTTTTGAAGAAAATGGGCAAGGCGATTTGTCACCAACTGGGCGCAGGTACCGTGAAAGGGAGAATGTCCATTATGGCCTTAAGGTAGCTATGTCGCTTCGGACTCATTTCGCATAAAAAAATTGAAAAGTTGATATTGAAAACTGAAAAAATCCATACGTATTCAGAAAAATGAACGAAACATTGCCATAAAAAAAGAAGGTTCGTTGCCGGGTAATTTGTTAAACAATACATTTTTTGATTAATTTGTTAATAACTTTTTGGAATTATTAATATGCAAAATTAATATTTTCAGTACCATAAATATGCATGAATTTTTTCAGATTTTTATACCATCGAGAAGCACTTGCAATTTTCTCTTATTTTTCTTGAACTTATGCGAAATGAGCGCGAAGCGACATGGCTACCTTAATGTTTCAGATTATATTAATTTTAACGCGATGCGATGAAAACCCATTATTTTTTCAACACTAACGATCGTTACGAAGATCGATTTGATTACCGAAAAGAAAGTTACATTTGTCCCATAAATATAATCTTCCTTTCTCACGCTTGACCGTGCGTTACTACAAAACTCATCGTAAAAGAAGACCAAACCTTTGTATCTCCCATTTGTCCCGCTCCCGGAGACGTTAAACAAATTGTTTGGTACCATTGACCCACGGGCGCGGGACAAGACGTTGAATACGAAATCCATCGGACGCGGGTCGCGTACGGTGATCCGTAAGCGGTGGCTGTATAGAGATATATATCCGGTGGTAACACGAGCCATGAAATGTATTCCGCAGTGGACGGAGAGTGGCGGACAGGCGCCACGCGAAATATACAGCTATACGCAATGTACACATACAGTAAAACCTCGATTACCCGCCCTCGGATAGACGAGCTCTTTGCTGTCATTCGCGCTTCCATGCATGTCGAAGACTTTTTTGGTAGTGATTTTTCGTTATCCATTGATAGATCGGATAATAGAGGTTCTACTGTATGCATCTGAGGTATTCCATCTGGTTTCGAACGTTCAAAAACTCGACCCTCTCCAAAAAAGTTGTAATTTCACCACAATTCATGATTATTTACAATGGATTTTTTAAAAATTGTTTTCAGAATTTTTGGATTGTATTTTTTTGAGGCATCGAAAAATTAAACTTAAAAAAAATTCCCTATATCTTAAAAACTATTAGTCATACAAAAAAACGTTTAAGACATAAAAGTTGCAGTTTGAAATGAACTTTTGAAAACTAAATTTTGTAGATTTTTTTGAATGCAATAAACGTCCATTTCTATGAAAAATAGACGAAAATATTTTTTTTTCACCCAATACGTCATGATTGATTTTTCTTAAAAAATTCCAGACTATACTTTCATGTGTGTAGAGTGATCTCATATTTTTGTTTGGATGGGTGAGACGTCGGTTTGATAGCTATGCACAGTTTAAGATCGTTTTTTCATAAAAAAGAGAGATATTTATTACTTGTCATTGAATTTTATAAAAATGGTGACACTATCCACAGTAATGGAAGTTAAAATATCAAATAAAAAATGGGATTAGCGATTTTTCATTAAAAAAGGGATTTTTTAATGAAAAAAAATATCATCTACATCAAAATGAAACATGCATGTCCTGCATGTTAAAGACTTATATCAGTACTATTTCAAATAGAAATGTGTTATGATAATTTCGAATAATTTTATTGTCCCTGAACAGACCCGGATTGCCCGTATAATCGAGATTCTACTGTATGCATCTGCCCCGAGATGAAACATATAAAATCTGCAAGTAGAAGACTTTCATCTTTGGTAGTGTTTCTAATAAAAACGTGTTATAATAATTTTTGAATGTCCCTGATTTTCCGTTATCCCTAGACCGGAATGCCAGGATAATCGGGGTTTCACTCTACACGCTTACCTCGAGATAGAACACCAATATCCTGCGTATCCTAAACTTTTCTTTTTCGTACAGTTTCAAGTAGAACCGTGTGACGATAATTCCGCATCATCCGTGATTGTCATTTATCTCCAGGCATACCAAGCCCGCTTGCCAAGATAATCGAGGTTTCACTGTACAACACCTAGAGAGAGATGAGAACATACATATGCCCCCCGGTTTCGCTCGGGCTCATACATACGGCTCCCAGCTCTCACTCCCGTGCGTGTACATGACCGCTACTCCGCACATAATGTATACATGCTCCTGGGAACAATACACGTACAGGTGAATCCATTGTCTTGGGTGGCTTCGTTCCCGAGTACATAGTACTCTCCCTCCCCTCTCTCCTCCTGTACCTCGGACGGGGACAGACTCCCTCCACCGAATACTGCACACGTACATGGCCCCGGCGATGTGCCACTTGGTACCGTTGAATGAAGGGTATGCGCGATGGTGCGCAGAGGAGAATCTATGGAGAGTTGTAGCCCTCGAGGGGTATTAGAGAGCGAGGAACCGAGAGAGAACAGGCCGCACCGGGAGTACCCGGTAGCGGCACCGGCAGCAACACGCCAAATGTTTAGTATTCCTCGCGAGGGTAAAACCATCCCCCTCCACGCTCGGTGGTGCGCGGCACAACGGCTTTCAATTTGCGGCCTGCAATTTGTTCACCGCACACACCGATACGAAATTCTCGCACCGCGCAAGCAGCATCAACGCTGTCTGCGAAAAGGACATGGAAAGAGGGTTTCCCTATAACGGCTCGGAGCGAGAGGAGGGTGCAAGAGGTTTCAACGAATATCGGAGAATACTTCAGCAACCTTCTCGCCAATGGAGGGGGGGGGGGGGGGGGGGGGGGGGGTTGTGCGGGTACGAGGAACAGCGAAGCGCCGGGATATAGCAATGCGTTTCCGCAACCTATCCAGGGAATTAATCCGCTTCTTACTCGCTGTGTGTTGCATCCGGAACGTCGAGCAACAGCGCAGCGAATTGCGCCAAATACAGCGTAGACAAGACGATAAACGATCTCGCGGCGGTTAATGAGAATAGGCGAGTTGATTGCGTTGTAATTTGCTGGAGGCTTACTTGGGAGGGGGAATAAGGGATTACCAGACTGATATAAATTATTGTTTGAATTGAATAAAAGTTGATTGTTCAACGAGCTACTACAATACGGAAAAAAATCGTTTTGGTACACTAATAAGGTGTTCGTTAATGATTTACTGTAGCGCAACACAAAAAAATGTGCGGCTATAACAAAATTTTCTGCCTCAGGAAAATTGTTTTTTTTTGTCCCTGTTATCAAGTAAATAATAAATTAGTTACGGTAACAAAGTTCTTGCAGACACAACACATTATAAATAGGCCCGAGGCAAAGTACATTGAACAAATTGATTTGGAGTGAACAAATTTATTCTGAGGGTGTACACGGAGAGGATTTAGGAAAAATTACAATATTATGGTACGCAACCATGTCGCCATCTATAAAAAAAATGTGATGTTTGTGAAAATTTGTACCATATTTACGGAAATTATTCCTCTATAGATACATATGTTGGAAATCTTTCGTTAAATCTCGCACTTTTTCACGATGGTGACGTAATGGCGTACAGCCAGTTGACTATACGAGATTCTCTCTGATATATGGTTATTTTTACTCGATCCTTCTCGCCCGTTGTTGTACATTTTGAGAACAATATTTGAGGATTTTTCATTGCCTTGATGCAGGTTCTGGCGACCCTTGCACTATCCATGGGAACACTGTCTTCGGGACTTGCAAAGGGCTATACGTCGCCGGCTTTGGACTCAATTCTGGCCAACCAACCGCCTCATCTTTATCACACGGCGAACGACACTTGGTGAGTTTCGATGGCGACATCAATTTTTAAGATTCCCGTGAAATAGGAGATGAATAATATGATGGTCGTTCGACGCAATGTGTTATGAAATTGCACTCACCAGTTTCTCGATCTACCGAACCCCGAAGTCTGTTATAGGGTTAATGGGTTGTCTGAGGCTAGATGGACGCAAAGGGGGGAAAAATTTGAACTTTGTGTCAATGAGTTAATCTTCTAAGTCCATATGTACCATTTTTTTGCAACGTTGACGAATCATCTATTTTTTAATAACGGCGTAATCAATTTTTATCAGAAATGTCGTTTTTACGTTCAAAAAATGGTTCAACTGAATTCTTCAAAAGTGACATTTTTTCAAACATGTCCATTCGGAAATGACGTTCACGTTCATACAGCGATCGGTAATGAAAACTGTAATTTGATTTTTTCATCGACACTGACCATTCGATAGTCAAAAACAAATCCTTACATGAAGCTGAATTGATATCCACGTCGTGTAAAATTTTGGTTTTAAACAGAGATATTTAGCACAAAAAAAAAAAATCAGTTACAATTTTTGCTACCGACCGAGCCCGTGTTCGACGGGGAGGAACACAAGTCGCATCGCCTTAAACTGTTAAAATCAAATCGATTGGTCAATAATCGTTAATGACTGCTTTTTTTTAAGGTTCGCTTTCTCGGTGAACGAGCAAGAGGCTTCTTGGGTAGCGTCGCTATCGATGCTGGGAGCCTGGTTCGGCGCGATGACCGGGGACTACATAATGCGTCGAGGAAGGCGTCTGGCCCTGCGAATAACGTCCATACCACTGGCGGCCGCTTGGATCCTTACCGGTATCGCGCCATGCGTGGAGATCGTTTACACGACGAGTTTCATCGGCGGTCTCTGCTGTTCCCTCATAACAATCGTCGCTCAAGTTTACATCTCGGAAATATCGATGCCCGGAATACGAGGCTGTCTTTCGGCTATGCTGAAAGTCGTCAGTCAAGTCGGTGTCTTGTTATCTTACATCGCCGGCTCGTATCTCAACTGGAGACAGAGCGCTCTGCTGGTGGCGATCGCACCGTCGATGTTGTTCGTTGGGACTCTCTTCATACCGGAAACACCGTCTTATCTCGTTCTGAACGGTCGCGATGAGGAGGCCGAGGGTAGCCTGAAGTGGCTGCGGGGGCCGCACGCCGACATCAGGCAGGAACTTCAGGTAAGACATCCTTTGTTTAAAAATATATATATATTTTTTTTAATCCCTGCGAGCCTTCGTGCGAATTCAATGTAGGATGAGAGTAAACGCGATCGGAGAAACAAAAAAAAAAAAGAAAGTAAAAGTCGATCGACCACGATGGTCATTAACGAAGGTGCGTCTCTACCTGCCTCCTCAGGTCATCAAGACCAACATCCTCGCCTCGAGAGCCAAGCAGTACGAGCTTACGTTCAGAAACAGCATCATCACACCGAGACTCTACAAACCAGTAGCGATTATATGCGGCCTCATGTTCTTTCAAAGATTCTCCGGTGCGAACGCCTTCAATTACTACGCTGTCATAATATTCCGGCAGACACTCGGCGGCATGAATCCCCACGGGGCTACTATCGCCATTGGATTCGTGCAACTACTTGCGTCATTACTGTCAGGTGAGTTATATCGCTATCATTGCTATCGCCGTAACGTGCAATCTAAGATGACTACATTTTTTAATCAAAGTGATTAAATTATTACTGTTATTATCGTTTATTAATTTTTTTTAAGGTGAAGTGTAACTGCTATGAGTGCGAGAGTGGTAGCTGCAATTTCGCAACCAAAAAATCTCCCAAGCCGTTTATTTCTTGGAAAAATGATGAGAACAGAACAGAGAATTACTGCGCATAGTTTACCGTTCTCGTGTTTTTTTCCTAAAAATTAACCGTCTTAGAGTATTTTGGATTGCACACTGAGAGAAAAATCGGGGATGGAGTGAACATACATGAGAGGTTGACCCAAACAAATATGGTTGGCTCGATGACGATTTATGTGGCTTAGCCACCGACAGGTTGAGTTAACAAAATAAGGTTGGCTAAATACGGTGATCCTCACGGTGAACTTGAATCAATAGATCTCATCGAGGCTGAGCTAACCTCAGTGAGGTTTATTGATTCAAATTGAGGTTGACTCGCCCTCAAATGAGGTCGATTGGTTCATGTTCGCCATCAGTTTCGCCGTATTTAACCTCATCGAGAAGTTGAGTCAAGCTTATGTCGTTAACTCAATTTCTCGGTGGTTGAGCCACCTAAATAGTCATTGAGCCAACCATATTCAGTTGGCTCAAGCGCTCATGTATGTTCGCTACATCCCCGTTTTTTTTTCTCGGTGCAGTTTTTGTTACCGGCCGAGGAGTTTCACTTCACCTTAATTTCATTCGAGAGATGTTTAAGAATACGCGTTTAAGAATACCGCAGTCAGTAATAAAAACTGTAATCAACGGTTTTCACGGATTGGGGCATCAAAGACAAAATGGAAAGACTCGTCGAAAGGGGATATCATTGCAGATCCGATGAGACATTTCTTTTGACCGTGCATGTCCGTACTCGCGGAAAAATTACTGATGCCAGTTTTCGTTACCGACCGGGTTCGGATTAAGGTAGTCCTAGCGGACAGACTGAGCCCACATGAGTTCAGAGAGAATTGCGAACACTTCTCGATGGGATAAAAATTCGAAAAAAATTAAGCATATGGAAGGTGCTGAAAAGATTGATTTTACATAATAATAACTCCAAAATATTATTAACAAATGCATAAAAAAAAATTGTTCAACAAATTCCCCGGCAACTTAACTTTTTGTTCATATAAAAACAATTTGTTAATCTTTTTGAATACGTATGAATTGTTTCAGAATTTTATCTAATTTTTGAAAATCACGTTTTTTATTAACTAAAAACGCAATTTTCAAAAATTAGACAAAATTCTGAAAAAATTCATACGTATTCAAAAAGATTAACTTATTGTTTTTATACGAACAAAAAGTTAAGTTGCCGGAAGATTTGTTGAACAATTTTTTTTCATTCATTTGTTAATAACATTTTGGAATTCTTATTATGCAAAATCAATCTTTTCAGTACCTTCCATATGGTTGATTTTTTTCAGATTTTTATCTCATCGCGAAGTATTCGCAATTCCACTCTCAATTCGCTCTGAACTCACGTGGGCTCAGGCTGTCCGCAAGGACTACCTTAAGCGGGGAGGGAGGAATTCCACGCAGTCTTAAATAATTTCCGTTGCAGTTTTGCTTTAGATTGGATTATATATTTTTCGAGCAGAGTTTGAACTGTTTCATGCTGCTAGAACCTTGATTGTTTCGTGATGAAAATTTGTCTCCAATTATCGCTCTGCAGGCTTCCTCATCGACATCGTCGGCAGGCTGCCACTTCTGATAGCAAGCACAGTCTTCATGTCCCTGGCCTTGGCTGGCTTCGGTAGCTACGCCTATTACAACTCGATGTCGCAGAGCCAGACCACCACAGTGATGGGACAACACGACTGGATACCCCTGCTGTGCGTTCTCGTGTTCACCACAGCCCTCGCACTGGGCATATCGCCAATTTCGTGGCTATTGATTGGCGAGCTCTTCCCACTCGAGTATCGCGGTCTCGGCTCGAGCATCAGCACAAGCTTCAGCTACTTCTGCGCCTTTTTGGGCATCAAACTCTTCATGGACTTTCAGCAGGTGAGACACCAGACCCTTAAGGACAGTTGCAATGACAAGCCACGCCTCAAATTCGCAATGTTTATTTTTAGAATTCATAGAATGATAATAATTACTCTTGCAGAAATTTAATAAAGGTGATTTTAACTTTTTCGCCGAACGACAAAGTTGTTGGTCACCAAATTAATTTGACGAATAGATTAATTGATTCAACAGATTGATTTGACCAACAAAATCAAATAAATCAAATTTTTTTAAAATATATTCTTTAACTCAACCAATATAATCGCCCGGAGGGTATTGAACCCCGTAATTGGTCGGGAAAGCTAATTGTCTTTGTAAATTTACGACAAAGAAAGGCAACGTTGAGTCGAAATAAAATACAAAACGAAGTATCCAACTGTCTATAACTTTTTCAGGTACTGGGACTTCACGGAGCCTTTTGGTTCTACGCGGCAATGGCGGTCTGCGGCTTGTGTTTCGTGGTATGCTGCGTCCCGGAGACCAAAGGCAAGCAGCTGGACGAGATGAATCCAGATTACGCTCAAGCTCGGTAGTACAAGGCTTCCCTCACCGGAGGGCTGAGTAATCTTGGAAAGTCGTGCAAACCCCTGCCGGTCGGCGCACATATCACCGGAAGGAGTCACCGTGATCTTTACGGCGGTGACATACCAATGGGAAGCCGACCTCAGAACGGTTACACGACCGGTAACCACCAATCCCGCAGACCGCGTCGCCAAAGAATAGCTGATTATTGCGGTATATTCGCTGAAAAAACGGGCAGGATCGGCCGCAACGTTGGGAATTTCATTCGAACCCATCGTCTGATGCCAAATCGAAGAAGAGCCGAAAACTCCAACGATCAACGACCGGGTGGGCTGCGAAACGGCGACGTGTTCTCCAGAGACTTCAGACATGAGAACCGACTAGTTAGGTCCAAAAACACCAACAATCGCGGACCAACCAACGAAACGAGCTTCCACACTTATCCAGGAGCGTTGTGTCAACCGAGGGATCGACACATCAACGATAATGGGACGAGCAATGAGGAACTCGGAGGCGGGAGTCACGTCATCGAGGAGTATCATCGAAACATCGATGTCTGCGAGTACAGAAGAATTGAAGACACGAGGATGGAGTCGCACGCGGTGATGCGCCTGGACCGAGTTGAGTACGGGCGACGTAACTCTTCGGCGAAGAGAACGAGAAAAAAGCGACTTGGCGAATTCGACGAAGCACGATATTCGGGGAATTTCGAGGGTCAGAGACTCTACACGAGCTTACCGAGACGGAATGGAAGATCAAGAAATTGGCCTAACGGTTACTCGGTGGATCCGACCGTCGATCCGAGATCTCTGAGCCTCTATCCCAAGAGCATGCAGGATTTGACGGATCTTGATATCGAGAGGATCCTCGAGAGAGACACGAATTTTCACGTGCCACTCAGCTCGTTTCGCTCGAGGGACTCGCTCGTCGAGAGATACAGAAGAAAGTACGAAAATCACGACGACGAGTCGGCCGACAATTATTTGACTCTTTACAAGAGTCTCTCGAGCAGTGTCGACAGTGGCAAGCGCGAAAAATTGTACGTACCCGGTAGAGTACACTACGAGAGGGAGTACAGAATATACGGTAAGGATACGGTAGCCCTGATATACTACAAGACCTGCTACTTGTGATGCTACCTCGCAAAAGAAATAATAATACTGAATTGATATTTAATCGATTTTAACGGAGATCGAACGCTGGTCGTTCGTTTTTACGCTCACAGTCGCGTTGCGTCCACAATTTTCATTTTATCGTAAAAATAATTGATGATGATGATGATGATGATGATGATGATGATGATGAAAGCTGCAGGGGAGACGGAAGTTATCGAACTGTTGCGTTCATGAGGGCGAATTTACTTCCTCGGGTGCCGCGAAATTTTTTTTCCTCTATCCTATATTTAGTAAATCGCGCTGACCTTCATCCGCGAAGATATATTCGAAGATTTCGCTGCGACAATTGCGAAAGGCAGAACTTCCATACATCGTGCCTTCCTCAATACAAAAAATAAAAAATAAAAAAGAAACAGTTAAAAGAAAATGATTAAATGAAAAAAAAAAAAAAACATGAATAAATTATATATAAACACGACAATATTAAACGACACTTAATTGTAAATTATTAAAAGTACATTATATACATTGCATATTATTATTATACGATAATATATATATATATACAAGTGGACGTTTCGCGAACACCTTAACGCGGGCCACTCGTCGAACGGTTTAACTTCTCGTCGAATCACTCTACAGGGACCTTTCGAATTCTATGAGATTCTGTTATTTTTTTTCTTGATTTATTTTTCGTTTGAAAGGTGAACTCTTGGCCACGACGACTATGCGGGTCGTGTCAATCCTACACGCGAAATTATATAACTCGAAGATGTGAAATATTTTTTTGCGTATCGTAAGTTCGAGATCAACTGAAGGAGGCTCTAGTCTGTGGGTACATAAAAAAAAAAAATTATTCGTGCAATATTTCAAAAATTTATTAAAGTTGGACAATTTGATGGCAATATCAATTCTTTCTTTATGTTCTATCAGAAATATTGTGCGGATGGAACTTAGAAAAAAAAAATGCTCCGAGAGACATTGGTACAAAGTATCTTTTTGGAAATACATCATTATAAATTATTTTCCGTGATAAGGAATATTCTTTAATGCAGAACTTTTATTACCGTCGTTCGATTCTTGAGAGAGTTTATAGAAACAGGTTTTAAATTTTAGCGCGCGTTCGAATAGGCTGTACCGTTAAAGTCTCCTTAACGTTATCGAGAAACACTCATGAGAGGTATGCGATAACGCGAACTTTTGCTATGAAAAGCGCCAAGCGTACGAGAAGTAAAATGGATGATGAAATGAAAACCTAATATCGGGAGAGAGTGCGGTTCCGTTTGAGGACTCGTTTTAATACCACATACCAACTGCGGGCTAATGACTTAAAAAAAAGATTTAAAAAACAACAACAATACGACAATATCAAGTGTAGATATATATACATATATATATATACATACATAAATATATATTATATTTCGTATAAAATATTAGATATTTAAATGTACATTGTCTACCGATTGTAATGTATCAATCTCAATTTAGCCATTATATCGGAGTAAAACTATCGACAATACTAATCATTGCCAAACTTGCGAGTAAGAGCTTTAGCGTTAGACATATATATATCAAGACATTTTTAAGAAAAAAAGGAACAACGGTTGAACTCAAACAAGTTCGACGAGTGTAATCTGGATCGATTGACACAAGCCTTGACGGCAGTGACATTTTTCGAAATAAATCTTTCGTTTGGAAATTTTTTTTCTCCTAACTCAAAAACGACTCTACGAATTCTAAAAATAAAAAGAAAATTGTCGAACGATCGCGAATAATATCACTGCCGTTAACGAAAAAAAAAAAAAAAAAAAAAAAAAAAAAAGAAAACAATAATCTATCCCATCGAATGTGAAAATCGTTTAGCGGCCTCGACCTGGGGGTCTTCGAAATTGAAATTATTTTTTGTATTTTTGTATAGTTTGTAGTAAGAGAACGAGTGATGCAAGTGAAGTAAGACAAAACAGATGAAGAGAAAGAAAAATTCCAGTTCGCGGACGAGCGCTTGGGAATCCTCATTGTTCGCGATAATGCGATGTAGAGTCAAGAATGTCGCGGGCCTGTTGCGAACTAATTGCGAATCTGTGATTGAGAGATTGAATTGTCGCGAGTAAGAGGTAAAACGGCTATGAACCGAAACACAATATATCAGAGAGGTCCGTGAGTCATATCCCTGCCATATCCAATATTATATTATACGAAAAAAAAATTTTCATAGCTCGAACAACAATTGTGTACTTAAAATAGAAAGAGAGCATGTACTATATATAAACACATATATATATATATATACACTTCAAGGCGTAGACTCTATTTCAGCCTAATGCGTATCACTCTCGATGCTCAAGGGCCTAAAACAATTATATTCTTGCCCCGATACACAAACTTTACAGACACACCCACACACATACACACACATACACAAAGATATTATTAAACGCGCGAAATGCTTCGAGTACTACCTAATCCGCCATTTATCTAATGGCCATCGTTTGAATGAGACAAAAAAATCTGCACTGTGCACTTCCGTGAATTGAAGGTTTATATATCGTAGGGATAAAGACGCAAGAAATGTGCATAATTAAAAAAAAAAAACTCGCAAACTCGTCGTCTTCGCGCGTGTAGATATGTGAATAGTGATAAAAAGAAATTAGAGATAACACGATTGTATTATTGTATTTAAAAAAAAAACCATAATTATACGGCGAACGATGAGAATCGTTTATAATCGCGCTAATCAAATTCCTTCGTTCTAACTACGTTCTGCGTTATCATTAATCTTCCGACTAATCCGTTTCGGACAATAAAACACCGGGGAATACCCGACAGGGGATCTACCCTGGTGTTCTTCTTTATAATAATATAAATTCGTGACAATAAATATTATACTATGAAAAATAAAAAAAAGAAATTGAGGAGTAAAAAAAGTGTGCTGGACACCATGATGATAAACGGTGATGAATTGTTTTTTTCGATAAATGTTTAAAAACATCATTTAACGAGAAAGAAGGGAGGATAATACTTTGGACGAGATTCTACAAAGATCGATATACCTAGCTGTGCTTGCTAGTTTTAATATTTTTGTAATGATGCATAGACGGTAGCGTGTTTGTACCTTTTCTTAGATCATAATCCTCGTTATAAAAAAAAAAAAATCGGAAACGAAACATCGCGTATTAGAGAACCGAAAAAAAATAAAATAAAAAGAAATGCAAACGACATTGAAATTGTAAATTTTTCAGCTTTATCGTATCTATATCATTTCATACATGATATATTTGCGGTTAAAGGTCTTTGCGTTCTCAACTCTAAAGTTCAAGAATAACACCAAGAAAAAAAAACAACAATAAAAAAACACATCACTTTCCTTACTAAACATAAAGTATAAAATGCTCATTTGCTTGCTTGCGCACGTTACAAAGTATCGAAACTTCCGATTTTTCTATTGTCAATGGGGACACTAAATGCGAGTGATTGGAAGAAAAAAATTGAAATAAAAAAAAATTAAAAAAATAGGAAAACGTGTGCAGACGAGTACGTAGCACAAAGTAGTGCCGCCGGTCTAGGTGTGAGAGATTTTATTGTGAATAATGCGTGAAGATGGGTGGCCGGAGAGAGACGGATACGTGTACTTTTTAATTGCCAGTGCAATAGAAATATGTGCATTCGTATTAAATGTGTGTGTACTTAAGAGTCGTGGATACGACCCGCGGAAGGATCTCGTAATTATAATCTAATTAGAGATTAACGAGTAAACAAAAAGAAAAAAAAACGAAACTTGTCCTTGTATGACCGCTGAATAATTGCGGCGGAACCAAAATGTTGCGTGTTTGTATAGCTTATATATACACATACATATACATACATATATATATATATATGGATATATATATATATATATATTATTGTCAAATAAAACAAGACATATTCAACAGAAAAAAATGGCAAATTTCTCAAAGAATTTTTTTTTACCTGTATTCTTGTCTGTTTTCAGTGTCTGGAAAATATTGACCGTTCATGGAACTTATCGCTCCATTTTTTATGGGCCATCTACAATCCAGCAGTTTCACAATATGTCATCACCAAAAATCATCTCAATAAAATGTCGGTATTTCATTTAAAATGTAAATTCCATGTCTAATGTAGTAGCGACTACGATTAGAAGAGGTAAACATTGCAAGAGCAGTGGTCGGAAAACAAGAAGAAAAATTGCAAATTTTCCTGCATTGTTTTACTTGTATACTGGTGTATTTTCAATGCCTGCAAAACGTCGACCAAGCATGGAACCTATCATGCCATTTTTTATGGGTCATAGACGATCCAACAGTTACACAATATCGCATCATCTCCGAAAATCATTGTGATCAAATTTTTATATAGTATTGAAATAGTTATTTGTATGGCAACGACGTAGAAAGGGAGTTCTTGACGAGTATGAAAATGCCACACGAGCCAAAGGCGAGTGCGGTTTTTACCCAAGTTGACACGAGTCAGAACGCCCTTTTCTACACCAATGCCATTCACATAATTTTTCCTAACAAATTCACAAAAATCATGCTTTCCATTCCTGTGAAGTGTGCGTAGAAAGGCACTTTTCTGCAGTAGTGCAGGGAAAAAAGAACATTATTCGAAAAGTTAATTTTTCCCGTACCCCATACAAAAACGTACCTTTCTGCGCACACTTCACAGGAACACAAAGCGGCATTTTATGTGCATGTGTTAAGTAGTAACAACTACAATTAGAAAATAAGAATATGCCAGGGCATTGCTAAGAATTTGGGGAATAAAAGTAGTCAGAAATTAATTAAAAAAAAATAGTAGTGAGTAATTAAGAGAAAAATAAAGAGGACTCACCGAGCTGAGGAACTGACATGTAAGTTTCACAGTCGACGAGAAATTGTCCAGTCTGCACAGCACCCAGGGCCAAAACTCTCTTCGTAAGGAATTCGATCGTCTGTGGTCCGGTGCGATTCTCCGTCATGGGAAACTGTTGCAAGCTACAATGATAGAAAACCGGCGTGAAAGATAGTGCAAAAAAAAAAAGAAAGGGTTAAACGTGTCTGATAACCCGGGTAACCTCAACAGGTGAAAACGTGAGAAGCGAAAGCAGTGACAGTACACTATGTCCGACGGATATTTATCATTGTCACAATTCACGAGTGTTCAACGGTACTTACACGGTAACTCCCATCGTCAAGTGCGCTATTTAAGGAGCCAAATTGCACGAAAAAAACACTGTGTCTCAGGAGAATTGTTTACACACGCGTCTCCGCCGTCAAACCGACGACGCCATTAATGAAAACGTCGCGCATGCGCACTGCAAGATGGCGTGCTTGAACGTTTCTTTTTTTATTCGTTAAGGCATGTGAAACGACTCAGTCGGTAACGAAAAACTGTAATGAATGCGATTCAGAGACCGTAGACTTGTCGGGAAAAAGCAAAGCATTAGCGGATGTACAATTTAATAACGCGTCCGATGATGCTTCCCTTTGAGAGGGTACCGATCCTACATAATTTGTTGTGCACATCCAAAAATGACATATGTTTTGTACACATTTTGGTAGTGCCCAACATTATTAAACACATCACCGATCCTACATACCGAAAACATGCCGTCAAACGGGTATCGTACCATTGGTACCGCCACCGTGCCGTCGCCGTGCCGTCATTTTTCCATCTGGGTTGTTAACAATTTATATTAGTAGTAGTATATATATCTATTGACAATATTTTACACGGTATAGATGCTGGTACAATTTAAAGATTATTTACATTTCATAATGCTATTGCTATTGCCAATAGGCCATCGACTTAAGTCCTTCAGCCCAAATTTTCATTATTTTCCATAAAAGACTATTATTTGAAAATCATAGTCACTTTTATATCGACGACTTGAACCCTTTGACGATGCGCTCGTTCGCTGATAACTCGGTGATAAATAATGTCGAATCAACGAAATCGAGCAGTCGTCGTTTCGTTTTGAATATTCAATAGTTTCGCTAGCCGTAGTGACTCCGCAATTTACGCAGACAAGCTGACTCGAGCTTATTAGTAAAGGCGAGTACGATGAGCGATTACGAACGCGCAAAGGCATAATTTCTGTACAGCGACATTTATCGGCACACGAGACTTTGACCCTCGCCAGAAATCCTCTCCCAATTGTCCTCTCTTAACATCTATGATAACTTTACGCCTCCGAAAGGAGTGTGGACACACGATAAAGAAGACAACAAAAGCGGTTGTCCTTGGTAATTTTCTTTCGTGAACAAATTTACTAAATTTTATGCTCGTGGCCGCAGCGCATCGCAGTCAGGGTCGAAGGTCTTCCTGCGACTACATTTACTCGGTGCATCGATTAACGCGGTAAGGTGATCGCCTGCTTGCCGCGATAAAAAACGAAAACGTTGTGAAAAAAGCTTCTGCTTTCCCGCAGTTTCTTTCATAACAAAAATTAATTTTCACTACAATGAAGCGAGAAAAAGTTGCCGTTCGACGAACCTAAAATATTGTTCTGTCGTATTTGTCATTAAAAAACTGATATTACCGTATGCCCCCGCATCACTACAATTACCGATGATTAGGGACCTATTCGTCTTTTGAAGCCAGTTGAACGAAGTTTTCATTATCGAACTCTACGATTTCATTGTTATAAACGAAAAAAAACGTAACGATCCTACGATGAGCGAGCATACAACGAATCATGCAACGAATAATAAAAAACATCGCGCGACGGTGGCGCACCGGCCAACTGCTCGCGTGTCGTGTTCCGTCCAGCGTCGACTGGACTTCAGACGGCTCGGAATTATTGTGCGGCGAAGTTGAGCTTGTTCCCCTCGTTAACAACAATGGAGGTATCGTTAC
Organism: Exephanes ischioxanthus; assembly: GCA_958510785.1. Classification (NCBI taxonomy): domain Eukaryota; kingdom Metazoa; phylum Arthropoda; class Insecta; order Hymenoptera; family Ichneumonidae; genus Exephanes; species Exephanes ischioxanthus. The sequence continues at coordinate 7,532,697 of OY294019.1, read as the reverse complement.
TCGATCAAAAAATTCGTAAAAAATTAAAAATTCAATCCAACCGCCGTTAAATCTATCTTGTGTTATGAAATTTTCTCACTTAACGTTACAGATCGAGGTAGTCGGAAAAAATTCCAAACCCATAGCCACTGTCAATGTGAGTATTGAGTTCAACAAATTCGTCTGATCGTTGATTCGCTACTGAGAAGTGGGCAGAAAAACATATTTTCCGATGTAATCGATGCTCGTTTGCGTGTGCATTAACGGAATGGAATTTTTTATTTCTATTTTTCCTTCGTCAAGGTGAATCCCACGAGCACTGTCAGCGATATAAAGGAGCAGTTGCACAAATTGAAAAAAGCACCTTACGCACAGCGACAAAACTTACGGTTGGACGTGAAGGGTAAAACTCTGTCGGACTCGGAGACCGTCAAGAGTTTGGGACTCAGAACGGGATCGAAGTTGTACTACAAGGATCTCGGGCCTCAAATTGGCTGGAAAACTGTCTTCTTAGCGGAGTACGCCGGACCTCTTCTAGTATACGTTTGGCTCTATCAGAGGCCATGGATCTTCTACGGCAATGTCGAAGACAGTATGGAACCTCTTGTTCAGTAAGTTCATCTATTTTCTTACTAAGTCACTGGAAATAATTGTCACGACGCGGATATTTAGTTGCAAAAAAAAAAAAAAATATATCAGCCATTGGCGATTCCTAACAACCCATAAAAAATTAAAATATAAAAAATCCCGATTATGTACTCGTGTAGTGAATTCTGCTTGAGTCAACTATTAATTTCATAAATACACGCCGATATAGATTTTCAATTAGTCGAAGATGTATGTAAATATGGCTCGTCTGATAGAAAGAATTTATGAAAAACTTTTTTGCCAAACAGCATTGAAGGATAATTTATCAAATATTGTTATCCAATAACAATTTTATATTTAGAACCATTGATTGTACGATAAGTTTATCTATTTTCTCGCAGTCACTCAAAATAATTGCCAACACGTGAATTCTTAGTTGGAACCAATTTTTTTAGTTTATTCCAAATTCCTCAAAAACAATTAAATAATTTAATTTTTTTAGACATTGAGAATTACAATGTTCAATGTTTTACAAGTTTACTGGATTCCAATTGAATCAACTATTCATTTCATAATTATACACCAATGTAGATTTTCAATTCATCGAACACATACGTCCACATGTCTTGTCTGATAGAAACAATTTATGAAACATATAAAAATAACTTTTTTGCCAAACAGTATTGAAGGATAATTCTGTATTATTGTAATTGAAGGATAATTTTGTATTATTCAAGTGTACTTAAGTTAATTATTTTGTTGCAGTTGGGCAGCAGCCTGTTGGTCGCTGCACTACATCAAGCGTCTACTCGAGACTCTCTTCGTGCATCGTTTCAGTCACGCGACGATGCCGCTGAGAAATTTATTTAAAAATTGCTCGTACTACTGGCTATTCACGATGTACGTTGCCTACCACGTGAATCATCCGCAGTACACGCCACCTTCGCAATTGGTCTCCTACATCGGCTCGGCGGTATTTCTCGTCTGCGAGTTGGGCAATCTGAGCATTCATCTTGCGCTCAGAGACTTGAGGCCGGCGGGTACAACAGTGAGAAAGATTCCCGTACCGACTGACAATCCTCTCACTGCTCTATTCAACTTTGTCTCCTGTCCAAATTACACCTACGAGATCGGCAGTTGGATAGGTTTCACGATTATGACGAAGTGTCTTCCAGGTAAAGTATACGACAATTGCGCAATTTTAGTTACGAGCCTCTTCCGAATCTCGCGTGAGTACATCGCTGACTCGTATCGCTTTTCTGTTACAGCTGGTCTCTTCGCATTCGCCGGAGGTTATCAGATGACTATGTGGGCGCTCGGAAAGCACAGACTTTACAAAAAAGAATTTCCAAACTATCCGAAAAACCGCAAAGCCATCATACCTTTCGTTCTTTAAGTCGTATTCTACGAATATAATCGGGGATATATATACATAATACATACATGATTTATATATATTTAAATGGCAACTTCGATCTCTCGAATAAATGTGTTTCATCAGTACGAAGCGCATAATCGTAGATGCTATGTGCGTCGCAAAAAATGCTACGCCAAAACGCGTCCCCGTTTACAGTACCGACAAAATTATCGATGCGCATACATTGTCCATAAATTCGCGGCGATGCGAAAGTCAATGAATTCGCGGATGCAGAGTCTCGACCTTTGTCGCACCGCATGAACGATTTACCCGGGCTGCAACGCGTCGCCACTCGAGCGTACCTCTTCGAGCAACCTTTTAACGTCGTCCTGCAAAGTCGCTACCATTCTCTCACAATCTTGCATTTTTGATTCGTACTCTCTCTTTAGTTCGTCTTTTCCGTGACACGCCTCAGCCAATTTATTTTTCGCCTCCCTGGGCCCTAATTTATCTCTCGAAATGCCCAACAAACTTTCCATATCCGATATGTGCTTACGAGCTTTTTTTAATTCTTCTCTGAAAGCGTTTATTTCCACTATCAGCTCAACGTTATCCTCCATAATTTTCACAACTTCTTTGTCGCTGTCGCCGCTCTCGTGGAACACCTGTTTCCTGAGGGAATCGACGGCTCTCTCCAAGTGATGTCTCTGCTTGACGAACTCGCATTGTGCGTCAAGATCGGATTTTCTGCTTCGCAAAAATTCATCATTGGCACTGTAGCGATGATAGAGATTGACGACGGCGGCTTTCAGAGCGTTCGGCTCTTGAATCAATCCCGCGGCGTCCGTCAAGTCCACGCGAATTTTCCTTAACAGACCTTGGCATCTTCGATTGCGCGCAATCACCGTCTCATTCTCGCGTCTGGATCCGCCCAATTTCTCGCGCAACTCGTGCAACTGCAGTTCCAAGCTGACGTTGGTTTTGTGTAAATTAATCAGCTCGGTTTCCATGTCTCTTATCTTTTCCTTGAGCTCCTTTATCTCCTCGTCTCGAGGCTCAATCTGACTCTTCAGTTCGCGAATTTTGTAATTCAGCACGAACTTGAACTTCTCTAGTTCCTGATTATTGCGTTTCAGATCGTATATACGTTTCTCCTTGTCCTGTATAGTAACGTCTCTCTCGGTGATTTCTTTTTTCAGATCGAGCACGTCTCTCTCGAGTTCCTGTACGGTCTTCTGAAATTGCATCTGCTCGGCGTGGAAGTGGGCAACTTGACGCTTCAGATCGTCGATGTCCTTTCTCCCCGCGAAATACTTGTTTCGCAGAACGCCGGCTTCGCCCTTCAGCTTCAAGTTCGTCTGACGTTCCTCGTGTATCTTGGCCTCGTAATTCGCGCGGATATCGACGATCTCCCTGTCCGCGTCGTCCTCTATGTGCTGCTTCAATTTCTCGTGAACCCGAACCTGGTGCGCCATCTCCTCGTGAGTCTCTTCGAGCTGCAAATTCTTCGCGTGTATCTGAGCCTCGTATTTCTTAACGACACCATCCAGCTCGGTCGCGCTCTTTTTCTCCAATTCCTCTAAGCGTTTCTCGTAGCTCTCCCGCATCGCGTTGTTACGCTCCTCGAAAGCTCGATACTTGTCGTACTCGTTTATCAGCTTGGCGTCGTAATTTATTTCCATCTTTTGCATAGCCTCCTCGTGGCTCGCTTTCATCTTCGTGATCTCGACGTTTATGTTGTTCAGCTCGTTCGTACGATCTTCCTTCAATTTTTCGATCTTCTCTCTCAATTCCTCTATAGCATCGCAGTAACCCGCGTGCAAATCTCGAATCTTATCGTTGTGCTGAACCTCGGTCTGTCGCATTTTGTAAGCGTGCTCGGTTTCCAATTCTCGCATTCTCACGCTCTGATCTCTGATCGTTTGCACTTTGTCCTGGAGATCGCCCTTCCCGATGAGAACCTCGTCGGTGTACGTGAACTCTCCGTCCCGACTAATCGGCACACCGTCGAGTTTGAATATCCTCCAGAAACAGAGCGTCCCGTCTTTCGCCGAGGATATCAAAATCTGCTCGTCGTACGAAAGACACACATTCGTTACGTCCGCGGAGTGCAAGTGAAATTCCGTCGAATCCAATGGCTCCTGCAGAGGATACTTCAGACTGACTATCACACCTCCCGGTGAAGTGACGAACATCGCAAAATCGTCTTTTCCCATAGCCATTAGTTCCATCTCCATGCCGTGCAAGCCGTACTCTCTCGTAACCGCGTTGCCGCGAATCTCTCTTATCCTATTGTCGTTACCGACGCAGTAGGCGGTCGAGCCGTCGGCCGTTAGGGCAACGCTGTTCAAAATTACTCCTTTGACGATGACCTCGGAGCTTCTCCTGCCGCTGCTCATGTCCCAGTCGTATATCGCCCCGTCGCTTCCTATGCTAACGAGCTTCATGTCCGACTGCGACCAGGCAATGCCCTTTATCTTTCCCGTGTGGCCCTTGAGAAGATAACGGTTCGCGAAACCTATGGTCGTGTAAACTTGTATAACGTTTCCGTTAACGGCCGCGAAGAGATGACCACCGTGGCTGAACGCCACTGTTCGACAATTTCTTACAGGTATTTCCTGCATCGTCAAGAGATCGTCCATCAGGATGCTCATGAAGCGAAGCTTGTCGCTGAAGCCGACGAGGCAGAAGAGTCCGATGGGGTGAAGAGCCACGCAGCATACGTCCTCCTGGTACTGCTTCATCATTATCAAGTTCTCGGTCTCGTAGTCCCAAATACGAACGCTCCGATCGACCTCGCCGCAAGTCATGAATACCGATTTCCAGGCGCAAACGGAAAGCCCGCCGATCGAGCCGTGATGCAAGTGCTGGCCCATGGAGGTGAGGAGCTGGGGCTCATTCTCGATAAGCAGGTCCGGACCCCAGAGCTTCGCGTGGAAGAGCTGCGACCATCCGGTCGTCACGAGCAGCCCGTCGGAGCTCGAATTCGGGCTTATGCTGTTTATCCGGTACAGATCCTCGCTGGGGTTCCTGGATACCTGGCTCGGGACCCCGAAGACATTTCGCTTCGTGTACTTGTGCTGCCCCTCACGCTCGAAGACCACGACGGTCCCGAGGCCGAAACCGAAGGCGAAACCCCGCTGAAAGGCCACGAGGCTCCGGACGTCGTGCTCCCAGAGGGCGTCGTCGCCGCACTCCAGGATGCTCGACTGCGAGGCCGTCGTTTGCATGACGTACTCCTCGCGAATCTTTAGATTCATGAAATTTGTTTCCGTCATTTTGTAGATGTTCTTCAGATCGCCGTTTTCGAGGTAGAGGATACGACCGTCCCGGGTGCCCGCGAGAAGACGGTCGGTGTTGAGCCAGGCAAGGGAGCAGATCAGGATGTTTTCGGCCTTTGCGAAACCGTACGGTCGCCAGACGGTCTCGGACACCGTGAGGAACTTGAAGACGTACGGCCCTGCCACAGCGAGGACTCCCGTGTCGCCGGGATTGCACGTTATGTATTTAACGGTCGACTGAGCATTCTGAGAGCTGCCGACCTTGATGGAGGACTCGACCTTGCCCTTCTCCCAGGCGTAGTAGAGCATCGTCTGGTCCGGCTCGCCGGTAACCGCGGCCAAGCTGCGACTGTCGAAACTGAAGGAGACGCAGTTAAATCGCGTCACTCCCGGAGCGTCGTACGGGATACCGAGAGACTTCTTCCGCTTCAGGGTCTGGAGGTCGTAGATGTTGATCGTCGGTTTCTCGCCTGTTTCGCACACCGCGACGTACTTCCTTTGGGAAACATTATTTTTATTAGCGACGATTGCTAGAAACGTGGAGGGAAATCGATCTTGTTTCATTGCATCGAAATTGTCAATTGAGATAGTTGACAATAAGAGATTCAAAAAAAATATGTGCTAAGATCGGAAGGACGTATTTTCTATGTAGAAGCACATTATATACGCGTTTCTTGTTTTATTCACGCGATACGTTTTTAGACTACAGTAGAACCTCGATTATCCGAACCAATTGGGACCGGAGCTCGTTCGGATTAACGAAAATTCGGATAACAGAACAGTGAAGCTGTGTTAAACGATATAGGGCGATACATGTAGAAAAAAAATTACAGTACCCATATATTTTTAATAATTATTATATATATTTGAGGAATAACGTGACATATATATTTTTATGATATTCAACAGTAACTTCAAACCTTCATCACGAAATCCACAATTTTCATTCGGCGCAATAGAGTTGTACGTTTTTCGCGGGAAAATTTTTTTTAATGTCAGAGATCATTGACTTGCAAACATCATACGAGCGCGCTAACAACATGCTGGTCTCTCCCTCATCGAGTTTCGAAAGGGTTTCTAATTTTTTTTTTCCATCGGAAGCACATTATGCTTGTGCTTAGAAGTCGAAGGACTGGACGTTGAATCCATAACGCACTAAACTACGAGACCAGTGGATTAACGAAAATAAATTTTGAATACGAGTATAATAGATCGGCTGAGAAACTAATAAATACTGCCCACACGACTGACGTGCATTTACGGTATCGCTGTGTAAGTCTATGCGAGCTCGAGTGTTCTTAAATTGGTTTGTGTGTACCGCGCAACAATGTATGTACGAAACAACGAAAGGATACGAGAATTTCGCGCAATAGTTCGGATAATAGAAACTTTATCCGAACCAGCAGCGGTTCGGATAATAGGTGTTCGGATAATCGAGGTTCTACTGTATTAAATTCTACTGACGAGACTGTGATAATTTTATATTTTTAACGGTAAAAAGTTTCTTTTTGGGGACTTCTTTCGTGTGATAGTGTTGGTCGGTAAGTCAGAAACCTTTACTACGTAATAGTCCATTTTCACGAGTGCACGTGACTGACCGTAAATATTTTATTTAAACTATTAGTGTCGCAACAATGCCACTCGATAAAACACGTTAAAAATTATATTATTCTGCATGGACAATCGACGACAACTCACTTGTTAGGCGTGACGGTAATAACGTTGATCTGACGTTTATCGGGTAAGCGAAGTAGCCGTTGTCGACGCTGGGAGAAATTATGAATCGCCAGGGCACTGCCCACGGGATATAGTATATCCGTGTCGCTAATGTAATGTGCATTTCCAACGACGTCGGTCTTCAAACCGTACAGAACTCGAGATTGGAGTACCGGCGCGGACATTATGGCCGATATATAAAAGTAGTACTAAATTTTAATAATTACCGAAAGGGAAACGTCAAAATTTCATGATGACGTGAGAAATCAGCTGTCTTCAGACTCGCATTGTTTTATTTACTTGACAACCGTATCCTGGACGACGAATATAGATCACGGAATCAGCCACTCCGCGGACATTATAAGCATTCATAATATCAGCCCAAAATTGTCGCGCCCAAAAATAATTAACGGCTGAGAATGACAAAAAATATATATATATTTTTGCTCATTTACAGCGCGGCTAAAGTATCTCATAAACAGCCAACTCCAACTTTCAGCTTCGTAAACGGGTGATCACGGGACAACGATACCGTTTTTTAGCCACCATTACCTATTAAGGTAGTACTTGCGGTACAGTCCCGCCAAACGTGAGTTTCAGAGACAATTTCAAACACTTGTCGATGGGATAAAAATCTGAAAAAAATGAAGTGTATGGGAGATGCTGCAATGATTGTTTTGGTGAAATAATAATTCGAATTTGCTATTAACAAATTGAAGAAAATGAATGATTATTCAATAAATTACCCGGCAACTTAACTATTTTCCTTCATAAAAATAATTGTTTATTTTTATGAATACGTATAAATTTTTACAGCATTTTTTGTAATTTTTGAAAATTGCGTTGTTTCTATGATAAAGCTGTAAAAAACGCGATTTTCAAAGATTACAAAAAATTCTTAAGAATTTAGAGGAGTTTGGATTGCAGTTTCTGTTACCGACCGAGGAGTGGCACTTTCAAGAGCATGTGCAATACCGCGGTCGGTAATAAAAACTGCAATCAACTTCTCTCACGTATTTCGGCATGTACGGTCAAAAGAAAAGTCTCATCGGAAGTCAAGATGATGTCCGCTTCCGACGAGACTTTTTTTTTTTACCGTACATGCGGAAACCCGTCAGAAAAGTAGATTGCAGTTTTTGATATCGACTGAGTCCGAGATGGACGGGGAGGGAGGTGTTTCATATAGTCTTCAGGCCGTGTGAAAGATGTACCACGTGACATATGAGTGCGAGAGAGATAGATGCATTTTTCGAATCAATGGCATTTAAAACCGGTTGATCTTTCGGATAAAACGGAAGCATCATCGGACGCGGTATTAAATGGCGCATCCGCTAATGCTGACTTTTTCCCGTAAAGTCTACGGTCTCTGAATCGCATTCATTCATTACAGATTTTAGTTACCGACTGAGTCGTTTCTCATGTCCTTAAGGTGATGTGAAATACCGCCGTCGGTAACAAAAACTGTATTGCATGCCGTTTTGCGACCGCAGATCACCGAGAATGAACGTTCGGTCTTCTAGTCCTTCGGTAGATTACAATTTCGGGTAAACGATACATCGGATAAATGAATTTCGGGCGTTTGGAGCGTTCGGGATTATGAGATTCAGGAGAAGTGTCGGCAAGCCACTTTACTGACCAGTCCAGTTTCAAACCCGTTTCAGTTTTCAATCCGATTTTAGACCCAATTTCAGTCCCGGTAGAAACTCACTCAGTGACGGCAAGCCCACACAGGCAGTAACACAACCATAGTAATTAGATTCTTATGCGCGCGCACACAGCGCGCTACGCCACTTTGTCAGTACTGTTACCGTGATCCACGTGACGATCCATGTTGTCAAAACCGGCTGATCGAAACAACAATATACAAGCAACGGGCGAAAGAATTACACAAAATTTTCTTGATAATTTTCCTATCACCTACAAATGCTCTACGGGTTTTGTAATTCCCAAGTCAGCTATAATCATTTTATCACTGAATATACACGATATTCGTCTAACCTCGTTGAGGTAAAAAAAACTGCGAAACAATATAAATAATTAACAATACAAGCAACGAGCGAAAGAATTACACAAAATTTACTTAATAATTTTCCTATGCCCTGTAAATGCTCTATGGGTTTTGTAATTCCCCAATCTGCTATAATCATTTTATCACTGAATATACACGATATTCGCCTAACCTCGTCGAGCAAAAAAAAAAAAAACTGCGAAACAAGATAAATAATTAAAAATGACATCGCCGAGAGTAGAAATAGAACACGTATTCGTAAAGTGTGAGCCCGAGGCGGATTCCGAAGACGTGGAATGTTGTAAATACTGTTTGGAACTGTGCGAACCCAGCGAGAGGCCTGGAATAAGATGCCTGGGAATGTGCTCGAAAAAAATACACGTGGCGTGCTTGAAACGCGGTGGAGTTCCAAGCCCCCTGACCGGCGACATATTCTTCAATCTGACATGCGAAGAGTGCAGTCCCCTGGGCGAAGTACTGAACAGGGACAAGTTGTCTTGGTTTGCCGTACTCGCATTGACCCTGTACAATTTGAGAGAAAAATCGAGCGGCATCAGTAAAAGGGGATATTTTCACTGGAAATCGGATATAAGCACTTTCGTGGATCGCAACTGGGACTATTTGTTTCAGAGAGGAGTGTGAGTAACGTCAAAAATTTTGAAGGCTCGTTACAGGATCCTACATTGAATCTAATTGATATTAAAATACTGAATCAGGACTGTCAGCGATTATTTTTTCATTTATCTATTATTATCTATTTATTTATTTATTTGATCGTGAGAAAAAACCTTTGTACGAAAAAAATTAAATATAGCCTATTCGATTTAATGTAAACAGTGTAACGTGATAGCATTCTAAGATTCCTTATTGTGTTCCTCGCGTCTGGTACAGTGCGTATAGCATATCACAGATCATCCTAACTATTGAGGTGCAGTTAATAAACTATCGAGAACATTGAGACAACTTTATACATCAGAATTTTATTGTTTTTGTATGACACCAATTCAATGAAATATTGTATGGAATGTGTTGGTAAAATATTGCTTGCTATTTTTACTTGTTATTCGATTTTTTATTCAAACTAAAGAAATTTAACTAAATCGATTTTTATTGGGAACATGGGATGCAAACGACAAAACTGACTATTAAATTACAGTTTAATTGATATTACACTGACGATAAAATTAATGAACAGACCTACAATTAAATAAAATTCAACCACTGATGTAGATAATTCTGAATTTTTTAAGTTATCAATGTTCCTATTGCTGCAATCGATATTTTGGTACAATTGTTTTATTGAATTTAGGACAGAATACATTATTTACAAATTACAGTATTAAGTACAGTATTTTGTACAGAATACTGTAATTTTGTAATTTTTTCAAAGATGTTTTGTTTGTTTTTCTATAACAAAACTAACTGTTTTTTATTATTATTTGATTTATATGATGTTGATGATGAAATGAACTAACAGAGGTACAATTATCGATATTTTGGAATTTTTCAAAAAGTAATAAGTAATAATTAATAAAAGTAACTTTATAAGTAGTAATTAATATGTATGACTCTAATCGAAAGTTTTCTACAATCGTTTTGTTGAATTGAGGACGCTCGTTGAGACGAGCTGTAATTTTGTTATTTATTTACTTTTTTTGCGGCAAACCTTATAACTGTATTACAAAATATTATATTATTTTCAGAAAACGGAAGAAAAACTGGATTGGAACAATATCGGGGACGTTGTCTCACTTCAGCGGTATATTTTTCAAATCGGGAACCGCCGAGCTCGGGGAATCCGGCTGGTGGCGATTAGTGGACAATCATCCACCCGAAATATTGATAGAGAAGAGTTAGTAAACTCATCAAACTCGATTTGCAATGGTGTTACCTGAACGGGTTGTGCTAATTCTACAAATGATCTATTTTTACAGATCTCAAGATAGTATTAGAGCGCAAGAGGCAAGCGGTCGGTCAGTCGAAAATTTGCGTCAAGCAATACAGTAGCCCGACTCCCTCGGAGTCAAGTGCATCGGTAGGGGAAGATAGCAATTGCGCAACTGACAGTGCGAGAATATCGGCGCCGTCGATGTACTCGCGGGCCTACGTTCAGCCGACTGACATTCTCTCGGAGTTTCTCATGGCTGACGATGATATACCAGGTATCGCGAGAACAACATTTTCAAGTTATTCGATCGTTCTTAAGAGACATCGAGCAATTTTCCGATTAAAAAAAAAGTTTATCAATGACAATTCCATCGACGAATGTGAAATTTCTTTGTCAGCTGACTTGGATATGTTGGACATGGAGGATAGACTGGAGTTGAACGATAGGCAGGACTCCTTCTCTATAGCTGAAATGATCGGGGACGTTCAGGAGCAAAACAATCAGTCGCACAGCAGTGAAAGCGCTCCGTTTTCTCATATGCTTAATAATCTCGTGCCCGAGTGGATGAACGGTATACTGAATCAATCGGATTTCGGCGAGGACAAAACAGAAGAACCGCCGGAACGCGACGAGGAAGAGCAATCCGAGGGCGAGGAAAGCAGCGACAGTTCGGAGTCGGTCAAAGAAACACCGTCTTCCCTCTTCACGATAAAAACACGGAGGGAATGGCCTTGGAAGAGAAAACTTACGATCGGTTCGTGAGCTCGATGGAAGATTTTGTGCATGAAAATGATGGAGTAATTTTATCGTCTATTTTTTTCCCCCAGCCGACAAAAAGCCTCGAATGAGTCAACACGAAGAGTCTTACTTGCTCCAAAGTGTGAACAAATCCGATCTGGACTTGCTTACACCGGCCGTTCGTCGTGTTTACCGAAAGCTCGCGGTGCGAAAATTGAAACGGGAGTACAGTTTGCCGCTGTTCGATATCGATCGTTTCGGTGTTAACAACGAAGTGAACAGAAAATCTCACAAGTACAACAACCGTGTCCTTGACAGATTTTACTGCGAGAACTTGAATGGTTTTTTCGAGCAACGCTTGCAAGGTTATTACGAGCCGGCGGCGATTCACAGTCCGTATACCAACAGGCTTCTTAAACCTTTTATAAGGAGAGACGCGACATGCAAGCCTTTGTGGCTCAGAGTGATGGACGAATTATGCGCGAAAGCTAACAGAAAGAATTTGGAGTGGAAACCGCATGTACGGGGAACAATCGACTATTGCTACGTTCGACCGCACCACATCCCCGCTATGAACAGCTTATGCAGTCAATTCTTCTGGCCGGGAATAGATCGTGAGTATTCACATTCCCGACATTGTTTATTTCCTTTGCTCAGATATTTAATTTGTTTTTCGCTGATTTTCTGTCTAACCAATTGTTTATCGTTGTAGTAACCGAATGCCTTCAATATCCCGACTTCAGTTGCGTGGTGCTCTACAAAAAATTGGTAATAGGTTTCGCTATTCTCGTGCCAGATGTGGGCTGCAACGAGGCTTACATATCGTTCTTCGTGACTCGCCCGGAATGGCGAAAGTCCGGTATAGGCACATTCATGCTTTATCATTTGATACAAACTTGTATGGGAAAAGACGTTACTCTCCACGTATCGGCTACGAATCCAGCTCTGATACTTTACCAAAAATTCGGCTTCAAGATCGAGGAATTCATCCAGGATTTTTACGACAAATACATGCCACCCGGTCCTCGAGAGTGCAGGCACGCCCTGTTTCTAAGACTGAGCAGATGATTTACGGTAATTGTGTTGCCTGTAAAATAAAAATAATTCGCGACTTGAAGCGAAAATGTTTATTTTCTGTTTATTTTTGTTCAGCTCGTCGTTTTTCCGTGCTACATGAATACGAGATTAACTCTTCCCTCACTCTTTTCACTCGTATCGCTGATCACACAAGTGCCCTGTGGCTTCTTACCTCTTCCCACACAGTTTATCGCGACTATCGGTCTTTTAGGTACGCACGAGCGGAAATGGTCTAATTGGCTATTCATGAGCCTCAAACTGATGCCGTTCGATAAGCAAGTTCAATTACCAAAATAGACCAGCTAGATATGTTCAAATATAATCAATTGGTCAGATATGAATTCAAATTTGAGCATATCCATCCAGATATGGAACAATAACTGACGATACTGGAACCCATATATGATCCGAGCAGATTCATATCTGATACAGGTATGAACCTGTATCAGATATGATACATGCTGAACAGGTATATCTGATACAGGATCACACATGATGAGGATCACACGTGATGAGGATCACACGTGATGAGGATCACACGTGATGAGGATCACACGTGATGAGGATCACACGTGATGAGGATCACCCGTGAGGAGGATCACCCGTGAGGAGGATCACACGTGACGAGGATCACACGTGATTTACCCATCGTGTGTTATCTAACTAGTTCGCGGTCTAGAAACACTGCGTCGGGTGAGTAGCGGAACCGCGGACGACACAATGGTTAGTACGTACCCAAAAAAGATTTGGTAATATTGAAAAAAGATTGGTTCGTATTGTCATCGTGAATTATATCGATTAACGAAACAATACTATATCACGCATTTCGGAGAAAGAAATAAACCTAATGACCTAAAGTTGGGCTCGAACCCGGGACCTTTCGCTTGCTAACCTGGAACCTTAACGCTACGCTACCGCCTATCACTTGAATTATTGTCATTCCTAGCGAGATTTCAACGTAATAAAAGTTTTCTTATCTGAAGTGAATGGATAATGAATACTTTATTTCTTTATTTACTATAAGTATTACTGAAAAGAAAAGGTACTTTATATGAGTCCTGTGTACAGTTTCTTTTTCTTAGCATTTATTTATGTAAATTACATGTAAAAATAAATGCTAATAAAAATCAACTTTACATAGGACTCATTTAATACCTTTTCTTTTCAGTAATAATTTCAGTAAAAAAATAAATAAATAATAAAATATTCATTGTGTATTCACTTCAGATAAGAAAACTTTTGCTTAGTTCAAATCTTGCTAGGAATGAGAAAAAGTCAAATGATAGGCTGTCGCGTAGCGTTGAGGTTCCAGGTTAGCATGCGAAAGGTCCCGGGTTCGAGCCCAACTCTAGGTATTTAGGTTTATTTCTTTCTCCGAAATGCATAATATAGTATTGTTTCATAAATTTATATAATTCACGATGACATTACGAACAAATTTTTTTCAAATATTACCAAACCTTTTTTGGGTACGTACTAACCACCGTAAAAAGAAATTTGAGTGACTATCCTGCGGTTATTTTGAAAGTTATTTTTACGGTTACTTGTTGTCGATAATAACCGCTCTGCAAGCTTATTTGCGGTTATTTTTTAGGTTATTCAAAGAAAAAAAATGACCGTTCACAAGCACAGGCAGCGTGAGCTCTCGCACGTATGATTATTTTTACGGTTATTTTAACTGTATAAAAAGTGACCTGAAATAACGGTTGTTTTTTCGGTTATTTTTACGGTGATTTTTCTTTTAAAACAACGGTTACTCAAGTTGCTAGGGTGGTAACAAATTGCTGTTATATTCGCCTAAGTTATTATTTATCTGACCGCTAAATCAAAGTACGCAACCATAATTTATCTAGTAAATCAGCTTAAACAAATTTAATGGGGTATTTTTTTCGGTAGTATAGGTTTATTCATACTCAAATGATGCTGTTACATAGGTATACTGTAGCAACATTAGGTATGTACTTCTTGTCTATACTTTTTACAATTTTATTCGATATCGCGGGAATCTCCATCGCTATTGTTAGTGTGAAAAGTTCAGACAAAATGAACATAACTATTGATTTCAATGGTCGGTGACTGATTGCCTCGGAACTTTGTAAGGTATATCGAATGTAACGGGAAAAAAACCATGGCATATTTTTCATTGCGTTACGTCGATGGTTTAACTTCCAGTCAATTGTTCGCCGAATTGTTCTGACGATGCGGATAAAAGTAATCTTACTGTACTTTTTGTAACTCAGACCGAACGAGTTACGAAATTATTGCCCTATTTGGGATTTGAAAAATCATTGTATGTACATTTTATTAAAGGCTTCGATCGAATAATAATAGCGCGTTTCTGATTAGGCTAAAATTAGCTGTATTAGCTGTCTCGTTTGTACCACCTGAAATTAACTTTAAGATCTCAAAAGAAAAAATCTTGTCCCTCGCTCAACTCCAGAGGATAAAATAAACTTTCTTTTATGCATTGAGACATTTTACTGCAACAAATTTAAGCAAGACACATCCTCACGTCGATAGTTCGTAACGTTTATTCCATTGCAGATTTTTCAATATTAAACTCTGCGTAATTGATGATTTCACTGCATTGATTCCTTCGTTCGCAATTACGAGATTGTTGAGGTATTCACTCGGTGACTAAACTCTACCTTGTTGCATCTTCTCAATTGTTCCGTTTTTTTAAAATCTTATATAGTTATTTGCACTATATATTTCACTTTTTTGCTTCCGAGTAATTTACAGTAGATGTAGCGCAGACACGGCGATGCAAATATTTGACATTTAGTTGATTTTCTTTCGCGTCATGATGTGAGACAGTCGGACAGTCGTTTGCAAAATAACGCCGCATTGATTAGCTTTACGCCTAACTATCTAATCCACTATCTTTAGTCGCCGGAATGAATATCCCAATGACGTCGTACCATATTGAATACCTTTAAGTAGCAATGGATTTTTCTTTAATACGGGTGTGTCCGCGATTCGAAGTCAATCACTTATACATATATCGAAGTCCGTGGTATATATATATATATGTATGTATATGTATAATAATAAAGTATAACAGGCTCAAAGATACATACAAAGTTCGAAATCCGTGATAATGGCTAACCAAGTCACGCGTATGTTCAAAATCGTCTTAAAAAGTGCATGGCACGCTGGGCCGCGCTCAGCGTCGCCTCCAGTGTTAGGCCTTATGTACGAAGGAACTTTCACCGGAGGCTCTCTCATTCTTCTCTTTCTTACTCTTTCGTCGTCTTCACCGGATCGTAAAAAAAAAGAAAAATGAACGGATATAATAAGCTTACTACGTAAATTGTATTTCGCGCGATAATTCTGCATATTATTTGTCCGCTTTCTCGACTTTGCTCTTCGCTTCGGCCTTCTTCGGCGAAGCGTTCGCGGTATCTTCACTCGCGGCATCTTTGCCCTCCGCTCGCTCCTTGTCCTTGTTCAACTGTGATGTTTTCTCGGAGTTTCGGAAACGATCATAACGCGAATCCTCGTCGTCGCTAGATTTCGTGCCGGGCTCGGCTTCGCGCAGGATATCGCCGAGATCTTTGTCAACGTCATCCCACAATTTGTCACCTATGTCGCCGCGATACTCGTCCTCGTCTTCCTCGTCAACTGGATTTTCCTTCATTTCCTTCGGCTCCTTTTCCCCTTCCGCCGTCGAGTTTGTTTTTGCCTCGACTGGTTCGGGCGCCGCTTCGACTGTTGGATTCGAAGTGCTACTGTTGTTTAACACAGGCGTCACCGTGCTGCTCGTCGAGTTCGTCTGCTCGGCATTACCCGTTTCCATTTTCGGATTCTCCGGTGTATTCGTGGCGTTCGTTGTCGAATTCGTTGTCACCGAAGTTGACGAGGTTTGTAAGTGTATCCTCTCGGCCTGACGACGCAACGCTTTGTCGTCGTTGTCCCTCACGTACCTGGAAAGTTCCGATCTACTGTCAACATAATCATTCTCAAAGAATTTTCTGTTTTTTTTTTAAATTTGTTTTTGTTGTTTTTTTTTTTTGCTTCATTGATTATGATAGATCAATACCGTTTCAGATGACTCCTCGTCGAACAATGCAACGCCACGGCCCTCTCGCTGTTCTCATTTCGCGGAAGGTAAACCTTGCACAACTCGCAGAACTGAACCTCCACGCGCTT
The DNA here is from genome assembly GCA_958510785.1 of Exephanes ischioxanthus. Lineage (NCBI taxonomy): Eukaryota > Metazoa > Arthropoda > Insecta > Hymenoptera > Ichneumonidae > Exephanes > Exephanes ischioxanthus. Next base: position 7,515,913 of record OY294019.1, on the reverse strand, counting down.
TATGTACTCGGCGCCTACTTTAATCATTTGTTTGTTTTTAGGTTTCTTCTCAACTTCGGCCGCTGCTACCTCCGTGCTTTCGGGCTTGTCTTTCTTCTTTTTCTCACCGACTGCGGCGGTGGCGGTTTCATCCTCCTCCTCTGCTAAATATTGTAAAACAAAAAAATCAAACAGACAATAAATTAGTATTCGAAGATTTTACTAAAAAGTTTTATATAAAAAAAAAAATGTCTTCATTCTACCATCAACATCGCCCACTGAATCCAGGGTCATGAAGTTGTCCAAATTCACTTCTTTGTCGTCTTCTTCAGGACCGCTCGAATCGGCCTCGGCTTCTCCGTTTCCGGTGTTCAACCTTTCCTCTACCATACTCTTGCGCTATAAAAAAGACATTTGAATTTCCCTTTGTCTGCAGCAAAAAAAAACCGGCAATTGTTTCCTAGTACCTTAATATGATCGAGGGAACAGACGTGAGTTTCGAAGAGCATTGGCGAACGAAACTGAATGCGACAAACTCGGCAGAACGGCGTTAGAAATCGTTTCATTTGCCTGTGAGATTCCGAAAGATGATGCATCGCTTTGAGAGACCGATAGTTTAGTTTGCAGATCGGACAGAACATCGTGCGAGAGGGGAGAGTTCCTCGAGCAGCGTCTCTCACTTCGACGCGTCTCTGCTCCTGCCGTTGGACAACCCGCATGCGTGCCAGCGTAGCCTTGTGACGAGCGGCGATTCGGCGCATCGCCGTGTTGTGGCGTCCGGAGTAAAGATGCAGTGAGTATTCCTTGAAAGTAACGCTTCTATGAGCGCAATGAGGGCAATTCAATCTGATGAATCGACGTCCGTCCCGTCTACTCGGCAACTCGTCAGATCCTATCGCTCGGTCGCCTTTCTCGATTTCACCGTCGTCCTCCGCTTCCTCATCGTCCTCCTGCAGACGATAAAAAATGTTTTATATTTATTATTTCATTGCTAATTAGACTGAGATTAAACTATCGTAACTCACCTCCGCCTTCTCGTCTTCCTCGTCTTCCTTTCCATCCTCGTCCTTCTCCTCCTCATCCTCCATAGTCTGATTTTCCTGTTTTTCCTTCTTCCTCTTCACGTCTTTAACCTTCTTCTCGGTGTCCGCTTCACCGTCTTCCTCCTCGTGAGGCTGTACAACAGTTAGACGGAATAACGAGTGAATAAATTTATCCCGTCGGTGACAAACGGGATTGGTTGGATGTGTGAGTTAAAAAAAAAATGTATTTTATTACCTTTTCATCCTCGTCCCAATTGCTCTCGACGTCCTCGTCCTTCTCATCATCATCGGAAAATTCAGCGTTAATAGCCTTGGCCATCTCTCTATCCTTGTCCTTCATGCTGGATCCTGTCCCTGGTTCCTTTTTACTTCCGGTCAGCCTAGTAGTACCGCCGCTAACGGCACAGCAATTTTTTGTTTTTGACATACATTATTTTTCCACTGTATTTTTTTTTTTCGCTCACTTTCGAGTTATTTTTACTCATCATTTATCATCGTTTATCATCGGTACAATCGTCAGCCCAAATTCTTTGTTGAACGATATTACCATCAAAACGTCGCGATATAGTATATGTATCAATATTCTTCATTTATCGCAAAAAATCAATTTTTGCTCTCATTTATTTTATTTTTTCCTAATGACCGTAAACGTTCTGCTTTTCTGCTTCGTTTGTGCTCACGTGACTTCGCACGGTCGCACGACGCTCTCCTTTTTAAATATAAAATACAGAAACGCGTCCTCTATGATACTCATTGTATAATCGCAATAATAAGTTACGACATCGGAAAGTACAAATATTTTTTGTGTGTGTGAGGGAGGTTTTGAGGTATTTTATTTCTTTCTCTAGCATTTCTGTACGCAAAAGCAACTGACACTATCTTCGGACGCATCGGGATTTTTGCGTTTACGCATACCAAGATCAGTAGTAGTAGCCGATAGTACATTTTGTTTGTTTGTTTGTTACATATCCCTCTCGTTCGGAAACCTGTGAAAAGCTTGCCTCTCGGCAGTGGCCCATCGGTTTCATCGATCGTCCCTCGTTCATTGTTAATGACCATTTTTTTATAACTTTTGCTTTTGTTTCGATTTTTTGACTCTGTTTTACTTATTTATACGTAACGTATAGAGAGGTATATTTCAATGCGTCTTGACACTCAGGTCATCGACGCCGCCGATTGCTAGTTACTCGTTCGAAATCGAACGATTGTTTTTTTTTTTTTTTTTTTTTCTAGCAACCGCGTGTACAAGCTGCAAGCGGCTTACTAGGAGACACGTTGGGTAAGCATCGCGGGATGTTTTGGTTTTTTATTTTTTTTTTTTTGTTGAATTTTTTTCCTTAGTTTTCTATTACGATCAGTACTTTGTTTGCGGTTTTTTTTTTTTTCTTAAGTGATTTGTGCTAATTATTTACCTCCTGCGCAATTTGGTCGTGGCCATGCGAACCCGTTGGATGTAGTCGCGAGAACGCGAGCCAAGCATCTTGCGGCGATAGTCGAGCGACGTGAGGGTTCTCTTGCGGGCCAAGAGGACGTCCGATGTACGTGTGCCCACACGATGAAAGCCACGGCCTCCGCGCGTCGATATCCGCCCTCTGAAGCTCGAGTTACCGTGGGCTATTCTTCCACGACTCGAGGTCGCGTATCTCGGTGTGGGGGGTGCCATGTCGCTTATGCGCGGAGGCGGTGGAGGTGCATAACTCCGAGAGGCCGAATGACGCTCCTCGGTCCGATGATATGAAGAGGCACGATCGCTCTGCCTCTTGTCCTCGTATACCGCTGACGAGGACGATCTCTTATTATCGTCGTATGGCGTCGAGGTTGACGAGCCCCCGTACGAAGAGGAATATCTCTGCGAACCACCGCTACCTCCACCCTGCTAAATCAAATTCAATTTTTGCTGCTTCGCCTCATTGTTTTTTTTTTTTCGCTACGTTTTTTTTCGCTCTCCGCTTCTGATCCACAACACGCCTTTTTTCTCGCTATACACGAGTGGGAGACTCGTTCTATTATCTCAATCCCATCCTATCGCTCCTTTCGTTGATTATGTTTGCTCTATTAGTATTTTCGACTTTGTTTTGCGTTTTTTTTTCTCGATATACACAATCGTTAGTTAGTGAGATGGTGCGCGAGTGCACACACACACATACACACAGTGGAGACGCCTCGGTTTTTGCTTTGTCATTCTTTTTTTTTTTTCATCTAGGAACATTGCCAATCTTTTGTTTTAGCCTCGGTTTCTTATTTCGCATACCGTCGCGGTCACCGCTACACCCATTCCCGTTGAATTCGTCGATAAAACGTTTCTACTTATACAGAGCGTACGGTGCCAGCTCGCGTAACTAAGCTTCATACAGTTTTGTCATTCTTTACTCTTTGTCTTACTTTTTCCACTATCCATGCCCTGACTCAGTTCTTTTTTTTTTCTCAATCTTAGCGTGTGCGTCTCTTTCGAAACGGTAGACCTTTTTATTTATCTTTTCTCTTAACGTTAAAATTCGAACGACAGTGTTACTTTGAACTATACAGTTAGCGAGCTCTGAACTATGGTATTATTTTTTTTTTCAAAAGGTCTGAAACCGAGGCCGTTCGATTTGGAAATCGAGTACCTCTCTTATTCGTTGCTGGATACGTCAGGAATTATACAGCTTCACGATGGAGATATATATATATATATATATACATACATATATATACTTTTTTTTCAAGATGTACGAAAAAACCCGCTTCCACGAGGTCGGCTCAATGCAACTGAGACCATATTCGTTATTTCGCCTATGATATGCGATTTTTATTATTTTTTTGATACTTTATTCATTATTGCGTTCTCTCCGACTTCTATGTCCCAACGCAAAAAGAATGGGTGTTCGCGGCCGTCGGCTCGTAGCTTGAAAGGAAAGCATGACAACTTTATGAGTCCCTCGCCTACAGTCCTACAGCACTTGCGAGATGTACTCGCATCAAATATTAATTTACAAACGTTAAACATTTTGTTACGGCTGTGCGTTAAAATCACTCGTGATTGGTGCTGTTTGTTGTTTTTTTTTTTTTTTTTTTTTTTTTTTTTCTTCTACTGACCGCTTATGGCTTGACCAAAAATGGAAGTCTCTTTAACCGAATGACATGAAGAAGAAAAAAAAATCGATATTGATAAGCGTTCAAAACTACAGTCTACGCTCCGCGTTCTCGAATACGGCAATAGCACGATCGCTTCGTCCTTATTGGCGCGATTGTGAATGTGCATTATGTTTATTTTTTTTTGCCAAACTACCAATCGCCAAAAAAATGTTCCCAAATTATTTTACGAGCGAATTTGCGTAAATTTCAACACATACCTGATAAGAATCACTTCTTATCCTCTTGCGATTCGACTCACTGGACGATCTGTGGTCTTCGCGTCCGGAGTAAGAGTCCTGGAAATGCAAAATCACTTGTCTGTCAAAAAACGCTTTTACTTGTCGACATTTTTCTATGAGATTTTCCATGGAATCTTGTAACTTACCCGTGGACGCTTGTAACTGTTGGAGTGGTCGCCTCTTCCTCTACTGGAGTAGCGCTCCGAAGCTGCGCCTACAAACAGATCAATAAATATTAATTGCTTGGAGAAACAACATTGCCATATTTGCTTTCCGCCAGATGAAACTATTCGTCGAGGCGTGCATTTTTATTTTCTCGAAAAATGCTTGTGATCACTCCAACTTGCATAAATTTCGAGCTATCGTCCTAAGACTATAAATAAATATAACGTATCATGATGATCGTTATATCATCGGTTAGTCGTTGAGCATAACGACTAAGGATCTTTGGTATTAAATTTGGATGAAATTCTACGCGATTTTTGAAGATTATGAAAAAATAACTATTATGAATCCCACAATATCAATTGACAAATGACCAATTCAGCCAAAATTTGATAAGTGTTCAAAAAAGTGAATGGAACGCTAGAATAAGGTTTAGAATTAAATAAGATTTGGGCATTATTTAAAACTTCAATACTATATCATCTATCAAGACTATATATATATCTCTGTATATATCAAGAATATATACAGAGATTGTAAAAGGGTTTTCTCATTGACCAATAAATAAATAAATTAGTGAATAACAAGATTTTTAATTTTTTGGAGTCGCAAAAAAAATTGATTTACCATACATTTTTTTTGTCATTTAAGGGCACAAAATGCTCAGAGCTTCCTCACGAGGTATGTCTATGAATATCCGTGAGGAAACAAAAACATTGGTCAACAAACTTTCTCAGAAACACACCATTTAAAAAAAAAATCTTTCATGCTCACCAGAATTAGAATAAGATTTGTAATTGAATAAGATATCCAGCAGTATTTAAAACTGCGAGACTATATAAATAAAGATTGTAAAACGGTTTTCCCATTCAGCAATAAATAAATAAATAAATAAATAAATTTTTTTTTTTTGGAGTTCAAAAACAATTGTTTTATCATAAATTGTTTTTATCATTGAAGGACACAAAATGCTTGGAGATGCCTCTACAAGCTACATCTACGAGAATCTATGAAGAAGCAAAAAATTAGTCGACAAACTTTCTGAGAGAGAAAGCTATGCTCACGATGCTCAAGATAGATGAACCGATTCGTAAACTTGAAAAGCACTATTTTTATTTTTTTTATTCTTTCATGCTCACCGGAATTATACTTTGTGCGAGAATCATAACTCGGCGTGGAGTACTTGAATCTACCGCCTCTGGACGAGGAGTAGCCACCTCTGCTGATATTTCCTCCGCCGGTACCTCCGCCCCAGTCGCCACCTCCGCCTCTCCCTCTGTAAGAGCTACCGCCTCTCGAGCTGAATCCTCTACCTCGTGAACTCATGCTGGAGCTATCGGTGCAAAAAACCTCAATTAAGCATTGCTCCATGGTACTTCGAGGAGGCGGACATTTTAATTAACTCTCTCTCTCTCTCTTTCTCTCCACGGGTCAACGAACCTGTATTTATTGTAGCCGTAGCTCATGATGCTTGGGCGTTGTCAAAAATGTTGTAAAATTATCTACAAATTGCAACAAATCGTATTCCAACGTTATGCCGCAGTTTCAACGTTTTACGAGAGTATTTACTCCATTTCTTTTTTTTTCGATTGTTATATATATTCTTTTGCTTTGTTTTCAGTCAATAATTGATTTTCATTGTTGACGTAGCGGAATCGGTCAATGACCGAGATACGTGACGCGCTTAATGCAATTGAGTTGACTCGCGGTTACCGTCGACGCGTTTGCGCGACAAAACGCAACAACAATCGCAAGAGTGTCTACGGAATTTTTGTTCGACGTAAAATTTTCGCTGTTCCGCGTGTATGATATTTTTACTGTTGTTTATTGCGCTGCAAGCCATCCGACCTCGCTCGAACCCGAGAGCGTCTTTTATTTTTTGTTCTTATATTGCATGGTGGGCCAGGTGGGCATCCATTGCAAAAATCAATAGCAGAGGACCGCGTGAGAAAACTCGATTACAAAACGGACACGTTACCACGCGATGTTTATTATCGCAACTGCGTGATTGATAAAAATCACGGATAAAAAAAAAAAGAAACAGCAGGCCGATTAGTTGCGGCCGAGACTTACCCGTGTCGCGATGATCGACGCGATCGGTTTTTGTAAAATGATTTGATTTTTTTTTTTTTTGTTACAGTCAACAATACTAAACTCCGTGTACCGGCTCCGTGGACACAACTGTACGAGCTCCAATATTGAGAAGCGAAATAAAATGTCGTCTCTGTGGCGTCGACAGAGTGGCAAGGACCGGGGAACGCGTGAACGCGAACCGGAAACGCCTGTGGAACGCACAGTGGATCGTAGAACCGAGAATTCTTACAACCTACACAAGTGTCACGTAAACTTGACGCTCGTCTTTTCTTATCCGACAAAGATAATAGACCTGCCGATTGAACAAATCCTCCGCTGACCTTTTTATTTTATTCAATAAATTTATCAACCAATCGTTCACGCTCGCTGAACCGGAAGTTCACGGGTGAGCACCGCGATAACTTTTTGTGCCCCGCCCCCGCGGGCTCGTTCCCGTGGTGCAAAGAACACGATATTGCTGTCCTCTACGGTTAGAATTCGTCAAAGCAACCTCAGTCGTCCGCCCTCCGTAATGTTGAGTCGAGCGACCGAACTATACAATATTCAGTGAGCGGCGAGAGTGAGTGCGTGCGGCTGCGGAGTGCGGAGTGATTAGAAATTAGTCAGAGCCGTCTTCATGGTGACAGCAATCAGTAGATAATTGTTAATTATTGTATTATAATATTATATTATTAATATTAGACATAATGATCCTGCTCGAGATAAACAATAGGATACTAGAAGAAACTTTACAAACCAAAATAAAAAATGCCTTATCGGGGTGAGTGGTATAGATGAAGTATACGATAAATGTGTGTACCCCTCTTTCGCCTTTTCGACGATTACTCCTCTCCTCTCGTCTCGATACCGATGTTTTCTCACTAAGCCACGGCCCAGTACCCACCGGTGCAGCTTTGGGGCGGTGTCCCGACTTTCAACGCATTTTTCTTATCGCCTCACGGTCGAGCTTTCTCTTTATCTCTCTTTCCCGATTACTTATTTCCTCCTCTCGCGTACCGTGCGTGTCCGGGAAAACCTCTCGTATCCGGCCCTCCGACACACGGACGGTTGACAGAGCGGGCACTCGATCAACCGCTAACCTCACCCCATGTCTCGACGAGCCCCGCGACCCCCCCGCGATTTTTTCAAATAACTGTTTCGACGTCGATCGTTACGTTACGATCTTCGTCCAAAGTTCGTCAATGGCTCGACATAGTAATCAACTTACTTTTTTGTTTCAGCCACAAACCAGAATCTACGGATATCACAATAGCCGACTTCGACGGCGTCTTGTTTCATGTCTCCAATCCCAATGGCGACAAGTCAAAACTTAGGGTGAGTCTCGCGATTGTAACGGACCTGCCTGGTCCGCACGATTTCTATCTGACACTACGCCGTGGCGTATCTTCTTTTGTCGTCAGATAAGTACCATGCTCAAATTTTACGAGCAACTGCGGGAGCACGGCGCCGACGAGCTGCTCAAGAGGGAGTATGGACCTTATCTCGTCAGCCCCGAGAATGGTAAGAATTATTACAGATTATTTTCTTCTTTTTTTTTATTGGAGCGAAAGGATATCACTCTACGAATGACTCATTGTATTCGTTCATTTCCCAAATTTATTTTTCTGTAAAAATTAGTATCCTATCTTCTCTTTTTTGTTGAGACTCTCTAGTTTCCTTTATCTGGAATATACTGCAACCATATTTTCTTTGCAAAGGGGCTTGTTCCATGAATGACATAGAAAAATGAATAAATAAATAAAAGATCAATACTGTTTTGCTTTTGGCTCTGATACTTGCCATTCACTGTGCAGTTTCTTCGAGCCTTTATTATCTGTGTCTTTATTTTATTATTGTTATTATTATTATTATACTATACTAATTATTATACTAACTTGCCTTTTTAATGAAGGTTTTCAAAGTGTGTGTGACTCATGTATTTTTTTATTTCTTTTTTTTTCGTCAGGATGCGACGTCTCGGTGCAGATAGACCTTGAAAACTTGCCCGAGGATTGGGAGGGATTGGTGAAGAGAGTGAGCCTTCTGAAGAGGCACTGTTTTGCCAGTGTATTCGAGAAATATTTTGACTTTCAAGAGAAGTACTTTGATTCACCCGAGGAGAGTCCACAGTGTCCAAAGAGAGCAGTGATTCACTATCGCGATCAGGAGACTATGTGAGGAAATATTTTGAAAAAAGCTAAACAAGCTGCGAGCCATTAATAAGACTTATGATAGGATTGGACTTGCTAAACCAAATTGTTATTTTCATTCAGGTACGTGGAAGCTAAGAGTGATCGCGTGACGGTCGTATTTAGCACGATATTCAAAGACGAGGACGATATGGTCATCGGAAAGATGTTTCTCCAAGAGCTTAAAGAGGGAAGACGGGCGAGCCACACAGCACCCCAAGTTATGTTCAACCATCGAGAACCACCGCTCGAGCTTCAAGATTGCGATGCGGCGGTCGGCGACAGTATCGGCTACATAACGTTCGGTACGAGATAACGTAAAAAAATTAATTAAAAAAAAATCGTTGCACGCATTAAGATTATTAATGGTAATGAACGATTTGATTTGCTTTGTATTGCAGTATTGTTTCCTCGACACACGAGCAAAGAGGCCCGCGGCAACACGATCGATTTAATACACATGTTCAGAAACTACTTGCACTATCACATCAAGTGCAGTAAGGTTTACATTCACTCGAGAATGAGAACCAAAACGAGTGATTTTCTCAAAGTTCTCAATCGAGCCCGTTCACAGCCGAAGAACACGGAGAAGAAGACGATTACGTAAGTATACTTTGTGTGCCAATTTTATTTTTTCCGCTCTCACGCACACACGGAGATTGAATCGTATTGATTTCGGGAGACTTATACAATAACATATAAACCGCGTTCTCTTTGCAGAGGTCGAACGTTCATCAGAAAGGAATGAACAGAGCAATAAACATGGTCGCGAAGTGAAAAAAAAAATAAAAAATAAAGAGATGAAAAAATCAATCAAAGAATCGAAGAAGTTGAACACAAGACAACGTCGTCGGCAATGAATAAGTGAATTACGCTAGAAGCGTTTTAACAAGTAATGTCTAGCGCTAATCTTGATTCTTCGCGAAGAGAATGGCCCCGTGGCTCATAGGATTAGTAGACTAAGGAATTTATCTCTCAAAAAAAAAAAACATAAACAAAAGGAAAAAAAAAACAAAAAAAATTAAAAACATAATACAGTCGGCATTCATAACTTTCAGCGATACAGGTAACGATTCGGTTTATAAAAAAAGACTAAAATCGCTAATTCAGAACGATACAGTTTTTTTTTCTTCGCTATTTGTTCTCACTTTCTCACTGTTTCTCTAACTGTCACTCGATTTAACAGAGTATTATAATGACGTTGCTGGAGTTGAAAAAAAAAAAAACGAAAAAAATGAAATGAGATACGTATTGCCGGTGTAAACGGTGTACAGTATATCGATATGAAATACAGGGTCTTGGAGACGAGTTTCCGCGTGCCAGTAGCAGATGCGAATTCTACATTGCCGTAGAAATAATAGCCACGCATTTTTAGACTTTTTAATGCACTACGATAAAAGTTTTAGTTTACCGTTTGTATCGTTTAAAAAAATCGAAAAACAGTTGCAGATCCTCTACGCTGTATATTAAAAGTCAGTTATCGCTAACCAATTGAGTATCCTTTTTTAAAAAAAAACTAATACAGTTTTGTTTATCATCGGTTTTTCAAACTCGCGCGTTTTACTCTGGAACGTAGAATTCGACGCTTTTACTGGCGTGCGCAGCACGATCTTTGCAAAACCTTCGTATGTAAGGAGAGAGCTCAGCCATTCCGTGTGTATTCGCAAGAGATCATCGATCGTTAATCAATTTATTTTTTATTATAATAATGTACATTCTAGATGGTGTTAAGCGGGGTTTACGTATAAGTATTGATAATAGCGTAGATACGGTAAAAGTCACAAATACTGAGGCTGAAGCCATACGTGCCAGAAAATTTATTCGTGATTCTTTGTAATTTTTTTTTCACTCTCATCTTTTTTTAATCAAACGCAATTTGCATTCGTATAGCTGATCGAGCAAAGAGAGAGAATTTTTTTTAGAATTGTCCACGTCCGCCAGTACAGTTAAGAGTACGCTCGAAGTTAAGAGTTCGAATCCGCGAGTCCGCATCTACCCCCACGATTGTAAAGCATCGTTAACTGCCGTTGATCGAAGCCATGTAATAATGTATAATGTAATAATTTTGAAAAAAGTCTCCCCCCCCCCCCCCTGATACAACTCGTTAATCCCGTTTCACCCGTGTTAGCACCCTCGCCCTTACGGGATAAGAAGTAAAGAAGAAATAATAAAAAAAAGGAAAACAATGGTAACCGGAAGTCGAGAGCATCCCAGAAGATCGATCGTAGCTTCCAATCCTGTATCGCATTGAAACGAATGAAAACCGTTACGTCGTTAATCGTCGGTCTATTGTAATTAAATAACAAAAAAAAATTGTTTAAAAAAAACATTATGACACAAAAAAAATTCACAATACCCCAATTAATAAACCGAAGGAGACGACCCTTATGACACTCTCGGCTCGACGAAAAAAAAAAAAAAAAACAACTAAAACACTAGAGTTTGTTAATAATAAAAAAAAATAATAACGTGATTTTACGGTCATAGCCACAAACCATAGAATATTGTTTTTGTAACAAAGGAGTATTTTTATTTTCAATCTTTACCTAATGTATAAGATAATAAAAATGAGAACGAACAAAACGGTTTAATCGCTCGATGGTACAATTCCTCGAAATTCGTACACAAGTAACGAGTCCCGATGGAGGCATTCATTTGCGAATCGTGCAAAATTGTAATAAACTTTGATAATCCATTGTATATTTATCGATTGAACGATAGTTTTAGGTCAGACCGATAAGCGTGATGAAAATTGGGTGCGCCAAATTCGAAGCATTCATTAGTTGCCACACCTTGCGACCAGACATCGAGAACGACTGTGTACGATACGATCGCATTTTGCACCACATTTCTCCGCAGTTCTACCGTCGTAGCCTCGGAGGATGGTTGTCGATCTTTCCGTAACTATTTGTTAATATTTCGAGGCCGCTTTATCGCTGCTGCGACTGCAAAAAAAATGCCAACGGTGCATTAGCAACGCGCAACTTTGCCGTCACATTTGTTATTGGCGTCGCGTTGTGAGCACAGCGGGGTAAAATTATATTGTATAAGATCGTTTTTCAATCATACGCGAATAATTGTAATCTACGTCCATCGAAAAAAAAATGTTCAAACGTCACGCTAGAATGAATTAATAAGCAAAATCAATAACTGGTACAAGAAAAAAAATGGATATCACGAGCACCGCGAGCTCATCGTCGTCTTCGCCGAGTCCCTGCTCCGGCGATGAAGTTGCGATAAGTACCGGCGACTGCGTCGAGGGAGGCGTCGAGGAATGGCTCGAGGACGAGACCCTCGCTGGCTTCAGAGTTTGGCAATTGGCCGGTATAGTTCTCTCGATTATTCTCGCTATCATTGTAGCGTTCTGCTGTTGCATGAGGTTTCGAATACCGAGGACCAAGCAGGAGATCGAAGCCGACTACATAAGAGAGAAGATAACGAAGAACTTTCGCAAGGAACTCGCCAAGATCGGCGACACCGATATGGACGAGATGGACTTGAGGAGAGGTAAACTGTAGCTATTTTTTTTCTCCCTACGCGACTATTGTTTATCAATTTCGAGAGTTCTGTTTTGTTACTATCGGAAGTATATTTTTTTTTAATTTGTGCAAGCATTGGAAAGAGTTCAAGCTGGTTTAGATGCGGAGAACGAACAACTGCAGAAGCAGCAAGGCGATGGAGTTGGGGAAAAATCGCCGGATGGACTCGGAGCGAGATTTCACGCCATGGTGCACGGCATGAGAACGAGATTCGGCAAAAATACAACCACATCGACGAATACCTCAACGCCGGAAGGCGCTGATAACGAGGTGTAATTTTTCTTTTTTTTTTTTTACGCGCATCGATTTATCGTGCGGTGTAGACATCGAAAAATTTAAATCCCAACGAGACAGACTAAGTGTAATGTTTATTTTTCCAAATATGATACATAAATTATGTTTTTTGTTATTATTCATGCAATATCGATCTACAGCAAAAGATAGTTTATTTGTTCCTGTTAGTGCAAAGCGAATAACGCGATTTTTTGTCTTTTAAAATTATTATCGCACTCGCAATGTTTTTATACTTACTGAATTATGAACTAACTTAAGTATCTCTTATATTCATAACGATCGATTTGCCGTTAAATTCAGGTGAAAATGTAGTCTTTCGATTATATCTTTGCGAATTTCTATTTATTCGCTTTGAAGATCATACTTTCATAATGGTACTTAAGTTCCTTCCATGCTTGATTTTTTACGTTTATGTCTATATAACGGTAGATTTCTGTCTGCTCTCATGTGAAAACAGATAGCGTGTATATTCATCCTAGTGAATAATAGTACGATGTTTCGACGCTGAGATAAGGCATGATCGAACAATGTATAACGATGCAGAGCGTAGAAAATAATCGCTGTAAAATAATTTTAAGACTGTAGGGAGATCAATGAAAAAAAAAAAACAAATTAAATAAATGAACGTTTGATGTTTGTTTTTATGTATAAAAGATTTATTGGCTCAAAAATATTAAACAGATGGCACTATAAAAAACGAAGCACCTAAGACAGATGTTTCGAAAACATCGCTTTTTTTTAACGCAATGACAAAGCAAAAGACGAAATTGTTAAACGGTAAAAAAAAAACATTTGATGCGGAAAGTATATTGGTCAAAAATGAAAAATAATAATTTATGGTTGCGCGATGACATGGATGATACTACAAGTACCTTATAACACTTGTATTATCATTTTTTTTTGTTTTTCTTCATGCGCGATCATGCACTTTGCAAGTGGTCTGTTACACAGGTAAAAATTTAATATTAAACAATATTATTATACCCTCTTCGAAGATAGAGTGTTGAGAGAGAAATATTGAAGTAGTATTTTTTTCTTCATTTTGTCATTTAGCTTTAAAAGGAATCATCGACTTAGCATACATAACGTTCGTATAGAGTTATTTTTTATCTCTTATACATCCACAGGAATGACTAAACAATCGCAAGACTCCTGGCTTTTTTTAATAAACTATTCTAATTTTTTTTTTTTCGCTGACCGATCTTCCTTCGCCAACAACGTTGGATCGTTTTCGTAATGATTATTCCTTATCGCTCAACTATCAATTCTACGAAACTATAATATATATAAGATATATAATGTGTATGTTGTATATATATATATCAATATATCAGTAGGCTCTGAATTATCGTCGATCCGAGTCAGCTCACTGGCGCGAAGGAAGATCGAAGAGTGAAAGAAGAGGTACATCATCGAAGTGTCTTATTACTTTTTTTAAGACATTCATGGATCGTGTATCAGAGTGTGTTTGTGTGTTTATTGGGTAGACTAAAATCAATGCTACCCATCTAACTATCTCATACACGATATCGACACAAAATTCGCAACGAAAAGTAAAAACCACAATATGCTTCTCTTTACCAGATAATTCGTATGATCACAATAAGTCTACGTCTACGATGTTCTTATTGTTATTATTATTTAGATTCAATACGAGAGTCTGTCGTCGAGGGACGCATCGCGTGTAGTAATAACACCTCTCTGACTTATATTCCCGCATTTACGCAATTTGACGTATACATATACACAACTAAACATCGAGATAGATAACATGCTCATGTTTATTTTAATTTTTTTAAATATATTTTTTTTTGTGCTTACGAAAATATTCACTGGTGAAGAATTTGTGTGTGACGTCTCCTCGTTCATCGTTTCTTTAGTTTCTTTCATATACGAAAGTTCATTCATCAGATATATTGATAATGTGGTCACAGTTACGCGGTACATAGGCGAGGGAGAGGTGTGAGTTTTCGGATGTGTAACTGTTGCACGCATTCGAAAAAAAAAATATATAAACTCATCCCTTTGACGAAGGAACTACTTTCCCCCGTGTGCTTCATTCATTGTTTGCCCTTATCGACCGACAGGATTTCTTGAACTGACGAGACTTTTCGTTAATTATAGAAACGGTAAGACAAAAATCACAAACATGTGCTCCATTCACATTTTACGGTTTCTATTTTCTCCAGACCATTTTTATAAGGGATGTTCTTTTATGTGTTTGTGTGTATTTGTGTGTTTGATAGAAGGGGGTTTGTGCTCGCAATATTTGGCCGTTTAGCACCGAACTGCACAACTTCTACGTGACGTCTACTGGGCAACGCGGAGTCACTCCAGGGCGGCCACTTAGGCGTGCCTTCACGATATCTTATTTCGCCACCACGAAAACTTCATCTTTGGGCTCAGATACTGAAAGCTGACCATCGTTTGAGGTATCAACGACAATATTGGTAGGAAACTCCCGCAACTGTGACTCTTTGGCTCTTCGTCCGATTGTTCACGATCGGTGGTTACTTCGCGATCAACTTTGTGACAAGGTGTCGAGTAAGGATACGGATTCGACAGTGGATTGCATGTAATATGTACATTTTCGGTGTTCCACTTGACTTTCGTATCGTTACTCGAACGGTTCATTTTTTCCGTATCATCGATCGACTCTTTAGTTCCGCGATCGTTTCTCGAGCTCGTATCGGTCACGGAAGCTTTCGTCGTACCACCGATCTTCGTTATACGAGCCAGAGATCGCGTCTCATGCTCGGACGCGGTGAATTTAATCGTCGAAGATTTCAACGACGTTTTTCTGTAAACTTTTGATCGCGTAAGCGGTTTCGTGGACAGTTGGGGACTCGAAACCGAGCGTTTAGAGCGACACTCTTCGAAATTGAAGGCCCTCGATTTATCCTCATTATTGTTATTCGTAATGCAGGAATGAGGCAAAGCCCGCGACAAACTTTGCGTATTTTCGTTTAGCACGTGAGTCGCGAAGTTTCGTGTTTGTGATGAGAATTCTGGCGATTGTTTAGTATTTTTGTTGGCGCGAGTGATTATTAGTGGGTCGGTATGTTTAACCGATTTTTTTGGGAAGTTTGGACGGGACAGGGGCGAGGAGTTTATAGCCCTGTCAGTCCCCCGCTTGAGGGGAACCGACGGGCCCTCTGTGAACCATCAGCTTGGGAATTTGGAGTAGAATGCGCATGTGAGGTCATAATTTTTGAAACGACAGTATTGCACGTCGTTGCGCAACCATTCCCCCTCGAAATTAAGATAATCGGCCTGTTCCAATTCGCGCGGTGTCTCGGCGGCGACCGATTCCTTGTTCGCGAAAATCGTTACGACGAATTTTCCGGGCTTGAAGGTCTCGATCACGCGACGAATGACCTCCTCGTATGAAGCCTCCGGAATGTTGCTCTCGAAAGACACGTACGAGAATTCTGGCTCCGGTGTGATGTGGATGGTCATGTAACTTCCCTGTAACGGACAACAAATCCGTCACTTAAACATAAAAGATTTCTGCGGTCTGTAAACCGAAGAATCTAGCGAGGATAAATCTCAATGACGTTAAGGTAAACGGCCCAGTTTCCGCCGCTGTCCCAGTTACCGCAATTAATCGCAATTTATACTAATAATAAATACAGTATACGTTAAATACAAACGATATTGACGGCATGTTGAAGAGTGGTTAACTCTTGATTAGTGCCGCGATACATATATTTTTTATAAAATGTTCCGTTTAACAATTGAAGATGGCGGAAACTGGGCCTAAAGGTGGCGGTAACTGGGCCGTTTACCTTAATTATGCGATCGTTTTTTTTTTTTTTCTTTTTAAATATTGATTCAACGCTTACACTCTTGGACACTCCGTTCATAGAGTAGCCGCAAGGTTCAAACAAAAAATCGTCGATGACCATGCTGGGTATGAGTTTGTCGATTCCCGACTTCTCGGTAGCTTCGGCCGCCGACGAGCACACGTCCCGAGTGAATATCGACATAACGTCGAGATCAAGATTCGTCATGAGAATCTCCAGAGTTTGATCGGGCTCCCTGATTTCGTTGCGAATCGGTTTGTCTCTGTTCAGGGTATACAGGTACCAGCAATCTCTGTCGACGTCGCCCAGACAGTAAGCCTCTCCATCTGGTTGTTAAAACAAAAAACGAAACAGCAAAATAATTTTAACCCTCTAACATATATTAGGTAGAGTGTGCTCTAAAGGAGGGTTCCAAAAGTCTGCCGGTAGAATAACAGTAAATACGGATTTGTGAATCATGTACCGGGGAATATAGTGTCGAGGAGGGAAACTTCGTCCTCGAATGCCTGATGCGGAGATATCTGGAGTTCCGGCCTCTTGTAGTTCTTACGTGAGTAAAATAAATCCTGAAAGCACACAAAAAAGAAAGTATTTTAGATTATTGCAAAAAGTATTCGTCCATGAAGTAATGACAAGGTGAAGCCTTATCGGGTATCTTTCGGCTCGGTACTTCTAGTATTGCGCGACAACGAGTAATTGCGGGAGTATGATGTCTTCGCAGAGATGGGTAAGGAAAAGGGGGCTGGGAAAGGGGGGCAAGGTGGTTCACATACGTTGCCATGGCTAAGACAGATCAATAAATCAAGAGGTAGAGATGCCAGAGTTCTGTGTACGCCACGGTTTTACCTATATATCTATATACCTATAGGCGCATCACTCATCCATGCACTAGGTCAAGTTATATAGCTGACCTCATCTTCTCAGCTTTAATAGACTGGCAAAAAAAAAAACCCCAAAAAAAAAATGTTCGTGAATTTTCTCGGGCTGTGATTAAAACCGTGACGCACACCATACGTGCGAATCAAAACGCAACTCGCCGAATATTCCCGACATGTCATTGTTGCGTCGTTGCATCAACATGCAATTGGGCTTGATCTTTAGTGAATTGATTAAAGCTGCGCAATATGCGAAGGTACAGTTTTCTAAACTAAATTTTTCTGGACAGTATCTAAAATACAGGATGAAGAAATGTATTTTTAAAAAATAGAATTGAAAGAATTGTAAAAATATTTAAACATTAATCGCTAAAATAGGTAAAAAAATAATTGAGACACCAGTATGTACCTCAACTTCGTCGAAGCCTGTGTATTGCTCGACGAGATCGAGGAGTGCCTCGAGACATTGCAAGGGTGTAGTCGTTCCGCAGGTCTTGAGAATGAGACGTCGTTTCGACACGAACATGCTGCTTTCGCTGAAAAACAACAAAACAGAACAACAAAGTTTATTAATAAAAAATATTGTAAAAAAAATGTTGTTTACACTGATTTCGTTGTTGTTATCGTTGTTCGGTATTCGCCGAACGAGAAACTGTCGCGGAAACGAAGTTTCTCCGTGGGCAATATTATTTTTAACTTCGAGTTCCTAGCATCATAGACACCGCGAGAGAAGAAACGGTTCTTATAACGCGTCAATGTCGCTTACTCTTTGGTTATTATTGGAACCCCGGCTATGTACTCGCATATACTAACAGTCGGGAATGACGCTAACGCGGAAAGTTCATTTATACATTAAAATTTAGGAAGGAAAATTTCGAGCGCGTCGTCATTGAAATTACCCGGAATTCCGTCGAGGCGACAATTTTTCACTTTCGATTATAATGAATTTCCTTCGATTATTTTTTACCGCGCAGCTTGCGCTCGCGGTCGTCTAACAAAATGTGTAAAATCGCTCAAAAATTACATCTCAATGTTTCTCGCGGAGTGAGAGTGAGTCGATGACATATTCTCGCTAAAATAGAAAATTGCAAGATGTATTCTAACGGTCGGGATTGACGCTGATGCGGAGAGAGCGTTGATGCATTGAAATTTAAAAGGGAACATTTGGAGCGCGAGAAGAAGCGGCATCGTCGTAAAAATTGTCAGTCATTGCATCGAGGCAACAGTTTTTCACTCTCGACTCACATGGTGTCCGACAGATCAAGGATATGAAATTCCACGATATTTCCAGGTTTTCCAGGTGAAAATCTGAAAAATTCCTGGACCTTTTTTCATCGATATTATATGGCATAAGCAATAAATAGTTGTAAAAAACAATATTGAAGCTTGTAAACGATTTGATTTTTACACATTTATTAAATTTAAATAATTTGGCAATCTTTTTTTCAAATTATTAAATTATTCAAAGTTGAAAGCCTATGCTTTTTTGTAATTGACAAATTACTGCTCTTTTCTAAATCTACTTTAATCTTCCTTTACGAATTCATCTTTCTTCATCTTCCTTTACAAATTGCGTAATTTCATGCTTTATCGAAGAACCGAGACCGTCATGTAAAAATGGCGCAAGAGGATTATTCCTTTCAATCTCGGTGAGAAACGGTCCCAATTTCCGTTGCGAGAGTGTGAAGAAAGTGTAAAGATCTCCGTTTTTGGAAGCAAAGCTATCGATCTTCCAAAAACGGATCTTCTAACAACTTTGACATGATTTTTAAACCGTTGCAGTTTTGTACCGCCAATCCTAACATTTTCGGCTAAAAATAATTTCAATAAAATAATCTTAACTAAAAATTAAAAAAAAATCCAGGTGCTCAATGAAATTCCATAAAATTTCCAGGATTTTTCAAGGGTCAACGAAATTCCATGAGATGTCCATGTTTCCAGGATTTCCAGGATCATTAGACACCATGGATTCTGCTGAATTTCCTTCGATTATTTTTTACCGCGCGGCTTGCGCTCGCGATGTTCCAACAAAATTTATAAAATCGCTCAAAAATTACATTTCAATATTTCTCGTCGAAGTGAGAGTGAGTCGAGCAGATATTCTCGCTAAAATCGAAAATTACGAGATGTTAAGGGTTATCGAGTGCGGATAGGGACATTGACCTACGGGAGAATCTCGAGAGTCCGAAGATGGTGATAAGTTTCGAACTATCACCACGTGGCAAATATCGAATACGTATTGGTGTATTCTTGAAATGAATAATCTACTGATTTATCGGAGCCAACGTTCGTGTAGTTCAGTAGCCTCGTTGCTCGCTCGCGATACTGTGCTGTCGAGAGAAATTTTTTTTTAAAGAGTATCCGACTATCGATAATCGGAATTCTTATCGCTGAACGAAACCCACGGCACCGACGAGACGAGTACACCGCACTGTATTTGTATATGCTATTTGATCTTTAGCGCTCTCATAATCTTGCGAACACCCCTTCGAGTCTATCGAAGCAGAAGAGATAATGCTGTACGAGAGTAAAGAATTTTTTCTTTTTTCGAGAGCCTCCGAGTCTCGTGACTTCGTTTTATTTTTGTAATTGGTTGCAGGTGAAAAAAATTCAGTGAAATCAGTAATTCCTGACTGCAGGGGAGAGAGGGGCAATACGGAATCGCGGGGTAAAATGAACTATCTTTAAAAAAAATTCGCGGGACATAAAAGGAAAGTCTTATCTCACATGGACTGTATACACTGGCCCGATTTTGGCACTATCCAGCTATGCAGCGCTAATATTTTTTGTTATTAAGTTAAAGTCTAAAGACTTTGTTCGGTTCAATTCAGTAAAATTTTGAAATTTTAAGAGATGTTGAATTCTTGAAAAAAATGGAGTGGGATTTCTAACCTTCATAAAGTTAGAGCTATAAATATAAAAGTGGGCACAAATATATCGATGAAGACCTTTTAGTATTCAACTTCTCCGAAATCTGATCGAGCGATAAGATTTTATGAAATTATGAGTTTTTTTTCTTTATAATTGCTTAAAAGACTCTAATTCGACTAAAAATGCTTCTAATACATTAAATATTATGAAATTTCGAATTTTCAAAAAATTGCCAAGTTTTTTTTTACGAATTTTTACGATCTTGTACGATAAATTTTGACCGTTTCAATTTTATATTCTAAGAATAGTTTTTGTTTGTATGGAAGCCAAAATCGATCAACGAACTTTCTCACAGAGGAATGAATGTCGAAATTACTTTGCACCTTATTTTCTCTGTGTTTTTTAATGTTATCTATTGTCATCTCTCGACTGAAAATTGGCTACTTGAATAAAATATTTATCTACAAATGCAATATTAATTTGATCACTGAAATAAAAAAATAATCGTAATTAACCATTGACTCAATTTCTGGAAAATGTTTTAAATTTTGATCGAAATGGAGAAAAATTTCGTCCACGTGCAATTCGTTGCATCAGCTTTAATTCCATTAATTCTCGCGTGCACGAACGTTCGTATCTCAAAGTATAAAACTCATTCAGACGCCTGGACGGTACGATTTTATGCAGAGTCGATATACAGACCGCGTGATAAACTCGCTATCAGAGTTCGGTCAGCAGTTTGTAACAAATCAGGCTGAATAGGGGAAGTCTCAAAGTACAGTTTACTAGGAAACCGGGTATGTCCGAAATTTCAAATAGCGAAATTATTAAAATTTTAATGCTCGTAATATGCACGTGGCAACGTACATGCTAGAGGCTCGTGCCATCTATTTTGCAAGTGCGTGCATAACTTGTAAACGATAAGACTTTATTCCGCGAAATATACGAACCGATAAAACTACGAGTGGTGAGTAAGAATTAAGGAAAGTTGAAAGAAAATGGTATTTATTTCCTACAAAAAAATGCCGTTTTTAATAAATTGCATATTTTTTTTGTAAAAAACAAAATATCGAAGAAACAGCTGTATCTCTTACTTTTAAGAATGCTTCACACGTACATTCCCAGGCAAAAGTGAGACTCAGAATTTGAACACTTCCTAATGGTATAAAAATCTGAAAAAAATCAACGATATTAATAATGCCAACAACATTAATCTTGCATAAGAATAATGTTAAAAAGTTATTAACAAATTGCAAAAAAAATTGTTCAGTAAATCTTTTTTTTCTCTTTTCAAATGAATTCTTTGATTTTCTAGAAGTCACATGAATTTTTTCAGAATTTCGTATCATTTTTGAATGTTCGGTTTTTGAAATTATTTCGCGGCCATAACTACGTTACGGTTGGCGCAATGGCCTCGAAACTTTGTGTGTGCCCTGTAGAATCGTGATACTGAAACATATCCGAAATTCGAGCCTCTGCATCGATTTTTCAAATTTTCGAAAAAAATAATTTTGAAATGGTAGAAAATTCTTTAAAAAATCATATGAATTCTAAAAAATCAAGGAATTCATTTAAAATGAAAAAATCAAAAGTTGTTCGATTGTTATTTTTTTTTTAACAATAAATTTTTCTAATCTTTTGTTAATAACTTTTTGGCATTGTTGTTATGCAAAATCAAAGGTATTGACATAATTAATACGTTTGATTTTTTTCACATTTTTGGCATGTCGCAAAGTACAGAAATTTCGATCGATTCAAACTTTTGGTTGGGAATGTACGTGTGATGCATCCTTGATCGTCATCGATTTGTCAGCGTGCAATAGCGATGCCTTTGTTGTGAATTGTTTGTGTCTGAATCGATCTACCATTTACTCCTTGAATGTCGATTATTTCAACCTCGCAGGGATAGTTTCCTCGAGAACTTCGTGTTCCCTTCTAGACTTGAGTGTCTCTCGGTTGACGATATCAAAAATATATTCTACTTTATTCTGGCCAGCTGAAAACTGTCCTATCGTGCTTCCTAAGAATTTGTTCTTATTGTGTGTTATCTTGATTGTATCATGTTTGTATGTACTAAGCTCATAAATGTCTATCATTAGTGGGTAAGCTAACTAGCAAATTTGTAAAAGATATAACAAATAAATATTATATTCTAGTCAGCGACTTGTATGATCCGGTGACTCGGTTTTCTTAACTCGCCGATTATTAATTTTTATTTTTATAGTTTTTATATTTATCATCGCATACTGGATGATAAATATAAAAACTAAGAGTTTAGACTAAGCGAAAATACGAGCAAATTCCCATTTAATTCATCGGAGTGAATAAGGGTCAATGCAGCAAAGTTCCGTTTTTAGATCGAGTTTTCTGATGCAGACGACCCCACGAGTAGCCGAGGCGACCGGAGCATCGTTGTGACGTAGTATCCGGGCGTTGTAGAAACTTGTGCGACGTTAACGTTATTCGAGTACACGTGGGAGACCTTGAAACTCCCGAGATGAAATGAAAGTAATATGAGGCGAGATAGGATATAACTTAAATTACTTAATTATTAAATGATATACCATTAAAACCTGCTAAATTAAATATATATATATATATATATTTCTACAAGGTTCAAACCAGTTGCAAGTAATACATAGAAATAATAAAATAAAATTCATTCGAAGGAGCGAGAAGATAAGTGGAAAAAAAAAAAAATTCTGAAATAATATAATTAGATAACGACGGTCAAAGCCGTCACGAGGATGAAATAAAGCCGGGCAATGCCGGGCTCTCGTCTCGTCTCGTTTCAAATCATTGATCGAGTCACCTGTAAATTTCCGCGCCCGCGTGGTGTACCAAAAGGTACGAGCAGCTCGGTCTCTCGATATATAGTGTACGAGGTAGATACCGTCTGCTCGGTAGATTCGAGTAACGTTGTGATGGGGCCTTCACATTTTTTTTTTTTTCTCAAAAAGCGAACCCAAAATTGCGCTTAATATAAAACAAAAGTTAGCACATTTTGTCTTTTTTCACCAGTTCAAAAGTTCAATATAAAAAGAAAATAAAAATTTGAAATGTTTTTTTCGGTAGATTTCTGCTTGGTAGATTCGAGTAACCTCGTGATTTGCCCTTCAGAAAATAATAATTTTGGATACGAGTATGATAAAACTTTTTCTGACGACCCTATCAGTGCCCGCGACCGCTGTTTCGACGGTCGTTGTGCCGCAAATCCACTGGTCTGATTGTACCTAAAATCAACCAGAAAATGATGCGCGATCGAGCGATTGTGGCGCCATCGCCTCGAAACGAATTGTTGGTGATCCTCTGTATTTATGGCAAGAGGTCATATTTGACTGTCCGACCACAAAACAACTACAAATTCGATTTGCCGACGACCTTGCAGTAGTTCAGCTAGAGGTGGTGGCGCTGCATTCGGTCGAATTTGCCGTTTTTTTGCGGTGTATTTCAGGCACAAACGGACCGGTTGTATTTACAGTTGAAATGCCGTCGATGGTACCGATACACTGAGAAAAAGAAACGGTTGGATTAAGCAAATGCGCGGTGACATACGTTCAAAGGTTTATTTTGTTGGTACAACAAATATGTTTGTTTCAATCGACAAATTGTAATAAATTGAAGCAAATAATCGTTTAACAAAACAATGCTTTATTTGTATCAAACAATTAACAGCTTTGAACGTATGTCAACGCGACTTTTGGTTAACCCAACCAATTTTTTGTCTCAGTGTAGGGGAGTGTGACTTACTGCAATCACACGAGTGCAGAAAAAGTAGGAGTAATGTACTATTTTTCCCGACTACGCTAAACAGGGCCTATTTTGTGCCTGCAACGGGGGTGGAATTCTTGCCGGACGGGCAAAAAAGTAATGTGAGCGGCAAAAAAGTAATGTGAGCGGGAAAAAAAGGAATGTGAGCGGGCAAAAAAGTGATTGGGCGGGCAAAAAAGTGATTGGGCGGGCAATAAAGTGATTTCAGCGGGAAAAAAAGTGATTTCAGCGGGCTACTAGGCGAATCATGTCGCAGGCATAAAATACGGCCACTTTTTAGCATAGTCGGGGAAAATAGTACATTACTCCAGGGGGGCGAAAAAATGTTTCGCACGAGGGATGTATAAAATTTTTCATCACAAGGTGCGAAAATGGCGGTTTTACGCACGCGAAGCGGGCGGAAAAGTAGCCATTTCCGCACCGAGTGATGAAAAATAGTATATGCCACTCTGGAGGAGTGCTTTTTCACCTCGTGTGAATTTCTGTCCTCGCTTCGCTCGGACAGAAAACTTCGCACTCGGTGAAAAAACGCACTTTCCTCCCTTGTAGCATAATGTACTATTTCAAAAATAGAAAAAAGACGATTTCAATACAAAACGAAAGTTAGAAATTGCAAATTTTGTTTTCTCTTTATTTCGAAATTTCAATATAAAACAAAAGTTAGAAATTGCAAATTTTGTTTTTTCTTTAGTTCGAAATTTCAATATAAAACGAAAGTAAAAATGCCATATGTTGCTTTTTCGCAAGGGGCTTTCCTATATCTCAAAATTTGTGCGAGTAGATCGCAACTATCGTTCGAGCCATCGTCACGTGCGAAGATTTCTTATAATTTCAGCAAATATCACGATTGCGACAGCTGATAAGTATAAACGAGCTTACAGTGTAAGATTTCTTAAGTTCGCGGCAAGCTACAATCGTTCGATTGTGGCCGACGTGTCGTCACGTGCATATCGGAATTTGGATAAAACGACGTGATTCACACGAGTAGTACAAAAGATTAGCCTATCGGCCAGAGGGGTAATCGTCGGTTTCGTCACAGTTCAAAATTCATTATGAATGTTGATGATATATAGAAAATTTTTGACCGATGTATTTAAAAAAAAAAAAAAAATGTCACGTTCCGCGCTGGAACAATTTTCATATGAGATTGTCACGCGCTATCCATGACTCTACTCGTGATATGGCACGTGCGGACTCGTCAGCGGCGGGATTAACTATCGAAGTATCGGAATACACAGGATGTATTCCATTGCCTTTTTAGTATTTAATTTCCCTTATTAGTTCTTTCAACATCGCGCCTACCGCGGCGTTATTCTACGCGACGCGGGTCGCGCGATATTTTTCTCGAGAATCGCGAGCGAGGTCTCGAGGGGATATACGGATGTCTCCTCTCGCCTCCGCTCAAGCGAGGTAAGATTTCGCTATTTTGCAGAAATTCTCCCCGGCTTGTCGTCCGACGGCCGAGAGATCGGCAGATGAACGGGCCGGGGAAATCAGTCCCGAAGATACATGGAAAGCGCGAGCTTGAACTTCGGAAGGCTCCTCGTTCAGCACCCGCAGGAGTAAAGTAAATCTCGAGGGAACACCCCGGTCTGTTAGTGCGTGCGAAAGTCGCGAAGGCCGTAAGGAGCCCAAAGAGTGTTACTCGCCGCGGTGGTGAGTCTGTTCGTGCTAATTATAAGGTTCTCAAATCTCGCCACGAACTATACAGTCGTGTATTCATTAAGTGCGTGTGATCGCGAGTGTAGAGGAGTGAGGAGGGCGTGATCAACCATTGTATGTGTTATTTATTCTGAGTGAATATTGTAAGGGCGAATGTATGCGTGCGCGAGCGTTTGTATGTGTGAGTACTTGCCGGCACATTTATCCGATCTTCTACCTTTATTAGAGCCATTTGTATCAACATTTGTATCCGTGTCATTTCGACAATTAAAACTCGAGTCATTATAAATCATTGTCTAAATTATTTAACGACCTGCGCGAAATGTCGAGAAGCGTCCTGCATAGGACGGTCCGGAGACGATCCCGAACAAAAATATAAACTCGTCGCACTTCCCGCGACGGGATTATTTCCGACGTACCAAACGCCCGTACGTCACAAAAAAAAAAAACGGAAATACTTCAGGGTTGGTTGTTTTGGTTTATTCGTGTTGCCGTTGACTTCGATTTATATAACTTTAATATATTTTATTCGAGATTTTTATCGCCCTGTATCGGTACGAGAAAACAGTTTTGTATTTTGTAGCTCCATCAAATATGGTAACTCATGTATTTCTTTTCCGCAAAACACGTGCCAGGCTGTTCTGCGATTTCATTGGGATGTATAGATATCGGTCGTCGAAAATTATCGAAAATCGCTACTTTAAAAAAAGCCCTATGTATCTTTATTTCACTCGGTGAGAAAATAGCGGTTTTTGCGGACGCTTCGCGTGCGAAAACCCCCATTTTCGCACCTTGTGAAATAAAATTTTGTTCGACACGCGTGGAAAAACGTTTTCTGAACTCGTATCGAAATGTACTATTTTTTTTCCGTCGATAACGAATCTTTCACCTATGTTACACATAGTTTATTATTTTGAATGAAAGATTCGCTCCCGCAGCGAGAAGAATATTATTTTTTGTGAAAATGCGCTTTAATTGTCTAGCTTGTAATTGTCGTTAAGTTAACGAACTATATTATATATATTAAATACAAGCGGGTTATGGTGGCTCGAGCACCCGCACTCGTTGATCACTCACAATCACTCACAATCACTCACAATCACTCGCAATCACTCACAGTCACTCACAGTCACTCACAGTCACTCACAGTCACTCACAGTCACTCACAGTCACTCACAGTCACTCACAGTCACTCACAGTCACTCACAGTCACTCACAGTCACTCACAGTCACTCACAGTCACTCACAGTCACTCACAGTCAATCACGGTCAATCACGGTCAATCACAGTCAATCACTGTCAATCACAGTCAAACACAGTCAAACACAGTCAATCACAGTCAATCACGAACACTCTCATAGCACTCCCAGATACTCAAGAAAACTCACATAGCACTCCCACACACTCATATTGTGAGTATCTATGAGTCTAGTGGACTTGTACTTTACTATTAAGTAAATATTCGCCTAAGAGTGACTAAGATATCCTTAGCATTTTTTAGATGTTCTTAGACCTATCTCATAATAAAATTCTATTCTATTCCATGATATTTTGCTGTTTAGTATTCCCAGAACATTCTAGAACCCGCGAGGCGCGGTGAAGCTGCCTAATATTCTTTAAAAAAATATACCTGCATGCAATGTCTCGATCTGACCATTCGAGGGCAAATAAAATGAATTTCCTATGTGCGAAGCGACAGAGCGATGACAATTTATCAACGAGAATGAGCTTAAAACGGTCATCAATCACGTCTTCCACGCATGAGTCGCGATGTTGGCACGTGAGCGTTTCCTCCACTGTCATTCCATACATAAACGTCTTTTGATACTCGTACTCGTGTCGTATATGTATCGTCAAGTCCGAGTGCGTCCGTCAATGTAAATTGCACGTTGCAAAGGAACGGTCTTGCGTCGCCGGTTGTTGGACTAATGGCAAAGAAGATATCAACGCTTTAGTATCTTCCCGTATTTCTCGCTAATCGACATTTTACGCAGTGCCACGAGTCGAATATTAAAGTTTGCGACAAGTTGCACATTCCCGGATAATGTCAGTTTCACAAAATATTGACGACCATTCGCCAGTTTCCGCGGACCAGATGCTCCAAAGCCGTTGCATATTGAATGTATTTTATAACTATTTCGTGTAGAATATGTCGATCTGTGACGGGATATTGTATATTATATCAAATATAGTATAACTATGAAAATTGTATAATTTATAATTATTAACAAATAATTAATTACTTTTTGTTACATCGAATGGAGGGTTATACTTGCACTTGGCCTTAAAATTTATATTAAAAACTGACTTAAACAAAGATATGTATACCAAAGGGTTTCCTCGTAAAAAAAAGTTAATGAATTAATTAAACCGAATTAACCACGTTGTTTGTTTTTTCTTCAAATATATCGCGGTCAATAAAAAGTTTCCTCCTTTAATTTAAGTTATTCAGACATTGCGAGTACCGAAGCCGAAGGGGCGAGAATATCGGAATACGCTCTTAGAATAAATAATCGAAATAATTTTACATATTTCATATTACATATTAAAGTTTCTATTAGTAAAAAAAATCTGGTGCGAGTCTTGTACTTTCTTTGAATATCTCGTTGAGATAATTGTGCAAGCTGCCTGTTCGAGCTCCCTGTTTACACCGAATTCAGCCTGAAGAACGTGGCCGAGCAGAGTTGGAAATACAGCAGACCGAACAAGCGAACAATATGCAAGGAGGATAATTATACGAGTCTTATACTCGAATAAGATCGTCCGTTCGAAATCGCATCGATTAATCGAGACTATTGTTAAATCACGGTCGGCGCATGCCGCAATCATTGCTTCCCTGGTGAAAATATTTCTCTGAATATCTGTGAAAATATATTTGAACGTCTCGGGAAATTTCTCTGAATATCTGTGAAAATATATCTGAACGTCTCGGGAAATTTCTCTGAACTTTCTCTGAAAAGTCCTCTAAATTTCTCTCACTTTTCGCACTTTTCAGGGGAAGTCAAAGATTTTTCTGAATCTAAATATTTCTAATTGTTCTGAAAATCTCTGATTTTCCCTGTCAAATTCTCTGACAACTTTGTTGATATTTTAAGCCTGTTCTCTTCTATATTCAGAAACTATATTCTGAAAAAGTCTAATTTTCGCTGAATTTCTCATAAAAAGTATACATAAATTATTGTTTACTGTTTACTGTTCGTACGAACACGTACACGAACGATTACTAATCGTACGAATACCAGAAAGAGCAAATCTTACAGTGAACTCGTGAATTCTTTGAAATTCTCTAAACCCACTATATCCGTGAACATCGAAGATTTAAAAAAAATAAGACGTATTTTCTCTGAAAAAGTCTATTGTAGTTTCGAGTAATAGAATGCGTAAATCTTAGAGACTACTCGTATTTTCTCTTAACGTACTTTATCAGAAAAAGTCAGAGATAGCCAGAATTTTTCGGAAAATACTCTGAATGTCTCTGATATATTGTGACTGCTGGAGGTTGTGCGGAGAAAATGGCAGAGATATTTAATATATAGCAGAGAAAATCAGAGAAAAATTTCGGAAAATCGATGAAAATCACTGAAACGGTCCGTTTAGAGTTTTTCAGACAATTTGTTCAGAGAAATATTTTCACCAGGGTTGACAAAAGAGCGTATTTATTTCGTATATTTATAGATGAACCTGCACGAAGCGAGTTTATGTTGCATACTTATCGTTCAACGTTACAATGAGACGGCCTCGAAATCAAATCGGAATCGAAACCATAAGCATTTTTCAATACCAATTAACTATTGTAATTATCGAAATATTAGTACTAATATTTCGACCTCCAATATTGTATGATTTTTCACGAATATCAATTGCAACATAACATTCTAAAAATAGAGTATGAAAAGTAAACCAACATTTTGTAAAAAGAGCTGGTATACGGTAAAATTTGTTAGTCGTAAAGTGGTTCTTTTCGCAGTTAAATAAGTGTATGACAAATATTTAAAAATAACGAATTTTTGGTAGCTTAGAAGAGAATCGAATTTTGTTATAATGGAATTATTCGCGGGTCAATAACCAAGATCATTGTCATTCAAGGACGAAAATTCGTTTCGCACAATCGCATCGCTGCTATGCCAATGGATTCATACGCTATAATGACCCCTGCGCACAACGATGCGTGATGGTCTAGTGCATTGATCTTAATTGTTCAGCTGAGTTTATCTGTGTGTACTCAATTAGGATATTGTCGATAGTGTGCAGACATTCGTTGCAACCATAATAAGAGGATGCATCGAGTCGAATGGTCACAGTTCGACTTGATTCGGGACGGGTTTGAAGTTTAAGGCGATGTGCAATTTTAGCGGTTTCGCAATTCGACGAATTGTACATTGATACTTTTTTTGGGGTTGACCGCTATCGCCAGGGAAATGGATTTTAAGAGCATGTGAAACACATTCCCAACGTGTCTCTCTCACTCAGTCGGGAGTGCCCTCTCGCACTCCATAGTGTTTCACATGATCTTAAGCGAATACGTCACAGAACGCTGTTTCTTTATGGTGGGGGGTGTTGGTGGGCATGTTGCTAGCAATGGTTGAGGCTTAGGTATCTATTCATATACAGGTTCGAAGCTCCTTCAACTCGTAATATCTTCGAAAATTTATGGGCACAGGTCGATATTATTTTCTTAATGCGTCCCTAATAATGTTGCAATGTTATTAAAAAAAAATTCTAATACAGTAGTCTGGAAATATATATTTTTAAAAAAGGATGTTGCTTTTCCCGCGGCACCATATGCAGCCCATGCTAATTGACACAATATTAAGCTCATGCATCTCGAAATCCAAGTAGGGAAAAAATGGTCAGACTTTATTTTCAAATACCTTATTCGTTGCTTTATAACACTTGTGATTTTTAGTTCCAAAAATAGAAAAGTCGTTGGGTGACGTATTCCCTTAAGACCATGTAAAACACCTCCCTCGCCGTCCATCCCGGGCACAGTCGGTATCGAAAACTGTAATAAATTTTTCTCACGCGTTCTCGCATATACGGTCAAAGGAAAGGTTTCATCGAAAGCGGATATCATCTCGGCTTCCGATGACACTTTTCTTTTAACCGTACATGTCAGCATCCGTGAGAAAAGTTGATTACAGGTTTTACTACCGATCGCGGTATTGCACATGCTCTTAAGAGTGTGTGCAATATCGCGGTCGATAATAAAACCTGTAATCAACTTTTCTCACGGTTTCTGGCACTCACGATCAAAAGAAAAGTCTCATCGAAGGCCGAGATGATATCCGCTTTCAATGCGACTTTTCTTTTGACCGTACACACGAGAACCGGTGAGAAAAATTGAATACAGTTTTCGATACCGACGGAGTCCGGGATGGACGGCGAGTGAGGTGTTTCATATACTCTTAATCGCACCTCGCGGACTGCCTGGCCATATGTAACACTCGTAACGAGTACCTCCTCGTCGGGGGAGTGTGAGACGGAGCTACAGATAAAAATCAGGGTGCGAAAGCACTCGTAGTCACCGCGAAAAACTCATCGAGTGTGTAAACTATAAAATCGTCCACTTCGGGTTACTTACATGTTTCAAAGGTTTTATAGACCGCGTTTATTCAACGAGACTCAAGACAAAAAAGGAGTGGGAGGGGAGGCGAATTCGACTCGAGAAAAGATTACGAATAGGCAGACTTCATAGAGGATTATTATTTTCTCTTTAAAAAACAGCGAAAAGTAACGAAATTCATGAAAATTTAAACGATGCATGGTTTCGACTCGATGAACTATGATAACGAAATCTTGTTGTCGTTTTTGTGCCACGCATTCATTTTTTATTGACTATTTTTTGACGAGCGATAAGCAATAAATTAACATTTTTTTTTCTTTATCGCAAATATGCATGCAACCTTGTGTGCTCGTGCGAGTTTGATTCGTTCTCGTTTTATCGACACCGAAGGTGCTCGGCACTTCCCTTCGCGCCGCGAGAGACATTGATCTCTATAATCCGACCGTGACATTCGGCCAACGATGCGCTACACCTTTGTTTCGCAATCGCGTAAGCAGACCCCCTTTGCCTCTCGAAGAATCGTAATTTAATAAAAACTGCGCTGTAGTGGATCTGGCATAACACGAAAGGGCTAAGAATAAAGTAGAAACCCAACGGGCAATGCAACCTTTTCCGAAACCCTTTGGCCTTTGCGCAGCAACGTCTCTCAATAAACATCCTGTTTAGTTAATTACCTGAGGACGTAAGCGTCGACCTGGTCATTGCGACAAAAGCTGATGATCTCGCAGCGTACGATTTTCAGCATCGATTCCCACTTCTCTCTGAAACGAGAAACAATAATTCATTATTAACGGTCCTGTGTATACATTTTTTTAAATCACCTAAAACATTCCTCAATTGTTTTTTAACCATATATTATTATTATATTATTATTATATTATATTACGACTTATTTATTTATTTATTTATTAACTTGTTTGCTTCGTGTTCTCGGGTGAAAATTGAATACTTTATGAGAATTTAACGTGGAATAAACGATCGATTAAGACTTCACACCTCAGCTCGTTAATTCAAGACTTTAGCGGATGCACAGAAAGTGGGATAGCTTCGGCTCGATACGCGTGCGACAAAAGTTTCGGTGTGCACTCGCAGGAATTGCATATTTATAGGTAAAGTCTAGCACGGTAGCCTCTGTACGAGAGTGAGCCTATTTTGAGCGAGACGATTAGGTGAACGTCGACGGGAAATTACGTCGGTGCATTATCGATTACGAGCCTGCTAGTGTGGGCGTGTATATACATATCTGTGTTCCGAGCGTAGCATCGAAATTAACACGTTCTCGCATTCTAGCCGGTGAGGCTCGAAATTTTACCTTAATCAGCACATTTGTGTGAAGCTTCGCGAGAAGTATCTCGACAAGTTCGTGTGGAATAAACGGAAAGGCACGGCTAGCGTGGATACTGTCTCGAGTGATAAATTATTGAATTTTTAAGATTTATTGGATCATTCGATAGCGCCCATTCCTGCAAACGTAAGGGCGACAATAGTTAATATGTAACTTTGTATTATTTTGTACCAAATACGTACATCAAATTCAGTCAAACTACACTTTTTTTTGCCTCGCGTTATAACGTTATTTTGTTCAGTTACGATAACCATCGTTTAATTAATGTTCGAACTGTTTCTTTTTTTTGTATCTCATTCGTACATAAAATTCAATCAAACCATATTTTTGCAACTGGCAGTAAAAAAGGAAAAACGGTACATTACGATACTAGTGCGAAAAACTTTTTCTGGCCAGTTGAATTTGTAGTACGAGCCGAAGGCGAGGGTTACAATCACACAAGTTAAAAGAAAACGTTTTTCGTGCGAGTGCTCTACAAAGTCGTATTTCACAAGGTGTGAAAATGAGGGCTAAACCGCAATTTTCCTACCTAGTGATATAAATGTGTTTTTTAGTTTCGATAATCATCATTTAATCAATGTTCGAACTGTTTTTTTTATTCTAAACCACACATCGCATTGGGCTCTATATTAACTATATTTTTTTGCCTGGCAGTAAAAGATCAAAGATATGTTTTTGCCTCCTCATAGAGGAAGCGTTGTTATGGTAAAAAAAAAATTCGGAATTTAATGAAAACGTGTTCAGAATGTTCCAAAACATCGAAAAATCACATTTAGAAAAAATGTCCGGATGTGTGTGTGTGCGCGTGCGTGCGTGCGCGTGTGTGAATCGGACGTGAAAAATTCAAAACGCTATAACTCGATAACGCGTTGACCGATCAAGCTGAAATTTGGCCAACGTCATGTGTGATCAAAAGACAACATTTGATCGAAATTTCGTCAAAAAATGTTCAGTTGTTTTTTTTTGTACGCCACTTTTAATTTCGTCAAAAATGTCGGTTCGCGCTCTAGCACTCACAATTTTTTAGCTATCGGGCTAAAAACGCGTACACAGATAGAATCTGATCACCCGATGATCCCATCAAAATTTCAAGAAAATCGATCGAACCGTTTAAATTTTGTCATTTTGAATTTTTTGAATTTCGTGATTTTTTTTTTTCGACGCATTTTTTCCGTATCAAATATCCATCTACGAATAAAATAAGTGCCAGATTCGTGATCAGCGTGAAAAAATACATGAAATTACAGTCCCGGAGCGACAACTAACGAAAAAGTTTACCAGGCATTTTTATAGCCAAAATTGCAAAAATGAGTGATTTTAGGTATTTTTAAACGATTTTTTTGCTTTCCGATGGCATCGCGGAAAAAACAAGGTGCCTATCGTGATCTACAGCAAGACATACACAAGACGATGGATATGACGGGAATAAAAAGCTAGATAAAGAGGTATCATTAGGAATACTGGAATAAAAATCGAAAGGGCAAAAAAAAATTCAGGAGCGCGTACTTCCATGTATTTTTGAATATTGAATTTGAATATTTTTTTACGCGCTGAACCTGAATCGGTCAGGCGTTTTGCATAAAAGTCTAAGACGTTGACGTTGAAAAAAGTTGAAAATTGAAATTTTCATATCGCTTCCTCATAAAAGCTGAAAATTGAAATCTTCATCACCTCTATGAGGAAGCCAAATATACAGACAATGCTTCCTCATAGAAGAAGCTTCGCGAATAAAGGAACCTTATGAGAAAGCTATATGAAAATTTCAACTTCCAACTTTTATGAGAAAGCGATATAAAAATTTCAATTCTCAACTTTTATGAAGAAGCGCTATGCCCAGATAGAAAAGTGACGGCACGGAGATGGAACAGTGGCGGTATCAATAGTAAGATATCCGTTTGACGGCACGTTTTTCTATCTGGGTATGAACATTTCAATTTTCCGATTTTAAAAGCAAGTGGTATGAAAATTTCAATTTTCAACTTTTTTTTGGTTTCGATAATCATAGTTTTAATGAATGCTCGAACATTTTTTTTTTTTTTCTAAGAAACATCGTATTCGCCAGAAGCGATAGAGGGCCCAGAATTGGAGAAACATCAACGGAAAAGAAAGCCGGCTGAACGGTAGGTGTTGTTGAAAAGAAGGGCAGAGGCCGCTGGCGAAAGTGCGAGCGAGACGGCTACGTATAAACCGCATCCATTATACATGCAGGTGTACCCCCCTCGACCTTGTGAATAGTATAAGGATGAACGGAAGCTGTATTTCGTATGAGAGTATATTCCAGCACAGACCGTTCGCGGAAGATTCCTCGGCAATTAACTAGCCCGCAAGTGACAAACACGTGACTCTTTTAATCGCATACGTAACAATACTACAGAATAGTACGAAAGCGGTTGAAGCATATATAAGCAACACGTTCGCACTCCCGGCAACTGAAAGGATAATTGGATCTCGTAGATTAATTCGCGCTGCTTATACACCGTTTAACGACGTTCGAGCCGGAGAAAAATTACGATGGAGAAGAAAAAAAAAAAGAAAAAGATAAATCTAAAGTACAAAGGTGGCCGCGTGATAAAAGCTCTAGCTTCTAGAACGGTACGCGATGTTGCGGAGGGTCATCGATTTTTCGTGAAAAAAACGCACCTACACATACATATAGACACACCACAGTAGGTGCTCTTGGGCGGGTAACACGTCCACGGAGTCGTGAGGAGAAACGGCGCAGGACTGATGATTACGGGACACCGCTGTGTCGAGAGGATTCTCCGTCGTGGACGATTTTTCAGACTGTACTAGTTGTCAGTTAAAATTTCATTGACGAGAGCATGTCTCGCGATCTCCGAGACTCGGACGAATCTATAGGACAAGGCGGATGCACGTAGTTCTGTCAGTTATTCGGTGGAATGTTGGAAGCGACCGCGGACTAGGTTATACCGGGCCTACAGCTAATGTTTCGAGAGGCGATCCGAGGACGTTGTCATGATTCTTTTGCTCGACGAATTATCGTAAAAAATAAAAATGGAACATTGTGGAACGTACGTTCGCCGGGGGGGTGAGTTGCGTCATCGACGGCCGACGGGAGGGTTGAAGAACCATCAACCCTCTCGAGTTATCAACGACGTATTGCGCCCTTTTCTCACGCATTCCGATCGTCGTTTTCGCAAATTTATCTATACTTTGTGTAACCCTCGCACACTCTCTTCGGGTCCGGGAGTAAATTGCCGGGTTCCCGAAAAGCCTAATCTCCCACTGGCACGGACACGAGCACAATGCGTGTTAAACTCACCGGGGTATTTCGCGAAGATCTCGCTTTCTGTCCTCGCCGTCTCCGCTCGTGAACCAGATCTCGAGTAGCTTCTCGACGCCCTCGAAAAACTGCACGCTCTCGGTGTTGTCATCCTTACTAGCGGCCATCCTGAGCCCTCCGACAATCTTACGTTTATTTATAAACAATCTTTGCGTTATTTTACTTTTTCTTTAACTTCTTTGTCAGACACTTTTGATTAATCGTTGGACGACGAAAATTCTGTTGTTTAATCTATGAACAACGCCGCGATTTTGAAACTCGCTCGCTCGGGTTCGCTGTGATGCCACGGGGCAACACCACCAACTTCTTCACCGAACTTTTCTGCACTGAATGGAAAAAAATCAACAGACAATTGTGTGCGTGCCGTGCTTCACTAGCTGCGGCCACTGCTGCGCCGCCACTGTGGAGGGGGATGGTTCCGCGCGAACTCAGTATTTTACTCTGTTGTTATCGCTCTCGCACCGTTAGATAAGACGGTATGTATGTCGCGCTCGGATTTCCACTTCTCCGACTACCCGGCTTACACGATCGACCAATTGAAACACGGAGGGGACGAACGCAGGCGCGAGATTCTTCGAAATAGGAGTAACTCGCCCACCCCAGTCTCGAGCTCGAACGACAATTTCGTTTATTTCATATATCGCTATTTTGCGAAAAATAAAAACATCATTAATATACAAGGATACACGAGAAATGTAAAAATTACCAAAAATCGCTAGTTTGTATTATTTATACTTTAACTGTGAAACGTAAGTTGCTTAATTTTTTTTTTTTTTTCCGTTAGAAACCTTATTTTTTATAATGATTAGTGAAGCGTTTAATGCACAGAACTACGCAGATTTTCGACATCTACAAAAATCGTTCGAAAGTGAGGTAAATGATCGCCGAGTAACGCAGAAGTACTTTCTTTATTGCAAGAAACGTTCTGAAAGAAATGTATGCATTCGATATATATACAGTAGAAACTTTCATGTCCACTCTCACTTCTTTAGCGATCTATAAAAATGTATATGAGAAAATGTGTAGCTCGTACATCGAAATTAAATCTCGATCTTTTCCTGAGTTGTGTTGTTTTTCTTTCCTTTCTTCGCGGTCCGCTTTCTCGGATGTGGATTCTTCTTGACCAACGCGTCGGCGTCCATTGGCTCGATGATCTTGCCCATCTTCGTCTTTACTGCCGGTTCTATGAATCTCTTGTGAGCATTCTCCGGCACGAAGTTTCTACCAATCGGCGCTCTTATGCTCGCCTCGAAGTCTTTGACACTGTTGAACGGATACGGAAGATCGCTGACCTGATGCTCCTTTATTTTTGGATCTTTCTCCTCGATTATTATAACGTCGCCCTTGTTCTCGTCGCGACGCGGCGCTTCCTTCGGGAACTTCATTATGAAACGGCGCTTTTTACGAGTCGATTGGACTATCGACTTTCCTCCCCAAGAACCCCAACCCGGTAGACGAAGATCTATATCTTCCGGTTGAGATTTCTTTACCTGTAGAAGAATAACGAATAAATTGTATCGACGATAAACTATGTAAATTTTTCGTCATCTTCATATTAGATGAACTTGAACGAAGATTTCAAAACTGTCGTTGCATACTTTATACGAACCGCAAGTAAAGGGTAAAAAAAAAATAAACGAGATTTACCTCTTCGGCCTTTTCCTTCCTGAACTCGTCGACCACATCGTCATCGGCAAAAGCTTCGCTGATTATATTATGCTGCTGGTCTTCTCCCTCGCTATCGTCCAAAGCCTCGTCGCCACCGGTAATCGTATCCGGCAATTGATTCTTCAGATGCTTCGGCTTAACTTTAATAAACTTGCTCGGATCGATTTCTGTGCTAGAAAGTTTTTCCGATGATTTCGATTCTGCAAGACCATTGGCGAGCCGCAAATTTTCCTCGATCGTCGACGATTGCCTAATGGCTTGATTGCCCGAGATCCCCGTAGACTCTTCCATCTCTTCGTCCAAATCCGGCCGCAGCTTCCGTTTCTTGAATGACAAATCTGCCGAGTATTCTTTCTTGGAACGTTTGGCCTCTTGCGCCGCGATGCACTTGTTGTAGGCTGCCGCATTCGTTGCCAGTTTTCTCTTGACGCTCTTTAATTTCGTATCTATTCGGCTTATCATTTTGTCCTCCATCGATTCGAACAAATCGTCGATTTCCATAGACTTCGGTGCACGACCTTTTTTCTTTGGTAAATCGTTCGCTAGACATTCAACGTGCCATATCGAAGTACCTGCCATCTCGGGTTTTGCTACCTTTTTGGCTTTTAATCTTCTAGCCGCACGCTTTGAAATAATCGCAACTTCTGGTTCGATGACGTTTTCCATCGGCTCCGCGGGAGCTTTTGTTTTCTTGGCTTTCAAAAGCTTTGGCTTCTTGCGTGTCGCGTTACCGTTGACGTTCTCATCTGCGTATACTTCCGTTACGCTCTCGACGGGATTTATCGCGACGCGTTGTTTCGGGATTGGAGGTGCCTTCGTTTTCTTGGTGCTCTTCTCCGTACTGTCGTGACTGTTTAACGCAGTATCGTTTCCCTTTAATTCTTTATTTTTATCCTCCCAGTATTTTCGATAACCCGTTATGAAGTCGTCGATTTCCGATTCGGATTTGACACCGTTGACCCAGGGATTATCTCTGTCAGTGGCCGAAGGTCTCAACACTGCGTTCGGCGCGTCGTCCTCCGCGTCGCTGTCCTCGTTACTTCGAATCTTTTGCGTCAGTGCTTTGCTGATCGATAATTGCTGGGCCAGAACTTGACGGCTCTGGAACAAAACAATTCAAGATGATAATGTTCTAAGGGAAATGTGAGTTACAGGAAAAATGAAAATAGATGTGATAAACGATATACACTTCGTATAGCGTTTGCTTCTCGTGACTTTTTTTAATAATATTATTTGCAATTGAGAATATTTTACGTAAAAAAAAAAATTGGGAAAGTGTCTTTCTCGTCGATAAAAAAATTATTAAATAAAAGGTACCTGCTTATCGTATTTGGCTCTGACTTGCTTGCTCTTAGCCCACTGACCGGTACTCTTGTGCCTCAGGGACATTCTCTCCTCGGCTCTGCTCTTGTCCAATTGCTCCAATTTTTCGAGAGCAGCTGCCGGATCGGTTTTTTGCAACTCTTCGAATTCTTTCATCTGCTTCTTGATTTTTGCCTTTCTCTCTATTCTATGGAACTTTTTGCTTTTTATCTTGTTCTGTCTGTGCGCCTTTGCCTCTTTGTAAGACTGTGGACAATAAAAATTTTGCATTGAGTTTTCTGCAAAGGATAAAATTAAGTCAACATTTTTTTATTTCGTAATTTTTTTATCTTTTTCGGGAGCCACCTGTTGCGCTCGGAATTTTGCAGCGTCTTTTCTCCTCTGCATTATTTCTCCCAGTGTGAGTGGGAACTCGTCTGTTTTCTCTTCCTCCACAGGTTTAGGAGGCTCCAGAGCAGCCAACTCCTTCTCCAGATCCGATTGCAGCCTGAATCTCTTTGTAAACTCATTGCTCGGCGCCAGCCTCATAGATGGTTGATTCAGGGGGAAGCTCAGCGACTCCGCTGTTCTGTTTCTCGACACAATGGAGTTCCATGCTTCGAGGTCTTTCTTGGTGTTTTCAAAGCCCACTTGTCTCTTCAACTGGAACACCACAAACACGGGTTTAAATTTAGCGATACTTCACAATAGCCTCCTAATAAGCCTGTAGACATTAACCCTAGTGTCGCTGCATCATTTTACTTGGACTCCTGGCCCATATCATAACTATTTTTCAAAAAAGAAAGAATATATTGTATCCAATAAAATATATATATATATTATTTATCTATATATTATCTAATAAAATATAATCCTTTGAATAAATAGAGAATTTTTCATTTGTTTTTATTTAAAGGATATTATACGTATTATATGTATACACAGGTATGTAGACATTATAGGATGTTAGGTATTGGGTATTGCGTGGTTACACCGATCCCCTAAGGGTTACGGGCTCCTTCACTTCTCTCTTTTCTCCTTCCTTATCCATTGTCACTGGTTCGATTCTTGGATCCGGAGCTTCGTCGCGCCTTGTCAGGTGTCAGTAGTCTCGGACATACGGGTATAGTCGTAGTTCGAACGTCCTATCTTTGGAGCTACGTCCTCGTCTGTTTCTCCTTTCACCCACGGGACTTCGGTCTCGGGAATCGAACCCGTGACACTTTCCAGCCTTTTGGTTTCTCGTACCGAGGGGCACTGGTTTCCTCTAGACCTACTTATTATAGTGGGTTCCAAACCACTTTTTTGCAAAAAAAAACACCACAGAAAGTTCTTGGTGCTTGCCGGGAATCGAACCCAGGCCTACTGCGTGTGAGTCGTGCTACGATCCACTCGGCCGCGCTCACCCTTTATAGGATGTTAGGTAATTTTTGTATGTTGTGGCATATTTGTTGGAATAAACATGCCATAACATACAAAATATTTTTTCTTCTTTTTTTAATATGTTTATGTTTTCGAGCATGATTAGCCTTAGGATCCTGAAACGTGTCCTGACAAATGCATCAACACTACTTTTCCATGAAAACACATGTGTTACCAATAATGCGTTGAACTAGTTGCTTGCACGCCTAGTCCGTCTGCGCAATATTTACTCGGAGCCAGGTTTCACTAGGCAAACTTTTAGTATGTTCCAGAATCGAGCACAAGAGACAATATTTAAGTATGAGTCACAAGCAGTAATTACAGAATATCTGAGCCAAGTCAAATGGTGATTGTAGCAAAGCAAAATTTTTTAGTCATTGTGTTTTTTAGTTTTGTTTCCCGTTTTCTTTCTCAAGATAAATATAATTATATGTTAGTCATAAGACACATTTATACATTCATTCTGTGAAAATTGGTCAAGGACAAATCCACCAAAGATAAATAAATAAAAGAAATAAACAAATGTTGCTCACCTTATCCGCTGCTGGTTTTTCCAGAGGCTTAGGCAATACTTTTGCCTTCTGCTGGGTGGCTTTGAATTTTTTATTAATCTCGGCATGATGTCCTTTGCTGCCGAGAGTCTTTGCCAAGTCGTCGAGGTGAACGGCATCGTTGTCTGATATTCCGCTCTTGACCAAGTGAAATTCCGATACTTCCAAGCTCGGCTCGCTTCTCTGCGGTTTCTTGACTCTGAAAAAACAGTTTTTTTTTAGCGCCGATCGGCCGCGCTTGGGACTCGGACGTGGCGGAATATTTAACGGTGAATTCTTGCGTAGTCTTTTTTGGAGAAATAATGAAATAACGGATAATAACGAGAGTCAACACGTTTCGGTGCCATAACCTCGTGATGGAATAGTGCGATATATCTCACCTCTGGCCTTTGTCGAGTTTCGAAACCGCCTCGATCAGCTTCGAGTGATTTTCCGATACTTCTTGATCGCTCGAATAATCGAGCTCCAAATCGCTCATTGGACTTTATTTTGATAAATAAACTCTTCGACGAAAAACACACACGCCGAGAGTGAAAATGGGAGAGACACGTTTGTAACGTGCCGCCGGCTGCGCGAATGAAGCGACAGTATCGTGCGCCCGAATGGAAAGAAATTCCACCAGTAGCGTACCCCGAAAAAACAGTTACCCTACAGAAATAACGGCGCATGGGCTCAATTCTCGAGTTCGCTCGAGATTCGGGCTGCATAGAAGCTGCCACAATCGACGATCCCCCGCACGTTGAAACCCCCGTAAAATAATAAGCCTTCGAACGAATACTGCCGCATAAGATGGAAGATTCGAACCGACAAAGCATCACTGTACAAATGCCACGAACCGATATTCTCTCGAAAATGAGAACATCTCTGTCGGGCACGGGCTCGAAAATAATTTCCTGCTAAAGGACAAAAACGCTACATGATAAACGCATCAATATTACAAATGACCCGAAATAAATAATCTCGCATTATAATTACACCTCGAAAAGACGGTTAGTACCAACCGTTGTTAATCCTGTTATTAAGAGGAGGTGAAAGTCACATGAGCTCGCCACGAGAGCGGGAGAGATACCGTTATTGGCGCTTGCAATGGAGTGAGAGAGACACCACGAGAAACTGTTTCACATGGCGTTAACAACGGTTTGTACTAAACGTCTTTTCGAAGTGTAGTTAATGCGAGATCATTTATTTTCGGGTCATTAGTAAGACAGATGCATTTGCTACGTAAGGTTTTTGTCGTGTAGCAGGAAATTATTTTCGAACCCGTGCCCGATAGAGGTGCTCTAATTTTCGAGAGAATGACGGTTCGTGGCATTTGGCCAGTGTTGCTTTGTCGGGTCGAGTCCTTCATCTTATAGGGCATTATTCGTTCGAAGGCTTCGTTTTTCGGGTGTTTTCAACGTGCGGCGCATCATGATGCGGCCTCTTCCATGCGGCCGAGATTCGTTTCATTCGAGATTCCCTAGATTGTCGAACGAAACGCGTATGGAATGCATGTCGGTCATTTCGATATTTCGATTATTTCGGTATTTATCATGAAAATCATCGAATTTATTAAACTTTTTTACTATATCATGCAACATCTCAGGTGATTCTGTACGAACATTCTATTTGAGCGCAGATATTCTATCTGTTCTACATAAACGGTTTTCGGCAGTAATGTGCTAAAGAGCCGTCGTAGAATTTCGAATCCGACCCGCCAATAAATTAACCGATCGCGTTGGCTAAAAATCGCTTCGCACTCAAGACGGATGCTTGAAAAAAATTATAATTTTCTTACAATATGCAGTAGGTAGGCGTTCGTAGGTAGTGAGTTCACTACGTATCCATTGCGACTTTAATACTTATCACTAGAATCATTGTGCCATTAATCTTTTTTTCTAGAATATGCAAACCTATCCAGGCAGTCTATACGGAAATTTCATTCGACCGTAGATACCTATAATATTTAGTTA
The DNA here is from genome assembly GCA_958510785.1 of Exephanes ischioxanthus. Lineage (NCBI taxonomy): Eukaryota > Metazoa > Arthropoda > Insecta > Hymenoptera > Ichneumonidae > Exephanes > Exephanes ischioxanthus. Next base: position 7,473,186 of record OY294019.1, on the reverse strand, counting down.
TAAAGATTTCGGACCTAAATTACGCTAGAGACTTTCGATATGACGAGGTTGGCCATGATTCACAGTTCGCATTCGGTCAACTGCCTATCACCCAAAGTGACCCACCGAATAAACGGGAGTGCAAATCACGGTCTTGAAACTCGTCCGATTTCCCGTGGTGGGGGAAGCAAGCTTACGCTAAATTTTTTGTTTCCTGGCGCCGCCACTACTCGGGGCCGCTATCGGGTGGTGTTATCGAACATAACCTGACATTTTTTCGAGAACTGAGTACATTAAATTTTTTTACATAATCGTGAAGTGCATAAAAGTCTCGATAATGCCGACGTCGTGTATTGTACCGAAATTTAAAACAGGGCATAAAAGTGATAAAGAAACAAGATCCGTGTTTGATGTGCCAAAAGACGTCGAGCGTCTTGAAAAATGGGAAGGAGTGATTCCCGGCAACGTTAAGCTCCGGGTCTCGCACGTTGTGTGCGATAAACATTTCGAAGAGCAAGATATACTTCGTCAATGGATTAATTACGATTCAATTGGACAAATAATTGCAAGGGTGAGTACATCGTAGAAATTTTATTATTCGGAGTCAAAATTAGCTTCAAATGTAATTAACATTTTTATATAGGTTCCTTACAAGTATCCAAAACTAAGTAAAAATGCTATACCGACGATATTTGATGAAGAAACTTAAGAAGAAGCGAAAACTGTTGCGTCTTTGGGGGAATACCTAGGTTCTCCGAGTCTTGCAAGCCACGTCGACGCCTCAGTCGAGTCTGCTGGGTTTTCATTTGTTGAACGTTCAGCTCTTGCAATATCGATGCCAAATCCTGAAATCACAAACTCTCGATTGGTGGTTTCTGGTGAGGGTGAGTTACTTTGTTAAATGGAATTCGTAGATATTATACCTAAAAGTGCAGTTCATTCATCGACAGATTGTGATGCTCAATTAATCTCTTGCATGAATTATATATTTTAGTTGACCAGTTTGAATAAAAAATCAGTTTTCATGTCTTATTCTTTTTCGTATTGCAGATATTGCAAGCACTGACACAGCTGGTGTGGATGATATCAAAATGAGCACGCAATGGAAGTAACGGAGGATAATTCGACAACATCGAGTACAAACAACAAACTGTATTCAATTCACTCAACAATTACAATCAGTGACCATACATTAATACTGATATAACTGTTGATTTGTTATCAAAAACAAACTGTCGAAATTGACAAATCAATTTTAAAAAAACCATCACATAAAAACTAACAGATCCCAGATAGAAAAATGACGGCACGGAGACGGAACGGTGGCGGTGCCAATGGTAAGATACCCGTTTGACGGCACATTTTTCTATCTGGGATGATATTTTTATATCGCCTTTTAATTTTAACCAGAATTTAAACTAGAAGCCCTTGTCTTAAAATTTTGAACATCAAAGAAGCTAAAATATTAGATTCTTAAATGATAATTTTTCATGTTCACCTTCCTCATAATCCAGGCATTTAAATAGAGTGAACAAACAATATGATCGATCATTCATGCCACTCAGTTTTGTTTTCACTAAAATCTGTTCCAAAACGAAACCTCATTACTGAAAATGAAAATATATTTAATGGATTTAATAAAACTTACCTTTATCATTAAATCCGAATGTGAGAAGGAACCAAAACAAAGTATAAGTCACCGGCAAGATATGAGAATAATACGAATCATATTTGATTAATCATAATTTTGGTGAAGACTTGCAAGAAATGTTTGAGTTCATATTTCTTTGTTTGAAAAATTATACTGCAATTGAAGAATAGTATTGTTTTTAATAATATATAGTAGTTTGAATGAAGTTCCTAGATTCCATTCTAGGAACTTCATTCAAACTACTAACAAAAGGGGTTCGTAAGTGACGGAGAAAGAGGAAAAGGCGATAAAGCTTCTTCTTCTTCTTCTTCTACACTTTGACTGGGTCCACGGGCTGTGGGAACCAGTCTGGCCACTGGGAGAAACCCGCGCCGGCCAACGTTTGATAAAGCTTCTTCTATCTCTCTCCCACACTACACTTCTCGATCGTCGCGCCTCTAGCGGTCACGGCGTGAATGAAATTCTCTTCGGCAAGCGATATACCCCCACCACGCGAGTGTCAAGACCTGTATGCAAGACCGTGGTGCAAATTAACCAATGACCTTCCTCGAGGAGTCTCGGCTGCAACGGAGATTCAGCGTAATGTGATCCAGCCTTCAGGAATCCTGTTTTACCGACCACAGGGCCTCGAACTGCATCACCATTTTCTTTACTATCTGTAGCACGAAAAATCACCTGAATTGTCGCAGTTGTTTTTCATTCAACCGACGAGAGCAGCAACAAAATCATTGCTTGCAATGAAAAGTTTATGTTACATATTTTTTCGTGACAAAAATTCGATCGTAACGACCGAACCTCTCGCCTTGGAAACGCGTCAACCTTGCGTCCTCCATCGACCGTGTTTCAACCTTGGCGAACGTCCGTACGTCTGTACATACCGTGTCCTATACCAATTCGGTATACATATACGTAATATCTGTACACCAGCGGAGTCTACCCCCTCCAGTTCGCGGACGGTTCTGCGCGGGGCAGCGCAGCCGTGGGGTCACCAAATAATTATACCAAACACAGAGAGAGCACAGTCCCTGTCGGTCGTACGTGCAGCTAGTGTCTCGTACTCGCGAGAGAGCAAGTGGAGTGTGTCCATCGGCGACATACGTAAAACTCGACATTTCTTCTTGTTTTTTTGGTTTGTTATTTTGTTATTTTTTTTTCTTTTTTTGGATTACCATTCCACCCACTATCCACGGTCACGTGACGCATAACAAACGTTACATATTGTTTCGGCGATCAAATTATACGTTCTTGTTTATTTATCTTCCGTTTATTTCGCTCTCGTCGCGGCAGGACGGACGATATAATATAATATAAGTTTTGATGTGCTGAAATATATACAAGTATCCGCCGCTTGTACAGTGCTCGCGCGGTGACGTTCTCGTGTAAATGCGTGCACCTGTACCGCACTTTTAACGTCGTTTCTGCAAAGTATTATGCGCACACGCTGCATCATCAATTGTAAGTATACCGCATAAACAGTCGTACACGATTTGAGAAATACCTGCTGGTGTTTTATCATTTACACATGATGTAAATTAATACCACATGCGTAACATTGTTACAAGATCCTGTCTCCGTATATATCTATATAGATCGAAATACACTGACATCGTATATACCATACCGATGCGTTGCTATGCTATAAAACACACGAGGACACTGTTGTTAGGCTCCCGACCGAACGGTTCCAGAGATGAGAAACGGGTATACCGAACTATATATAGTGGATAGATATATACACGGTGTGTACTCTATACGATATATATATGCGTAGAACGTTAAACTCGTTACAGGTCAGACGCGTTTCGGGTTAAATTCTTTCTAACCCGAGGGGTCCAAATATCGAGAATCTCGCTCTTTGGGATACTCTTGAAACCTTGCGACATTATAACACAGCTGATAGAGGGATAAAAAACTGTCGCCGATAAAGCGTTCTCTTTTACCGAAGATAAAATTTCTATAAATTGATTGTGCAATTATCAATTTTGTGATGAGGCGTTTTTCGGATGATTTGCGTCGAGATAAATCGAACTGTGGATCTATCGAGACTGTCACTCGCAATCGAAGACGTGTTTTAAGTGCGAAGCCAAGGAAAGTACATGGGGGGTTTAATTGTTACGTACAATTGTATAATCCAATAGGGAAGTCGAGCGGAAACCCGTAGAAATTGGTTCTCGTTTGCTCGATCGTCTATTCTCCGATAATTTCGAGCCGACGGGAAATAGGCACAGTGGCCGATGCAGCAACCCGACGGGTGGTGTAAAATCTTTGGAGGGGTGAGGTGAGAGAGAGAGGCGACGAGCCACGGGCCGGAGGATTTGCGCACAGCGGATATTGACGGGAGATCGCGGAATAACATTATCGCATTTGCATGGAGGAGAGAGAACCAGGGGACAGGAAAGGCTACTCTCCCGCCCGTCCACCGGCCATTACTTTTCCGTGGGCGACTTCGGTGGATAAGGTTAAAGGACCTTTTAAAAATAATTATCGGTAAAGTGTCGGGATACAGTTCGGTGGCTCGCCAAATTTTCTTTCCAACTTCCTGTCGAGGCACTTTTAACGAATCGCGGCACGAAATAATCGGCGATATTTCGACAGCGAGAATCTTTGACGAAATTATTAGCTCGATTAGATCGCTATCTCACACAATTCCGAGATATCTGCCCGACGACTCAAAATATCGAGGTTAATGTTTCTCGTTCTATTCGAGCTATTTCGCACGCGTCGAAGCGCCAGCTGCTCGAGATTATTTATTGGACTCGAATTGATTTCAATTGGATGAAATTGGATGCGAATCTCGTCGTGCTTGGAATCGAGAGATACAATCGTGCCAAATACATTTTCTTCGCTCGCTATTCGTTACTCCAGTGTTGGTGATAATTTAGATTTTCTTTCTTTTTTTTTTAATATATTTTCTCCAATACTATTTGCAATTAATTTCAGCGAATTTGCGTCTGATTCGTTGAATACATTTGTCGACGAAAAATATGCCAATTAGGATAATCCCTCGTTATCCTTGTCGACTAATTGGCATGGTGACAATAGTAACCGACAGTGTGTCGAATGGATTCGCAGTACTGTTCCGTTGTAGGTGTGTCGTTGATTGGATAGACCGTTAAAGCCCTCCCGCCGGTAGGATCGTGTTATATTGGCTCTTTCGAACACCCCTGGCTCGTTTTCCCATTAACACCCTGGCCGAGCGAATTACAACGCTCTCCAAACCGGAAGTTGGCCGCGCGAAGGTTTTTCCGGGGCCCGAGAACGTCGGGACGACCCGCAGGGCTTATTAATAATGTATACACAAGGTTTGCGGACTATTGTGTGAGAAAAAAAGGCACGACAATGAAACCGAGCAAACAAATGTTTCGACCGGGCGATATAAATGTAACTGCGAGTGTCACGCGAACCGACGAATATCGTTTGAGGACATTTGGAATTGTGACGATTCCGGGAAAGCGTAACAACGGGCAACGGCGGATGAAATTTGTTTTCTGTCCAATACAATTTGTATAATTTAAATAACAATTCAAAGCATAAAAATATATACAGCATACGCGATACTTTACATCGTATGCTTTGCATACTTCGATATCACCGATATAAACAGTTTTCCGTTGCGTCCCTAGCAAGTTGACGGACAGAAAGACGGACATGTCCGTTGGGGAACGAAACGGACTGTAAAAAACGACAAAACGGACTGTACATTTTTTGTTGGCATTTGGTATTTTTTCGGTTGCGGAAACCGAAAACGGACCGAACCTTTTTTTTCGAAAAATTTGCTTTGGTCCGTTTTCGGTTCCCGCAATCGAAAAAGGACCAAGATCGTATTTTTATTCTGTCCTTTCATTAAAAACAGAATTAAAAGGAAAAAGAAAAAAAAAACTTAGCTCAAAAATTTTTGTAAAAAACGTTCGGTCCTTCCTTGGTTTCCGCAACCGAAAAAGGACCAATCCAAAAACGTAAGGGTCCGTTTTACCCTTTTTGCAGTCCGTTTCGTTCCCCCAACGGACGTGTCCGTTATTTTATTTTTTCCCTAAAAGCAGCCGTCCGTCAACTTGCTAGGGGTACCCTCATGGAAAGAAAATATATGAAAAATATTGTTATATTATATCACGGTAGAAACCCGTTTATCCGCAGTAATGTGGTGAGAGCATACGTCGGATAAGCGAAAACTCGGATAATACGAATAACATACTCAATTCAAACTTGTACTACAATTATATATTTGAAGAATAACACACCACTTCATACAAACATTAACTTTATTAGTTAATTTGCAACTTTTTCCTTTTTTCCCATGTAGGTTTTGCCGATGGAACACACGCGGCCGATGGTCGGGCTAGTGTTGGCGTGGCGATTGTTGAATCCCCAACGCTCGGCCAATATTCGGCTAAGTATTGTCTCGCCTATGGTTGGTTTGATCATTTGTGGTCAATGCTCGGCCGCGTTCGACTTACCAATTGTTGGTTAGTCGATTTGAGGCCAATGTTCGGCCGACTATTTGCTCACCATTGGTTGGTTTGACAGTTGGCGGCCAATGCGTGGTCAAGTAGTGACTCTCCAATTATTGATTTGTCGATTTGAGGCCAATGTTCGGCCGAATACGGATTCCCCAACAGTTGGTCGGCTGATTCATGATCTCATGAGTCATTGGTGTGCCGATTTCAGGCCAATGTTCGACCGAGTATTGATTCGCCAACAGATGGTCTGTTGATGTATGATCTGACGAACCATCGGTCTGCCGATTTCAGGCCAATGTTCGACCGAATATCGAGTCGCCAATTATTGGTTTACCGATGTGACCCCTACATTGGACCATCAATCATCGGCTTTCGCCGCTAGATGGCGTTAACCCAAGTTGTTTCTCGCAAGCGAAAGTGTATCCGAGCGTCAATATAAGAGCATGCGAAATGACACCTATTTTAACTTTCGCAAAGTATGTGTATTATTTTTGGATTCGGTACTAGGTACTCAATAAATGCATTGACATACCAATATATACTTTATGTTATGCCAACACATTGACTAAGTATGATCGGTTTGAGAATTCTCGCAGGAGAGAGTATGTAAAATATAATCTCTTGCAGACCAATTCCAACTTTTACAATATAATAAAAGTATTGCTTCAAAATCACTCTCGCCCTATATATGTAACCTATAGAGGGCCGACATTGACAACAAATTATCGGCCGATCCTCTTGATCGGCCTCGGGGCCAAAGTTGGGTGCCAATATTGGCAAGTACTTATCATCCAAGGCTCCCTCGATGATTGGGCCAAGCCCGCATGCCAATGTTGGCAACATCGGTACCAAGCTTCGCCCAACCATTGCCTCACCCTACATGGGTTGAGACATCGCGATGTTCTACCATTGACTCCAGAATCGGAACTGATGTATTTGCAGCTCGTAATATAAAGAAGCAGTAAGCTTAGAGAAGTTTAAGCGCGTATGCAACAATGTAGCAGTTACAATGAAGCAGCATGTCAGCGCGTAGGCATGCTGCTTTATCCGTTTTATCCGAATTTTCCGTATTATCCGAGCGTATACCTTGGTTAACGCAGAGGCTTGGTCGATAATCGAAGGTCGGATAAGCCTGAACCTACTGTATATATGAAAAATATATTTTTTATATATTAGATATACTTTTCAAGAAAATAGTATATAATTACCGAATGTATAGCTTTATTTATAGAGTTATATTTATAGCGATATAAATGTACCTACGAGTGTCACGCTATCCGACAAAAATCGCAGGAAGATATTTGAAATTGCGACGATTCCGGGAAACCGTTACAACCGCCACGGGCCGATGAAATTTTTTCTATCAAGTCGGGACACTGGCATGCAGTACAATTTATATAATTTGAATAACATTTTGAAGCATAAAAATATATACATCGTACGCGATACTTCATGTTGTATACTTTGTATATAATTCGATATCACCTTTTATATGAGCAAGTTCCGGTAGCGATATGCCCATTAAAAAAAATTATATGCGAAAAAATATTTTTCATATATTAAATATACTTTTTACGAAAAAAACTATATAATTAATTTATTATGAGATATATGCGGGTGAATATTTAATCGCGTGTATGTAAAATGCATAATTTATACAGAGAAAATATTTTCACTCGAAAAATTGGACATTTAAAATATATATTTCGTATAGTTCATTTCCGTGTGGGTAACGTTATCGGATATCATATACGAATTAAAATACTCGAGAGGACAATGGGCGTGAAATCATGAATAAAAGCAGTCATTAGCATTCACGGTGAAGAACAAACAGCATAATTAATTGTAGTCCCAAATGTGTCGAATATTTCACGCAAGTACAGGCGCGAAAATTAACATACGGCTTCGAATTATCGGAATAAAACTTTCACTACATAAATGATATGTCGGATTTTCATAAACAACCGTGACGGTGATAACTTTTCTAATTAACGAAGAATAAATGCCGAAGCGACGGGGTTGAAAAAAAATCACGTACAGATTCTGCTCTTTTTTGTTTGTTTGTTAAAAGAGGCTTTGGCATTTTGTTCAGATAAAAAATAAGAAAAATGGAGAAAAAGTTCGCGCGGTCGTTGAGTGAAGTGAAAAGAAAAATAAAAGAAAAAAACCCAAGCTAGAACGAATAAATGCACGGGCTTCGCGTACTTCGTACCCCGCGATCAATATGTCATGCCCGCGTGACGCGAAATTGTAAAATAAACTTTAATATCAGAAGCTCGTCGTGCGAGCCGCGAGTGCACGTACTATACGTCGTTGTGGAACTATAGCGGTTATATATAAAAGCTCAGTAACCCCTGGTAGAAGAGGAACAGCCGAGAGGGTAATAATCGCTCGTCTCTCGCTTGGCCATTCAATCTAAAAATTCTCCGGCTTGCTCGTTGGCTCGTGTTAATTGATCACATCGACATCGGCGTTCGACGTCGACGTCGTTGTCGCTGTCGATGTTGTCCGGAGGTCGATTCCCTCCGGATTGACGACGCCATCCCAAACGACGACGTGAGCTCGATAGCGATGACGTCACAGAATAATACAGGACGAAGTCGCCGTGTGACGTCAACGAGGCGAGAGGAAGGGGGAGAAAAACATCTTCAAAATTAGAGCAGAGTCTTGCCACGAGATAGAAAAAAGCTAGTCAGAAAAAAATAGCATGCTAAAAAAAAGTCATTTGCACGTGGCTTCCTCATTTTTTTAATCATTTTGCGGATAGTTTGCTCTATGAGAAAGTTCGTCGACTGTAGAAGCTATGGTTATAAAATTTTAACGGTCAACATTTATCGTAAAAATTGTATCGTTGCGAGGCTACGATCATTGATTTTTTTTCCGTTGATCAAGAGTGTGCAACTCATTTTACTCCTGATGCTATATTTGATACAGAAACTCATGTCGGAAGTGGAATACAAGTTTCATTAGAAAAATTCAGAAATTTCAATATCTTAAAATTTTTACGGTTAGATCAATTTTCGTCAAAGGTAATAGCAAATATTTTACAGTATTAATCAATTCTCTTTCCAAATTTGAGCTCGGTATTTCCATATTTACTCGAACTAGGACTTTTTCGATAATTTAAGAAAAAACTCAAAATCTGATATAATCTGAACGCGTGGATAGATTTCAAAACCAAAGGTCCTGATCGATATATGTTATTTGCGCGTATTTTAAAGATTATAACTCCAAATATATGAAAGTTAGAGCTACCACGCCATCTTTTTCTCCAAGAATTTAAAATCTCGCGAAAATCTTAAATTGGACATAAATTTTCATGAACATTGTACGGAAGAAAGGGAAGTGACTACTTTACTTGTATATGAAATTTACACTCGCTAGCTAAAGTCGTTCGTGAGCTGTAACGATTTTAAAGGATCCGAATCAGTCATATACACATATTTATCGACATTTAGACTATTTTAAGGCAGTCCTTGCGAATGATGTTCACTTCGCATAAGTTTCAGAGAAATAAGAGAGAATTCCAAACACTTCTCGATGGCATATTTTCTAATAATCATTCCAAAATTTTATTAACAAATTGATGAAAAATAGAATTGTTCAACAAATTCCCGACATCCTAACTTTTTAAAAATGATAATGATTCGTTAATTTTACTGAATACGTATGCATTTTTTCAAATTTTTTAATTCACTTTGAATTTTGTGACGTTTTACACATTTTTCCCATATAAAAAGAAAAAATTTCAAAGTGAATTTAAAAATCTGGAAAAACTCATACGTATTCAAAAAAATAGACGAATCATTTTCATAAAAAAAAGTTAGGTTTCCGGGAGATTTGTCGATCAATTTTATTTTTCATTAATTTGTTAATGACATATAGGAATTATTATTATGCAAAATTAATCTTTTTAGCACCTTTAATGTGCTTGATTTTTTTCAGATTTTTATACGATCCAGAACTGTTTGCAATTCCCTCTCATTTCTCCGAAACTTATACGGAGTGAACACCATTCGCAAGGTCTACCTTAAGTACTCTGACACTAAAATCTCAATTTTTGTTTCTTACCAAAATATAGTTTCCTCTATGAGGATGTAAAATGAGTGCATGGTCGAGGCTCATTGCCATTGTCATAAAAAAAATCTCGATCGCTAACAGAAAACATTCATTTTCTTCTCTTATACGGACCATTAACCACTTCGTTGCGAAATACATATATATATATATATATATATATATACATATTATACAATAAAACTCAAAAGTGTAAACTATTTGCCGTTGATGGCTACTCGCAGGTCACTTTACACTCGACGTTGCACGGGCTGGCTAGCAATTTCCTTCGCAATTAACTCTTACTCTTGTACTTTCATTGGGATGCCTTTATTTGCACACGGACGAATGAACAGAGGGAGAGAGAGAGACAGCGAGAACAATAGTGCGAAATGACCCGGGCAGTTGCCGTTAAGAAGTAGAACCCTTAGCTATGCAAAGTGAAACAAACGATTTTGTGTGCCCGGCTTTTCGCTCCGAGGGCGCAACATTCCGCCTCGAGTGAAAATCCCGACACTCGGAATTGCGTTTCCTCCGCCGCAGACTCTTTCTGTCCTAGCTTCTTTTTTCCTTAATCTTTTTTCGCACAACTTTTCCTTTAACTCTCTTGCTCTACATGTTCGCTCGACGGTTATTTGATTCGAATAGTGGTCGAGCCCGAGGTCGTCCCCGTCGACGAGGTTTAATAGAATTCTATGTTCGAACCCGCGAACCATGTCGTGATTTCATACCATTGTGTTGTTGACGAAGCGGCCAGAACCGCGCGACCGATCGTCACCGGGATATCGTGAAATATCCGGTAGCGTGCAAGTTGCTTGATTTTTATTACCATCCGCTCGAACTTTCTCGTTTTTGCCTTCGATGCAAAAAAAAAAAAAAAAAAATGTTAACGTAAAATTCATAGTCGCTGCCGTCGAGGAAATTCTCACTGTAGTAGATTCGAGCGCGTCCCGAATACGCTCAGAGCTCTTTTCGTGATTTTTTTTTTCCAAATCGCAGTTTTTGCACTCGACGAAGTCGAAAAATTCGTTACACGGTCAAGAATTACCGTTGGCTCTAACGGACGCGCTCGCCCGTTATGTCTCTCGTACACATTCGAGAATATATATATATATACACATGTATCCCCTGAAAATAAACCTCTATCCTTTAAGCTCCTCCAGCCTTTTGTCGAAACGGCCAGCCCCGCTACCTTTGGTCTTTTGGGTACAGCCAACTCTCGGTCGCTGTTCGGCCGAAACGACCTCCGGAGCACCTTGTATTAATAGCGCTCCATATACTATGCATAAAAGCCTCGCAGGTGGTTTCATATGTGTGTAATGACATAGGTGAAAAACCTACGGACACGCGAAGGGGGTTGCACGGAGAGAGTGCACTGATAAAAAAATACGGTTCAATCAACTAAAATTCGGGCAGGGACGTTCAACTGAATATTTTGTTGGTACAGCTAAAAAATTGGTTAGTTCAACAATCTTTTGGGTGATTGCACAAAAATATTTTTGAGTCATTCAAATATTTTGTTCGACCAACTAAATATTTATTTGAACGTCCCTGCCCGAATCTTAGTTGATTCAACTGAACTTTTTTATCAGTGTGGGAACAATTGCGCAAGAGCCAGTTACTTCTGCCTATTCATTCATCCACAACTGTACGAACTTTCCTGCTTATATTTGAACACATCCGAGAGGGTCTACAAACTCTCGAAGTGTATTAATAATAGTGCGTCCACGGAATCCGTTGCTTGCTGATGTGCATATTGCGCGTATTTTCTATATATATACATAAATGCAAGTCTCGAGAGAAGACCGGATGGTGACATTTTCCCTACTGGTTTTTCCCCTCGCATCCGACTTACCTATCTCGGTTCCCCCTGTATTTTATCCGGCAATGAATCCCACTTGTGAGGACTTTTTAATATACCTGCGGATGATAAAAATACACGATAAATTTATCGACAAATTCCGCGGATATATTATTGTCATTGTTGTTAACTAGCGATCGGACGACTCGCGTTAATTTAGATTTATTTGTTTATTTTGTTACGCGGCATTATTCATATAAATAAATTTAAATGAATTGTACTCCAGCGCGCTTACGCTAGTTTTATTTTTATTTTTTTATAGTTTTTTAACTTTTTATCTCGTTTTAATCATTAAAATTTAAATGGCCATCCAATTGGTTCAGACATTAATGAATGACTGTTGATATATTACTTGTCTAAAAGCAAGCGGCTCTACACACTTTGTTTAACCATTGAATTAATGAATTTCTTCTACCTTCTAACTGATGACTGGAGTAGATATCCACCCTACGCGTTTCTCCTATGTACACGGGTCCTATGAGCAGTAAATGCGATTTGCCGCACATGAATCTCTTCGATTTTTAATAAGGAAGAGAATGGCGTTCGCCAAATTTAATTTTATTAAAGTTTAGGGGGTGAACATCACAATTAAGCCCCGAAACGTAACGAAAATTGTCAAAAATTGAATTTTTCGCAAAAAAAGTAATATCATTCTTGTTTCGATGTTCTAATTTTCAAATGCCTAACACCATTTTAGAGCGGCCACACCAGGGTATTTGGAAAAAATAGTCCCATTGTATTCCGTTCAAAAAGTATATTTCTTTGGACATGTGAAAATGAGGAAAAAACGAAAACTGAACACCGAGTAATATCGAAAAAATCAATGAAAACGCAAGAAAAATTGGTTTTTCTTCAAATATTGTAGGTAATTAAAGATAATGATAAATATTATTAAAAAGTATAAATATTATCAAAAAAGATTCTAAAAAATGGCGACTATATACGTCCAATTAACATAATAAGTTACAATTGACACTTCTGACAAAAAATTACGTACACAAGACACTAACGGGAACTCCAGAGAAGGGTGCATTTTTACCCCAATCGCACTCCGTTATCGTCCTGTGCAAAAGCCAGCGAGCAACAGAGGTTACTACCGGTCTGTACACATCATTAGATCGTTTAAATTATAGTATCGTTCACGTCCCGAGTCGATAATGTCAATTTCTATTTTAGGAGCGCAGTTTGATTATCGCCAGGGGTGGTTTTCTACCCCGTACATGAGTTCTAGGGATGAGAATCAGGAGCTGTGTGAACTTAGCACCCGACTTTAAAAAACCAAATTTTTTTTTGGTGTTTCTTAAAGAGTTTTGTATTTAGTTGATTGTAGTAACACATTTTTCGTTTGTAGTAGCCCGAAAAAAAAAGTTATGGGACTTTGAAAAAAACCCATCCACCTGTTTTGAAATTTTTTAAATCTGAAGGTCGATTTCGAAGGAGAATCGTTTGTAGTTGATTGTAGTGAAAGAATTTCCGTTTGTAGTAACGAGGAAACATTTTTACAACAATTTTAATTTTTTGTTATTTTTTTTAATTTTTTTTTTTTTACGGGTATTCAATACACTGCAAGTACTACCTTGAAAATCGTTTATAGTTATTTATAGCAACCTATATTTCGTTTGTAGTACCTCGAAAACTCACGAGGAGTCATTATAGTCCGAGCTCAAGCTCCAAAATCGTTTGTACTTGTTTGTAGAACCGATAATTTCGTTTGTAGTACGTCGAAAACGAACGAGGAGGCCTTTATGTCCCAAGCCCTAGCTCCAAAATCGTTTGTAGTTGTTTGTAGTACCGATAATTTCATTTGTAGTATCTCGAAAACTATCATGAAGTCAATATACTCGAAAAAATTAGATAAAAAAAAATTAAAATTGTTGTAAAAATGTTTCCTCGTTACTACAAACGGAAATTCTTTCACTGCAATCAACTACAAACGATTCTCTATCGAAATCGACCTACAGATTTAAAAAATTTCAAAGCAGGTGGATGGGTTTTTTTTCAAAGTCCCATAACTTTTTTTTGGGCTACTACAAACGAAAAATGTGTTACTACAATCAACTACATACAAAACTCTTTAAGAATCACCAAAAAAAAATTTGATTTTTTAAAGGCGGGTGCTAAGTTCACACAGCTAGAATCAGGGTTTGGTCCATTAGATGTGCCATATGATTTTCGTTCAGTTAACCTTAAAGATGAAAATAAATTACAACCCTATCGATACAAATGCTTATAAGGTTATCCATTTTTTAAATGCAGTAAAATATTGTTGGGTATAAAATATTCACATTTGATCATTATATGGTCAATGATTGTGAAATAAGGAATGTCTGCGCCGCGTTCAGAAATCATACCTGGATAACTAGCTTCTCTGTTTGACATTCGCACCAGCGCAGCACTCACTCTCGTTCTATGTTATCGAAAGTAATTTTCTGAACGGGGCCCCTGATGATATTGAGTGCTCACTTCGGGGCTTATTCCCGGCATCCCTCGCATACCAACCAATCATAAAACTTTGGGTCGGATTTCGTTTGTTTTCTAATAATTTGCTCCAATTTCACCGATCAATTGATGCGCCAAACCGACGATAATTCCAACCTTCTAGGGGTTGCTTTTTTCATCGGTATTTCAAAAGCAACAGTTCTATGCGTTGGTTTGCAGTCGATTTTTTCGAAAACAATCCTGTTGCCGACTCCGACCTGAGCGGTACTCTTGACATAGAGTTGGAAAAATCCGAAGTGATCCAACCCGAAGTGATCCGAAGTGATCCGAAGTGATCCGTCACATATAACGCTTGATATTGCGGTTGGTTTTGGCTTATCGACAAAAAATCAACCTCTTGAATATCGACATCAACGTTGTTTCGGCGCATCAATCGACCCATTGGTTTTAGGTGACTCGTAGTAAAAGTAAGTACAAATAAAAGAAACTTTCGTAGGTATACGGCAAGCGTATACCTACGATCGTATTCCTATGCTCAACTCAAGTAATTGACCAAAGCAAACGAGTGCGTGTCTCGCACGAGTAGAATTGTCAAACCCAATAGGCTAATGTTGCTGGAGGGGATAGCAGGATATTCCACGAGACATGTTAACTGATGGGAGGGGATCGACAAAAAGTGAGACACTCTCTGATCGATATCGATAAGCGACAGAAATCAGCCCTCGAGGAGTCTCATTATTTGTCGAAATTATTGTCAAAACTATTAATTAAATTATAATTATTGTGTCTTGCATTGTTAAGTTTCGTTAAGATTGTAAAGTGAACTGTGTGCCTATCAAGAGATAAACTTGACACGTAAGTCAAGTCAATAAACTTATATTTTTGCCTATTAATTTCTCTGTTGTGTCCTACTGATTCTTGCAAATTCAATTTCTCCTGGGTCCTCCAATCGAACCCCGACATAATAAGGGGTTCGATTGGAGGACCCAGGACCCTCCTTGTCGATTAAAATTAGTCAAATTTGGAAGTATAATTTATTAGTTTCGAGGAAACTAATTGGCGCCGAACAATAAAATTTAACCGTCAACTGAAAAATCATAAGGCCCTGTCAACCTGTTATTCGGTGGAAATTAATAGTCAAAAAAATAAGCCTTTCTCATCTTCTACTCGTTTGATCACATAATAAGAAAATGTATATCTTCTTGGCGGGTCGCTTTGTCAATATACATTGCCAAAGAGACCAACAAAACACTGAAGAACAGTGAACAGTGAAGTAGGTAATAAAAAAGTGAAGTTTGATAACAGCAGGAGTAAAAATGAAAAGGACGGTAAAATGCGAACGAAGTCATACCGTAGAAACATAAAAATGTAAAAGAAAGAAGTTTACATTGCCAATGCGCCATCGACTTCAGTCCCTCGGCCCTCGCACCAATATGTTACATAATTGCATGTGTCCTGCGTCGGGCCAAATGTCCTCGACGCAATCTAATACGGCAAAACCGTGTTTTATCTCGGTGTACAGCTTCATATACCGTACATGAATGGGGTATATAGAGTAGAATGTATTACGCTTCGTATCGCTCTATAGTCTCTTGGGTCATACTCTCAATCTAGTTGCGCTAGTCATGCTCTCGTTGTACCGATATTACATCTTCATACGGTACAGCAAACTATGTATGAAAGAACACATATACATATAGGTATACACAGGACACTAGGGTATTTACGTTCACTCTCATCCTCGTTCTATCATACATATATGCTATATGGAACTCGTAGGAGAGTTTACATTTATATTCATATATACATATATATATAGATATATATGTGTGTTTACCTAGGCAGGTACATGCGATATTGTATGTATATTGCACATCCGCAAGTCTCTCGCCTTCACCTCGAGTCGACCAGCCACACCGCTCGATACTACTCATCCTCCCGCAAAACAATTCTAGAAACTTCTCTCCCTATCTTTATTTATTTCTCGTGAAACTGTCTCCGTTCTCTGTTTTCATGTATTTTCTCTTTTCCTCTCACTTTCCGTGTTCCCCCGGCCGCTTTGTCGAAGGTCTAGCACGCGGCAAGCCCTCCTTTTGTTCGGAAAGACACACACACACACCCCCTCAGCATCGTCTGAGGGAGCCAGGGAATTCAATGTCATAAGGAGAATAGAAATGGGGGATGCGCAGACCTACAGCCCTCGCTCGATCTACCTCTCTCACCGAGTATTATACTCGTTGTGCGATACTCCTACGCACCGAACCGAGGGTGAAACCTATAACACTGTGCAGAGTGTTGAGGGAGGCGAGGGTGGCTATCGATTTGCTTTTTTTTTGTTCTTCTCTTTCACGCGATTTCAGAGACTGCCTATGACGATATTTAAAAAATTATCAGGGAATTATGGACCGAATTTTTCATCGTTTTAAATTTCCACTAACCAATTCGATTCTAATGAAGCTATTTTATTGATGGAAAAACTTTATGATTTACGAGGCATTTTTTTTTTCTTTTTAACCGAAAAGTAAAAAAAAACAGATAACTGTACAATTTTTAGTCACTTTCATGTGTGCGTGTATATATACCTTTTGCTTGTGTAAATCCCTCACTGTCGGCTGGAAAACGTTTTGGTATTCGTGAAATGTATTTTCAGGCGTGCTACCTTGGAAATTTTTATTTTTCATTTCCCGAAAATCGCTATGACCAGCCACGACCGACGATGGCACATATACCTTTGTTACCGTTGGAACAACGAAAACGACAAACGACGACTCTGTGTACATGACGCGATGCTCCCCCGCTGTGCACGGATGCTATTTCAATCAGCTGAGTGCATGTTACGTGTGTGTGCGTTTTTTCCCTCACACGCGGTTATAATAGCTATGCATCGCGTACCGTAATCATGCGACTAACACATTTTTCTCTGACTCGTGCAATTGTTGGAACGATGTTTAACGTGAATTTACAGTTCGAGATGTACGAGAGTATAACACTGTAATAAACTTCAATAGCAGCTCGCTGTGTATACCGTGTGCCATTCCCCGATTATTAGACCATAAACTTTGTCTCTGCAATCTTCGTGTGTGTTCGCGATAAGAATAAAGTCAACCGAGTCCCGCGTACGTTCTGCCCTGCCCTGGTTTTATTTTATATTCGTTAAGAAAAAGCTGTAATTACTTTATAATCTATCCTGATGTAATTTATCTATGAAATTGTAGACTTTATTTTTTTTTTTTTTTTATCAAGATTATCGTACTGCAAACTATAAATTACAATATTTTTCACTGAAAAATTATAATCCCCACGTCCGAAGACGAGGATGCAGCTCACCATAATTTCTATTAAATTGCAGACTTAATTGTTTTTGTAAATATTTTTTATCGGTATTGTCGCACTACAAACTATAAACCGGAATACAGTGGAACCTCGATTATTTGAACCCGCCATTATCCGGACTGCGACCTACTTTATCTGATGTCCTATTATCTGAACTATGGCGCAAAATTTTCATGTTACTTTATCGTCGAGCATTATTTTGTTAGAAACGTGATCAAGCTTGATTATCGCGCGTCTATACATTACAGCGCTCGCACTTCGGCCTTTCGTGCGGTTTTCGTTAGTTCTTGGCGACGTGCAGAAATATCCATATGCGTGCATATAAAAAATGCTTCACGTTTAAATGATATTACTGATAAAAGAAAAATGGTTGTATCAACTAAAGATTCGGGCAGGTACGTTTAAATGAATATTTAGTTACAACAAAATATTTTAATGCCAAATAAACTTTTTATTGAAATTATTTTAAAAAAGTGTTGAACTAACCAATTTTTTAGCTGTACGGAGCAAAAAAATGTAGTGGAACGTCCGTGACCAAATCTTTAGTTAATCCAATAATTTTTTCTCAGTGTACTTTTGAAGCCGAGTGCGTTATGGCTCCCAAAAATCGGCCTTATAAACGAAAGCATCTTCCTGCGGTGAAAAAAAACAAAATTGAAATTTTCCCGAAGCTCGTCAAGTATGAGACCGGCACGTCGTTAGCTCTCTGTTGTGATGTTCTACATAAGAATTGCAACGAATACGGAAAGAATAACGCATAGGAATGACCAATACTGCTCGCGGATTGACAATGAACTGTAGTGATGATACGTTAGGATCGAAACGGTAAGAGAGTTTTGGCCCGAATGTTGAATCGGTTGGATGCATGATGGATCGCGATGAGTTAATGAGCTGAGATTGCCATTAAGGATATCCGCCCCAAAAACAAATAGGCGTCTTCTTACGTAGCTCAGCCATAACAGTGGCGTCAGAATCGTTACAGTATTTCATTGTTCATCTTCAGATTTTCATTATCCGAATAATCGTTAACCCTAACTAGGCTCGAACTTCATTGATCCAGATAACGAAGGTTCCACTATATTTCCCAGTGAAAAATTCTACCCTCCACGTCCGAAGAGTTGTAACAAATATGGAAAGTATAAGGCATAGAAGTGACAGATACTGCTCGCGAATTGACGGCAGTATATCAGGTGAACACAGAAAAAGTCGACACGAAGACATCTCGACACAAAGGCTGTACACCGTGAATGTGGGCACGCAAACACATGACCACGAATAGGCTGTACACCGAGACAAATCTACACCGAGAGAGTGTACACACTACCAACTGAACACCCCAACAACTGAACACTCGACAACTCAACACATGTTCAGACTACTTCGGGCCACTGAGTCAAATGCTCATGTCTTATTGTGACAATATAAGAGGCACTAGGTCGCAACGCAATACCAAGACTGCATAATTCGAGCATAATCATTATCATGACACTTTAGGTATAGATTAGGTATAGATTGTCTTCAAGGGTAGTATTGCCTATATATTGTTGTCGTAATCAATCATGGGGATATCATTCAAGAATAGCTCCCCTGAAGTATGCGGTCATTTGTGTGCAGTTGTAGAGTGTTCAATTGGTAGCGTGTTCACTCTCTTCGGTGTAGAGTTGACTCGGTGTACAGCCTATTCGTGGTCATATGTTTGCGTGCCCACATTCACGGTGTACAGCTCATAGTATTGCCTAGTAGGTAGTATTGCCTGGTAGGTAATATTGCCTATATATTGTTGTCGTAATCAATCATGGGGATATCATTCAAGAATAGCTCCCCTGAAGTATGCGGTCATTTGTGTGCAGTTGTAGAGTGTTCAATTGGTAGCGTGTTCACTCTCTTCGGTGTAGAGTTGACTCGGTGTACAGCCTATTCGTGGTCATATGTTTGCGTGCCCACATTCACGGTGTACAGCTTTTGTGTCGAGTTGTCTTCGTGTCGACTTTTTCTGTGTTCACCTGATATACTGCCGAATTGACAATAGACAAACGATGACATGGTCGGATTGAGGGGTGTTTTGGTGTAAATGTCAAATCGCGCGTATGACGGAACGCGATGAGTTAATTAGCTGAGATTGTCGTTAATAACATATCTTTCGCGTTTACTTCGACCATAATAGTGGTCTCAGAATCGTTACAGTATGTCATTTTTCGTCTTCAAATGTCCATCATCCGAATAATCGTTAACCCTAAATAGGCCCGAACCCAATCGATCCAGATAACCAAGGTTTCTCTATATTTCTCAGTGAAAAATGCTAACCTCCACGTCCGAGGATCAAAATTTAGCTCGACATGATTTCTCATGCACGGTTTTAACGATTCTCCGAAAGTCGATCAGCGCCGTAGAAACGCAGGAGAGAAAGTCGAGACGAGAAATAGTCGGTTGCGGAGGAGACTCGTCTCGGGATCGCGGTGGCGTTCGAAGAAGGTACAAAAAGAGATCACAGAGGGACGCCAGCGTAGATAGAACTCCCGAGAAGATCGGTAGGTAGGACTCTCTTAGCGATACGACGAACGGATGAATGGCGCAACTGTGAGTACGCAAGGACCGTGTTGCTGCCAGTGTCTCTCCGTGGTTAAACATCGTGTATCTGTCGTGGGAGTCGTCTGTCCCTCCGACATCACAATATCGACACGCCTGGCATTCGGGAAGGACTAAATGGATATAAACGAGTACAGATATAGATGGAGCAGCAAAACCCTCGCGACGCTAGAGAGCTCCGCCACCCACGCCTTGCGCACGCCAGTAGGCAGATAATATGTGTGCAAGTCCGAACAGGAAAGCTATTCGACAGCAAGTCGATGAATCGAAAGTCTCTCTATCTCTCTATTGCCGAGTTTCCTCGGCCGCCGCTTCTCGCTCTCCCCGGGCGCGCTGTCTGGCTTCTGGTACAAGGTCATATACCACACTCGCGGCCCCAACAGAGCGCATGCACTGGCGGCAAACTTGATATTCCACTGCGAGATAGAGCGTCGAACGTACAGGTAGGTAACTTACTTCGAGGACATGTTTGTATCGCCGAACGTCAAAACTTTGCATCGGAAACATTTCAGGGACTTTCATCGCGATTCACACGGGGTTTTCGCGATAAGCCTCGATACAACCGTATTATGCAAATTGCACGTGTTTCGAAGAGAAGGCAATGTATCGGTTTCACTCGCAGGACATTGTTAGCTCTGAATTCGTTTTAGCCAGTAAGAATCGTTTTAGCTGGTTGGCGCATCGGATCGTGGAGCGGGTGGCAATTTTATCAGAGATTGATGATTACCCTGCACCCAGAAAAATAATTTATTTGACGGCCACCGTTTATTTGGTTTAAGTGAAATATTGATTTGACTTAAATAAATATTTATTTCATTTAAGTAACTATTTACTTGATTTAAATAAATATTTATTTAAATCAAATAAATATTTTACTTAAAGCAGATAAATGGTGGTCGTCAAATAAATTTTTTTCTGGGTGTGTAGGAACCGCAATCTCTGCGCAAAAAACTGTCTGTGTATGGACAGGTTTTCCGCAGTTTCTCTGTGCCCTTGTGCGAATTCGACACAATAAGAGGGTAAGTCGGCTGCGGACGCAAACGAGGGGGAGGTGGGGTATATAAAAAGGGGAGGACCTCGTACATACACTGAGAAAAAAAATTGTTGGATTAACCAAGGGGCGTTCACCTGCGTTCAAAGCCGTTATTTAGTTGGTACAATAAAATTTTTTGTTTAAATGGAAATATTTTGAATCGACTGAAGCGAATAATCGTTCAACAAAAGAATGATTTAGTTGTACCAACCAAATAACAGATTTGAACGTAGGTGACCGCGAATTTGGTTAATCTAACAATTTTTTTTTCTCAGTGTATGGAAAACGCATGCATAACCGACTCAAAAATATTTAGTGCTTTTATACATTTAACAAAGTAACATACAATTTAAGTGCACGCAATAAATAGGCATATCTGCTCCGTTAGCCTTATTCGAGTTCATTCGTGATATCAGAGTGTACACATCGATTAATACGGGACGCTGGAATGCGTTGGTTGCCTCGGATAATCGAAGACCGGATAAACCGAGATTCCACTGTAATTTACGATAACGAAGGTCGAAAAGCCGTGTCCGGAGGCGAAAGGAGTCTAAGACAATTTTTCTTCCGAGCTCCGATTGCGTTTTGGACGTCCGTCAAGATTATCAGAAAAATGAAAATCGATCTGATAAAAAAAAAATCTTCAAAAGCCGCTTCTTATCTATAACGAAGCCTGTGTCTCGAAAGTTTGAGTTAATACCCGGTAATTCTGGAGAGTTACGGTTTATCCAGCCTTTCACTGTCCGGAAACTTCTCCGTAGCCAATTACCGGTCAGCGCACACGAGCGACATTGTCGGCATGGGGGATTTTTAACCACTACATTATTATATAGGTATACGTTAAATGCTTCAAGTGAATCACCTGAGCCCTTAACAATCGGGAGTCTTCCTACCTATTCATCCCCCTTTGGCCTCCAGTCATCCGTACGTTAGTTACACAGTATAGTAATAGACTAGCCATGTAGTCTCCTGTATATATGTATATATGTATACATATATTTATATACATATAAACACAGTACGTATCCGTGTCCTCTGACCGAGAGCCCAAAGTCCGGCCGACGAGGAAACGGCCGAGAGCCGCAGGCACAGAGCAGCGGAGTAAGCCAGGGAAGTAACGATCGGTGCACGGCAGAGCACGTCAATCGAGCGAAGGTATACGGGCATTGGTCGCCTCGTTTCCCCGGGGGTCTAAACCTTTTATTTTCTTTTACTTACCTACCGTAAACTTCTCGGAGCCATAGGTCATGCGAGTGCCGGATAGCCTCGAGGGTGGCGAGTAGCCTCGTGTCTACCGTACTATAGAGTTCCGTAAGTATCGTACACTGTGTTCTGTATTACAACTCCATACACTCGCATCGTAGATATCCTGTACACGCGCGAGAAGGAGAGACCCTCACCCCTCCGCGTTCTGCGGTTACGAGCCACCCTTATGCACGCTTCGTGCACGCGTCGGTACTAGGCAACTGTATAGTAGCTCGCCGACCTCTTTCCTCGAAGCTACATGCCTTTTATGCACGCTCGGACACCCGTCTCGACGCCCCCTCGCTACTTACACTGTAGCAAATTGTGATCGGGAAATTGTGGTTGGACGGGCAACCCCTCTTTACTCCGCGATTTAATGTATGCACGATTTATGCATGTGCACGGTAAGGTAAAATAATCATTGTTTTAAAGGAGGTACGACTATCGGGTCGAGCACAAATTATGGGGATGTTTTTCGGGTTATCTGTAAATGTGTGTCTTTCGGGAAGCACGATTACAAAAGGTTTTATCCTCCGGTTTCTGATATTTATACAATGAAAATAACGATTATGTGCTGTATTGACGTACTTCATACGGTTTTGAAAGTCTGTATGACTTATTTTTTTTTTTTTTAACAGTTTGTTTATTCTCTGCATGCAAGGTAATCTTGAAGAAGAATTATGGGAAAGACGAACAAAAAACCCTTAGCGCTCTTAGTGAATACCGCAATCGACACACCCAGAAAAATAATTTATTTTACGGTCACCGTTTATTTGTCTCAAGTTAAATATTTATTTGATTTAAATAAACATTTATTTAAATTAAGTAAATAGTTACTGAAATAAAATAAATATTTATTTTAATCAAATAAATATTTTACCTGAACCAAATAAACTGTGGCCGTCAAATAAATTATTTTTCAGGGTGCATGGCCGAACAGTGGGATTCGACGATAAAAAAAAAATATTTCCTGTTATGAACGATGATATCCACAGTGTGGACAGACTGCTATCGGGTGTAGTATTTGAAAATCGGTGGGATCCTTTCAATAAATCAGTGCAATTGCGAACCGAAACAAAAGAAGAGAAAATTGTTCAATGGTTTCGGTGCTCTGTGGCTCGAAAGTCTGTATGACTCGACTTCTGGGCGGTCAGACGGAACGAAATTCTTAGGAGACACTCATTTGAAACTGAACGATCATGGTTTTTTAATATCAAAACTTGTAATTTTGTTGTTTCGTTTCGATTTTTGTAACTTTAATTAAACAATATGGAGTAGGATACAGAATTACGTGTTCTATTTTTTGGTAGAACCAATGATAATTTTCTTGCATAAAAATCATTTGTTTGAATTATTTTATGCGGTTTATTCACGAAACAAATTAACACTACATAGCATTAATGGTCGTACCTCCATAATAATAATATGTGACATGTTGATATAAGGCCCAATAGAAAATATTCTAACTTTCACTGTGCCAATTGAGTTCTTTTTTATATAATTTTTTTAATATAATTATATTATATTATATATAATATATTATACTATATTATATTTTATATAATTATATTATTTTATATTATATATTTTTTTTATATAATCTAATAATTTTTTTAAATATTTCAATCGCAGTCAGATACTCGGGCATGGTGTCCTAGCGATCTTAGTGAGACCTTGCATTTTTCGTTCTTCATTCATTTTACAAAATAATTTACGAGGTTTTTTACCGTCGTAACTAAGAGTGATTGTTTGGCAGCGCACAATGGTGTATGGGTATCCTTGTGGCACGAATTGTAAAATTATTATCAACTGTATTCCCAATTCTTGCGAATCACTGAAGATATTACTGAAATAATATGAAATAAAAAAATGCATGCCATGCGAGTACCTTCCATAAAACTAAACATCGATTATTACATCATCGATAACCTCGAGAGAAAATCTTTAAAAAAATTATTGAACTTCAGTTGAAAATTATATACAGTATAGTCTTTCAATTAAGTTATTTTATGTTGTATTTTTTTTTTGCATATCTCAATTGTACAGTATACCATGTATCATTTCAGGCCTAAAATAAACCCGGATATTGGCAATTGCCAATAGAAATAAGTATCTTCCCGCTTCGTTAAAATCACAATTTCCCGTCTCCGGAACATTTTTCTCACAGGCACAATTTTTTCCCCACAAATGACGATACTTTGCCGTCTTTCCGGCATTATTACCGCTTCGCGCAACCCAATCGCCCTCGATACATGTATAAACAGCTATAAGTGTCTCCCGCACCGTCGTATGAACATCCCTACGTGTACATAAAATATTTGTACAGCGTAATGGTGGGATGCATACTACGCGGAAGAATACTCGATCGGCGGGGACATCGACATGTAGGTCAATTCCCTCACGCGTCTATACTACAGTTCATGCACATGCCATTAACCCTTGCGCAACAATTCTCCTGCTGCTCCAGTACGTCCGAACGTCCGTCCGTACGTATTACGTGGGCGAGAATCCACGCTACTATACCCTCTATCATACGCACATATGTATATATATATACGGATATATATATATATATATATATATATATTTGGATATACCGTATGGGAAGTCTGTACACAAGTATACATGATACTGCAAACACGGCCTTTCAGCAGCGTGCAGTAAACAGTCGTATACCACTGCGCTGCAGCAATCCGGCCCTCGCATGTACACTAACTCTCCGACACGGCGCAGAGCATTGGCCAATAACGCCCGTAACGATTAAACTCAGCTGTCCCGCAATCGGCACATTCCTTAATACCCTGGGCAAGCACCAGAAGCTAAAGCTAACAGAGCACCAGAAGCGCATCGAGCCCCGGCGAGAATGTTCGCGGTCCACCATCCAGGCATCTCTCGTCGGGCTCTTGCTTCACTTTTTTATAACGTCGTGTACGCGGAAATACGTAATTCACAAAGAATTCGAGAATCATTCTCCGCGATGGAATTGCAGTTTCTCTACGGAACATTCGATTTTCACGGTAGTATAAGCTGCGGTAGCGAGAAAATTGGAATCCGACGAATGGAATTTGTAGCTGGAAATAAAATGGGAAAATATCTTTCGTCGAGTCGAGCCTCAAGGACATATTGTAATTGTCAAATTGATCGCAAACGGCGAGAATTTGGAAAATTCGGTGTAAATTCACCATCGGTTCTGTAAATTCCCTTTTTCGGTACCTTGGCTCCCCCTGATGAACCTAACCCGTGATTGTCTTGCTTTTTTCGCGGACGGTTTAAATTTGGTTATCATATAACCGTTAATTAATTTTATAAAAACCAATTTGCACCCATGGTTGAAATTATATCGCATAAAGCATAACATAGAGGCCTCGCTCAGAAAAAATTACACATTAAAAGCAACTCTATTGACTTTTTATTATAAAAAATGTCACATTTATATCTCTACCACTAAAGAAAAAAACTCTCCCGGAATTAAAATAAAAATTCGGGGAGAGTTTTATTTAAATTCCGGGAGAGTTTTTGGTAGAGTTCTAATACGGTAGAGATATTTACTGGTAGAGTTGTGAGTGGTAGAGATATAAATGTGCCTAAAAAATAGTTCCCAAGGGGATCGTCTACATTTTATAGTTAGGACAATGAAAAAAAATCATGCTTGCAACCATAATTATAGTTTGACCAATTGAATATACATTATCAGAAACTATCTATATAGACGTTCCCCCTCGAAACTATTCGTTATAGTAGGAAATACTATCCTTTTTCTCAGTGCTGACAGCAGTTAAACCCCGGCTTCGTCAGATGTTGGCTTTCATCCATAATAATAATAATCGTCAAAAAGAAAGCCCGTCCTAAATTATATTAATTTATCGAGTTTAATGACGAACCGTTTTGATTTCAACATTATCGGCCACTTGACTGTTGAAACGAATGGGATGATGTAAAATTTATTTTCTTAAAAATCGAGTTCACCGTGCAGACGGACTTGCATATATTCAAAAAATTGCTCAACTCTCGTGTGTCTGACAGAAGGTCGATAAGAAAAAAAAATTGTCAAGTACACACTTTAGTGGCTCGGAGTGCGTATGACAACAAAAAGTAGCAAAACTCGCTCGGGTTGCACTTGACACTCGCTCTCCCAGGAAATATGCGATGCGAACTTCCGCCCGCGAGACGAGTCAGCACTAAACTGCACAGTGAGAGGGACCCAGAGAGATCTGTCTAGTAGACAGACCCTCGTGCGTGCATTAGGTATTGTAGGTAGCACGTAGAATGTACTACATTCTGTCTGGCGGTTTTGCTTCCTATATACGGTCCCTGGGATATAACGCTATATAGTGCTCGCTGCCGGAAGGTAGTTTCGATCCATACAATACACGCATTCACACACGCGTGTTCCCCCGTGAATGGAGACGCGTGATTGCTCCGTAAAAGCTGCGACCAACTTTTGTTTTTACGTACCATTTACAAGCCGGAAGATTTTTTTTTATACGAAAAATAACTATTGTTGCCGAATAATATACAAGAAGGTGAAAATCGAAATTTTCACACAGCTTTCTAAAGTAATGGATTTTCGAGTACGAGCCCTCTGTGAAAAAGCATTTTCCGTGATTATTTTACGTCCTAGTGGAAACTTTGTCGATAAAAGAAAATAATTGGGTGCAGGTTTCTCAATTTTCAACCATTCCAACAACCCAACTTTTTGTGGATTATAAGAAAAAAATACATCGCTAATTTTTGAAACATTGGCTATAAAAGTGCCTGATCAAAATCATTCGTTAGTGGTCGTTTCGGGGCTATATTTAGCGTATTTTTTCCAGCGGATCACGAATCCATCACTTATTTTACCCCTAATTGAATATTTGATACAAATATATACATCTGAAGAGACGGACCCGCATTTCATAAAATTAAAAAAATCATAATATGATAAAATTGAAAGGTTTGGATTGGGTTTCACCAAATTCAGTATCGATCATCTATTGATAATTGTCTATTTGTGTACATCTTTTTAGCCGCAGATCTAAAAAATCGTAAGAGCTGGAGTGCAAGAAGGCATTTTTTTATTCAACTTGTTACAAAGTTCAGTCCTTGCGATCGATTCTTTTGAAATTCAATAGCATAAAGTGTTTGATGTTAGTCTACTTCCGTGGAAAGTTTCAGCCCGACAACTAAAAATTTGCGAAAGCTAAAGCGCGAACACACTTTTTACGAAAAATTCAAAACCTGATAAAATCTGGGCATGTCTTTAATTGTTGCATAACTTGTATCAAACAGAAACGCTTATCTGCCCTAGTTGTATGCAAAATTTCAGCCCGATTAATACAGTCGTTCTTGAGTTATAATAATGTGAATTTTGGAAGCATAACACGCACACGCACACGCACACGCACACGCACACGCACACGCACACGCACACGCACACGCACACGCACACGCACACGCACACGCACACGCACACGCACACGCACACGCGCACGCACACGCACACGCACACGCACACGCACACGCACACGCACACGCACACGCACACGCACACGCACACGCACACGCACACGCACACGCACACGCACACGCACACGCACACGCACACGCACACGCACACGCACACGCACACGCACACGCGCACGCGCACGCACACGCACACGCACACGCACACGCACACGCACACGCACGCGCACGCGCACGCGCACGCGCACGCGCACGCGCACGCGCACACGCACACGCACACGCGCACGCGCACGCGCACGCGCACGCGCACGCGCACGCGCACGCACGCACACACACACACACACACACACACACACACACACACACACACACACACACACACACACACACACACATCGTTCCAGGAATTTTGGAACATTCTGAACACGACTACATGCAAATCTCGAAAAAAAAAATTCACGAACGAAAGCAAATTTTTTGTTCATTTTACAAATATATTTTGTGAAATTAAAAAGAGAAGAATTGAGGACGTTTGTGGAAAACGTTAACGTTAACACCAGACTTCAAAGGAGGAGTGTTATGCGTTTAACGTTGACATGAAGTTGTCAGTTTGGTGTCTGCGGTCTCATCGTGTCTAAGCCGTTAAGAACATCATACCTCACAGAAAGACATGTTCAGATTTTTTTGCGAAGTGTTCTTAGCCCGTTTGTACGTTGATTCGTTCATCAGCCGTTCGTTCGTGACGTTCCATTTAGTCACGGATTGGGGCAATGATTTGAACATCTTAAAATAAAAAATTTCAAGTAAAACCTCTGCCATCCAAGCGCACCCATATTCGAATCTTATGTCATGTCAGTTGCAGTCTGGCATGTCAATAATAGTTGATAGATTAAATACCTGGGAAAATTGATCATCTCATTGCTAAAAAACAAAAGGGCGTAACTCGTATGCATTAACATTAGGGATACGCATTTTTAACTTTTCTCAATCGATATATGATCATCTGTTATAGATGAATTTTTTCCACGAAAAAATGAATATATTATATTCATATATCGTCATATATGACAATTTTTTCCAAAATAACCTGACGCGAGTTAAAGGAAATCGAAAAAAGTAAACATCCGACAGACCGTAAAAACAAAAAATAACAAGTAAAATAAACAATTTTCAAAACAAAAAACAGCCGAGTCTGAGAAGTTGTTAATCCCGAATGGCATAAAATAATTCCACAGACTGGGAAACAGTCGCCAATGAAGTTCGGGGAATGTCTATTGAATTCCCATATTCGCGTTCCCCAACTGCATCGAAGTCTCTTCCCCAGTGTGTAGAATTATTGTATGCTCTCTGTAAATTAACAACTTTTCAGTGATAGACCTTTTCTTTTTTGCAAAATTTTAATTGCCCTTGTTTTTATAAAAATATTATTACATGTATACCATTTACAAAATATGATATTAACACATGTGGCTATGAAGAAAGAAAAAAAAATTAAAAGAATCGTCCCCCATTTTGTATCTCCATTGCCCAATACCTGCCCAAGGTCCATCTCCGTCCATCCCGTCTCTCCTTATTTTTTTCCCGTTTTTCCAACAGAATCGCGGTACCGTTATCTCAGATTTGGGATGCCGGATACACGTGTTCACGGGGATCGTAATTCACCACGGAACCACTGCATATACATGCCGCTACTAAAGAAAACATACTATGCATAGGTACCTTGCATAGGTAACACGTGCACGTTCTTATCAACCGCCCCTTCCACCACGCATATCGGAAATACGATGAGCATTTGAATTTTATCGGAATGCAACCCCCTCGGCATGAACGCGGGTAATTATA
Organism: Exephanes ischioxanthus; assembly: GCA_958510785.1. NCBI lineage: Eukaryota > Metazoa > Arthropoda > Insecta > Hymenoptera > Ichneumonidae > Exephanes > Exephanes ischioxanthus. The sequence continues at coordinate 7,443,259 of OY294019.1, read as the reverse complement.
GCTGTACGTACGATAGTACGATATAACTATACATACTTACACGAAGCTCGCACGATTCATAATGAAATCTCAGTTTCTTGTAGGACCGTTGTTCCACGGAGAAAAATTTATATCTTGCTAATATGGCTGATAAAATTTACATAATTGGCAACGTTCCATCGGGAGGAATTCACCGTGCATAACTATAACAACACTCGCTACAGAGAGCAAGAGATTTTCTTCCTTCGATGGAGAGTGCGCGCCACATACTCACGCACCTTTCTTTATTTTTATATATATACGTATCTATATATATATATCTCTTTCGCCGAAGCGTGATTCTCGAACGGGAGAGTCATTCAACGAAGAAAATACCGTTTGACCAAACGAAAGAGTGCGCCGCGCTCGTCGCTTCGAGCAAGGTACCGAAGAGATTCCCACAGGGCATTGTGCGTCGTCACCCAAAGACCCGATCTCTTTACGCTCCGACAGAGCATATTTCTTCAATACTTCGCACAAGCGTACTTTTACAATGCGCACGTGATATAGATTTAGTTTGTAATCTACTATGATGTTGTACGACGGTATTATTGCTGAAGGCACTAGGAGAGAATATAATCGTGCCGAGACTGGGTTATCCTGTGATGCCTCGCGAGCCTCTTCGCACTGGGTCACCTCCCCCATTGAGATAAAGTATATTCGAAAATATATTCGAGATGTATTATTTTTATACTTAATATATTTCTCCGAAAAATGGTATATTACGGATATAAAAGACTTTATACTTGAAGAGTACACGCTGTAAAATACTTGTTCTTATATATTTTCTTATAAATCGTATATATATTTTCCATACGGTTTATATCATTTCGATGACATGTCTATAATATTGAAACATATATGCAAAAATATGTTAATTTTATATTAAAAATATATTGATTGTACATCGAAAAGTATAAATGACATATATCGTCATCCAGAATTTATGCTTGCAAATTCAAAATCTTATGGAATGGCAATAGAAACTGTTTATCAAACTCAACAACTTATTGCCCTGAATACAACAAATTTTTTGCTATTGTTGATTATTGTAGCTCATATTTGTGGGATCGAAGGATTATGAAAATTGAATTAGTTTAAAATCAATTGGGGTATCGGAATTTTATGATGTGTTCAATCGACGGAAAATTTTAGTTGAACTGATTTTTTAATTCCTTTCACTCACAAAGTGTCCTCTGCAAGAAAACCGAGTAATTTCAGAATATGCTTTATCATAGAAGAAGCTTTGTGAAAAGAAAAAAAACCACAACAAAGAAATGTGACAATTTTGATTCTCAGAATACATTTTTGCTTCGAATAATAAGCGGCGCTGAAAACATTTTTTGCGTATCATCGCGGTAAACATGTCTATGCTTGAAAAATTATGTACTTACAACTCACAAAACAATGCCTTAAAGTCTACCACGCATAATTTATAAGTTTCGTGGAGTGGATATTGCAGCAGACAAGTCGCAAGGTACCGCGTTCGAATCTCCACCAATATAAAAAATTGGTTAACCTTTTTCAGAATATAATTTGCATCAATTGATCGAGTAATTACATTACATTCGTGAAAAAATAGCGATAACGGTGCTGCAAAATAATTGTTGCACTATTTACAAAATAGCTAGACTGTATATTGCAAGCATATGTAACATACATACTCATATATATGTCATATATATTTTTTTTATATACCGGCGATATAGAAAGAACATATTTTACATACATGAATGATGTATGACAATAAATCCAAAAATATACTCCGCGTATAATTACCGAATACTTTTAATGTATTTTTAATATATCAGAAGTATATCAGATAGATTTTGAATATATGTCACTACATATCAATCAGTATACATTTTTCATATACTTTATTTTCATGGCGGCTATATAGCACAATTCTCTTCTTTTATACGACAAATATTTCTAGAGTCCTTTGCGGAGTGTTTCAACACAGCACGAATTGACTTTTTGTCAAAGAGAATTCGTTAACTTTGTTATTATTCTTATTATTGTTTTTTTTACGAATTAATTCGAGGAATAATTAGTCGAGGTCTGACGAGCTCTACCCGGTTCGGTGATTTATAACTATAACGAACCGAATTCGTTTCACTGCAACCGCGTATACATGTTATTTTTACTTTTTCGACCGCTTTGGTCGTCATTGGAAGGACTGCGGGAAAGAGATAACCGTCTCGTTGTGTTTTCAGTAGTTTTTTCTTTGCTCGTGTACACTATCGTGAGACTTCCGTGGTCGATGGGAAAATTCGAAGTTTAGGTAAATATTGGAAAGGCCTTTTTTTATCTATCCCACAGTTTAATCTATCCTCGGGATTATCTGTATTTCCGTTCATATATTTTTTGTCCATTCTCCATTCGTTAAATTTTGAACGGTGACGAATATAATGAGACAAATTTGTCCCAAGATATGAATTTTTTTTCGACAAATGATTAGTCTCTCACACGCGTCTATACCCGAATTTTGAGGCTTGCGACGTTGGGTGCGATTATTATTTTTTTTTTTTACGATTGTAAACGAAACGTTAAACACGCACGAGCTCCCCATCCGGCCTTAAATAGGAATTATCGCGTGAACTTTGTTCAAAGGGATATGGAAAGCCTTTCACAAGTATTTATAAAAGGATAAAGCAGCGAGAGGGGTTGTTCACTGTCGCCGGGCGTCGGACACTCCCCGTACCCTCTGATAATGTCAAAAGGCGTAGCGAGACTGCACACGCGTTCTCCCGTCGTGACGCTGCAGCGAGGTCTACGTGGAATAGTATTTTTAAATTTGATTAATTTTTTTTCTCGATCGACCATGACAAAGGTGAAGGTCATGACGTCAGCGAGAAAAGAAAATTTCAAGGCTTTTTTTACGGTTTTCTGCTTCCTCATAGAGGAAGCTTTGTTTTCATGAAATTGTTGTATTCGGGATCTGAAAATAAGCTGTTCAGAATGCTGCAAAACGTCAAAAAATCGCGCTTAAAAAATGGCTGCATGGATGTCCTCTATAAACCTCTACGACTCAACAATGGTTGCATCATCAGGGTTGAAATTTGGCATGCAACTAGAGCAGATCGTCGCCTCTCTTACAAAGTACGCTATAAATAAAACACATGTTTAGATTTTATCAGCTTTTTAATTTTTCGAAAAAATGTGTTCGCGCTTGAGCTTTCGCAAATTTTGCGTTATCGGGTTGAAACTTTCTAAAGAAGTAACCTAACATCCTACACTTCTCACTATTGAATTTGTAAAGCATTTATCCAAGAGTCTGGATTTTGTGACATTTATATTTCGAAAAATGCCTTCTCGCACTCTTACAATTTTTGGGACATGGAGCTAAAAAGTTGTACACGAATGGACAACTTGATAAACCCTACTAAGTTTGGTAATAGTTAGTAGAATTGATAAACCCTACTAAGTTTGGTAATAATCGATCCAACTGTTTAAAATTTATCAGATTATTAACTATTAAAATTTGATGAAATACGAGTACTTCACTTCCGACGTATATTTTCGTACCAAATATTTAACCGGGAGACAGATAAGTGCTGGATTCGTAATCAGCCCGAAAAACGTTAGATATAACCCCGTTAGATAGCAACGTTAGATAGCAACGACGATTAATTAAAATAATTTGGTAAGGCATTTATAGCCAATGTTGGAAAAAATGATCACTGTTCGGTATTTTTTTTTTTTTTTTCTAGTAGTCGACCAAACGTTGAGTAGTTGGAATGATTGAAAATGGAGAAACCATTATTTTCTTTTACTGTCAAAGCTTCCTCAACGAGAAGGCCAATTAATCACGGTCAATGATTTTTCATTTGCTTTCTACTCAAAAGTTCATTACGCGAGGAAGCTATGCGAAAATCTCTATTTTCACCTGTTTTTTTTTTTTTTTTGTTCTGCTTTCAGGATACAAACAATAGCGAGAAAAATGGGGTTGAAGCGCCGAAGAAACAAATTGGCCGGATGGTCGGTGCGATGAAGAAATTTCGACTGACGAAAAATTGGAAAGAAGAAGATCCAGCGTCGATCTAGCTCGAGAGCTGGAGGCAAGTGAGAGGAATCGAGAGAGAAGAGGCGGAGAAGAAAAAAATGATGACCGCAATGGCGAGGCTGCCGTGCAAGCAGCAAACTACAAGCGTCACGTCGAGCCAGCAGCATCAACCGAGGCACAATAATAACAATAACAATACTAAACATTTCAACGAGGGGAGAGCTTACTGGGGCATGCAGCCGACGAGCAGGCAGGCGGTTCCTCCGCCATACGTGAGAAATCCGTCTCGGCAGCACGCTGACAATACTGGTAAGTGGCAAGGTCCAAATGTGTGAGAGTTAATGTTTGCTCTCTCTAGGCGCCCCCGAGGTTCGCCGGCGCAATGTCTACCGCGATAAAAGCTTTTACAAACGAAAGTTTTAAGACATTTTTTCGGCCGTCAACCTGAGCAAATAAAAGATACTGCTACCTGAGCGAGATAGCATACGTTGATGAAATTATGTAACCGTAAAGGCGGCGGTAGTTATTGGATCACTGGTATTGAGGTTTAAATATTAGCTCGATTCATAAATCGAGCGTTTGGATACCGCTTGAACTAAAAGAAAATTGTTTTTGCAGTCCCAGCTCATACACAAAATGTACTCAATTTCTTTTCGGTTCCGATTTTTAGAAAATTCGTATAGAAAGAATTGTTCACAAAAAAAAAAAAAAACAACAACAACAAAATCGAACTACAGACAATGTTTTTCCAGTTTCTATTTCATACACAAATAGTATCCAATTTTTGTTCTTCACTTGAAATAAAAATATTGTTATCACGATTCTACAGTTCATGGAAAAATTATATTTTTCGCACGGGTATAATTCACGTGTGTATAAATTTTCGTGCGCGCAACACGCAAACAAAGTTCGGTCGCGTTGGGCTCGACATTATCAACTGGCACGGCAACTTTAACACGAGTTACAGCAAAGCGTAATCTACGTACGAGGCAAAATATAATTTCGTAGTTGGGCTGGTAAACAGTCGGCATAGCCTACCGGAGCCCTCCTCTTTTTCTTTTTTTCGCCGAAACCGTGTTTATTTCTTCTTCTTCTCTTTATCACGAGGCTGCGTTCACAGGCACACACGGCTGTGAGCGTACTGTATCTCTCCGGAGTCTCTGTCGTTGCGACGAAAACTTCGAGATCCCCCGGGGGAGCACTGTTGGTTCTGGTTGCTCGGCCCATTCTCGTCAATCATCCGGCACTAGATCTCTCCGCCGTGTACACCTTCCAGAGAAAAGTAGAACGAGACTCGAAGGAATAGAGAATAAGATATTCTCACAGATGTTCGCGGTCTTCTCGTTAAGGGCATGTTGATACCGACTCGGTTGCTAACAAATCGAGTTCCCCATTTTCTGTGTACCTGTTAATATTTAGGGCAAAAGCAAATTTGCTTTTCATACATCTATATGTAGCCTGCGAAAACGTAATTGATTTAACTCATGCATGAAAAGTGCTATTTTTTGTGCCTGCAGAGAGTGGCGTAGGTCGCGCTTTGCAGCCAGGTGTACTATAAATACCCGGCGCATGCGCACATTAAGCCGATTTTACTTTACCGCATGGTTCTCGTACTTTATGCACGGTTCTTGTACTTTACGCACGGTTCTCGTACTTTATGCACGGTTCTCGTACTTTACGCACGCTTTTCGTACTTTACCGCACGCTTCTCGTACTTAACCGCACGCTGCTCGTACTTTACCGCACGCTTCTCGTACTTAACCGCACGCTTCTCGTACTTTACGCACGCTTTTCGTACTTTACCGCACGCTTCTCGTACTTAACCGCACGCTTCTCGTACTTAATCGCACGCTTCTCGTACTTTACCGCACGCTTCTCGTACTTTACGCACGCTTTTCGTACTTTACCGCACGCTTCTCGTACTTAACCGCACGCTTCTCGTACTTTACCGCACGCTTCTCGTACTTTACCGCACGCTTCTCGTACGCGCGCTGGCTGTACAGCGCCACAATAATCAGGCACGGAATAGCACTTCAGAAAATATTATCGCGATACTAGTGCGGTGTAGCGAGCATCACACACGGACTGTGACGTAAGTCGTAGCGTGCGTATAAAGTTCGCTTTACCGAACAAAAGCAATTAATATATATATATTACTTTTGCCTGCAAATAATAATCGCCACGGAGAATATTGGGAAATTCGTATTTGTTACCGACTGAGTCTGGATCACATGCCATTAACGCGTTTCTGTTACCTACTCTCCGTCGCGCGTATAAGCTTATGAAACTCTCGGGAGAGAGTCGATGCTCGTCTTGTAAAGTTTTACACGCGGGAGGGTAGAGACTCGCGAATGCGCTCTGCGCTCCGCATTCGAATTTGTGTTTGTCCAAGGATTTCCATTAGTGAAACGCAAAGTGGCTCGGAAATTCAAGCGGCACGCCCCGTTTCCGAATACACTTCGGCTTCCTACATTCATTTTCCGCGAGACGAGCGAATCTCTCACCATCGGCACACTAACGACTATCCGTTATCTAGCACTCTGAACAAAAGCCCATTCGCTCGTCTCGTACAGTATAACGTACAGCACAGAGAGAAACGGTGCTTTTTCAAGGATAATACACAGCTACAACTCGGTGTATAGTTACATGTATAATAGTGTACATGGTATTTGCATTTCCGAATATCTGACCGTATTAATGAGTATGCTGAGTCACGCGTATACTGCAGCTTTCCTTCCGTCTCTCGGGCGTTGTTTTTTTTTAATTTTTTTTGTTTCTGTTTAGCTCTTTCGTGTCTGGCACTAAAATATGCGCGGGGCTATGATATAATCAGCTGCAGTGAAACTTTCGTTGTGAGGAACGTTTCGATCTTTAGCTGTAAGGAACTGTCCGTGATGATTATCGGATGAGTAACGTTGAAGGATATTTTCGAGAACCGGAAGTTGCAGTTCGGATCAGCTACAGTCGAATCTTCGCGGTCAACATTGTTCGATCTTTTGCTGTAACAAATGATGGTCCGTCCTTACGTAACAAGTAATGTTACAGTATATTTTTCGAGAGCCAGAAGTTGCAAGTCAAATCAACTATAGTCGAACCTCCCTAGCGAACGTGTCCGACCGAAAGTTGACCGAAAATCGTCGGTTTGTGGAAATATTTGACCTTGAGTCGACTGCAGTTAACCCATTTTAATGGGTATGTCCTCGGTCGATGTGCGGTCGATTTCGAGATATTTGACTAGATCACGACCTAGTGCAATGGACCTTCGAGGGGCGATATTTGGTCAATGTTAAGTGAATGGACCGATATTTAACCAACGTGTTAGAACCAACTTGAGTCAAAATATGGTCAATATTTACAGGATTGACCAAAGTTCAAGTGAATCTAGTTCAGCAATTGAGTTGATTTATGGTCAATTTTTTATGAGTTCATTGAAATCTGACTCAATTCCGCAGAGTATTGTGAGTTGACTTTCAGCGAGTTAACCGAAATTTGACTTGTTCAAGCGGAGCAGCGTGAGTCCATTTATCGTCGACTTCCAATCGGTCGACTAACATTTGACATGCTGTTTACTTCTCAGTCGTATACGATACATCCATAACTCTAATTAATTAAAATTTGTTTACCTACTGTTGGAATCGTTTGTTGAGAACAAATTGTATACGGTTGCGATTGACGGCTTTCTGCATGGTCTAGTGTTCTATTACCTGTGAATTTACATGCTATTTGACCGCAGTTTGATCCTTATATAATAACTCGCTAAGTACCGGACCGCTTGCAAGAAACAACCGGGCCATCTTCGTCCTGTAAGCCATCTAGCGGCGTGACCAGTGACTGTTGACTATTCCAATTGAGTCAACAATTGGTCAATTATAGAAACCGTCAAGAGTCAACCGTACGTTGACCCGAAGTTGCCTTGACTTCAATCTCAGTTAACTAACTCGAAATTGACCTTAATAAACCGAACGGAGTCTCCTCAATTCAGTCGATCAGTCGGCGAGTTGATAAAGGTCGACCATTAATTGATCCATTATTACTTCTAGTTTAATCTTAGTTGGTAAACCATAAGTCGACCTTGAATTGACCGAACAGAATTTACCAAATTGAATCGATGTATCGTTAAATTGACGAAAGCCGACCATTAATTGACCTTTTATTATTTTGTGTTTAATATCAGTCGACCACGAACTAACTAACCAGCCCCTTCGAGAATTCGTCAATAACCGGTGAAGCCAACTAAAGTTGGCCAAAAATGATCCGATTCATAGTTTTTATGGACAATTTATATACAGTTTATGTAAAATATATGTACAGTTTACGTATACTTCTTTATCAGATATAACTTACATAATATAAATAATAACATAATAACATACATCATTTTGATGTAAAATGGTGTGACTGATACTTGACCGAGTTTAGTGGATAGACCGTAAGTTGACCGTAAATACGGGTCAAATCGGTCCGCTAGGGGTTCGTGGTGAAAATTTTTCGAATTCTTTCTACGACGAACCATCCGCTTAATTATTTGATGAGAAACGTTAAAGAATATCTTCGAGACCCGGAGCTTACAAGCCAGATCAGCTATAGTCGAACTTCCGTTGTGAAAACTCTTCGGCATACAATCGACTCGCACTCTAATAAAGTAAGAACCGGAAGTTTCAAAAGTGATACGAGGCTGTCCTAGCATCGTTTGCTCGATGCTGCGTGGCCCATAGTACTTTTTTTTGTTGCTGTTAAATACACTCAAACACATGTCCGAAAGGCCAGTGTCAGTCGTTCTGTTTTAACAGCTGTTTCTTTAATGAACGCTCCTCCGACTCGCGCCGTGTGGTCCCCAGAGCTCACCCATCTCACGTTATGTCTGTAGCCTTTGAAATTTCGTCAGCTGTTGGACACGTAACACGCGAGATCGATGCGTTCTACTTTGACTCGGGAGACGTCCATACTTTTATCTTCTCGCGTTGTAGCTCTTCGGCTCTCCGGCGGCGAGTGGAGCACGAGAACGCCTTTAGTTATTTGAGCGCGGTGTTCTTACGTTACACCTACGCGGATTATACCATATTATAACACAACCTATCCTCTCGTTAACCCGGGTCTTCTGTATGATATATCTTACGCTCTTCTATATCTGTGTCTAGTTTTATCCTATGTATATATCTATATATATAAATATAGATATGCACTATAAAATAGAACGCATCGCCCCAAGACACCTGTGGCTCTTCGCTCTCTAATTTCTCACTGATTCACTAACGAGGTCTGATTGAGCTCGAGCTCCGATTACGAAAATTCGAGACACGCATGCGCGGAACGAGTGTACGTATAATATTAATAATCTAAGGACTCTTCTCCGACCCGGCAAGACGAGTGGAAAGTCTGAAACTATACTGCGGATCGATTTCGCATTGGCAAAATCTAAATTAACCCCCTGTGACACGTCCGGTTCATACACCGCAAAGCAAAAGCTCATGCATAGGGTCGATGAACCGTTGGGGTAATTGAGTCTGAAAAATGTATCGTTTCGAAGCCAGACGATAATCGAAATATCGTCGGCTAAAACGATACCGAAGCTCATTTCCGTATTCAAACTGTTGCAATATCGGCGAAATGTTAATCCACGCCTCACACAGGTACGAAGTTTGTGCGGTATGGAAAACCAAGGTCTCGTGTAGGGTCAACGACCTGCTGGTCAATTCGCTATAAAAAAATCTATCTTTGAAAAGTAGACGATCATTGAAGTATTTCTCGTCTATTAAAAATTTAATTAATCTTAATTCAGTTATATGATTTATTATTGGTATTGTTATTATTATTATATTCATTAATTTAATAAAGGTTTTTTAGCCGGCGATAACTTGCCAAAACTATATCCTTATTAGACCTGTTTCCATGTCGGCAAATTTAAATCCATTCTCTCTACACTCACAAACTTTATACGATTGATATAACGAAAATCAAGATCAAACTCAGAGTCGAGCATAAGTTCAATGAACCCTCAACAATTTAAGGATTGAAGGAAAAGTAAAGGATTTTTGTTGAAATATTTTTCGATCATCATCTACTATAAATGTAATGAATTTTAATTTAATTGTATGATTTTTTATTGTTATTATTGTTATTATTATATTCATTCATTGAATTTAGTTTGTTTGTAGTCGGTAATAGTCGACTAAAACTATATCCTTATTAGACCTGTTTCCATATCGGCCGATTTAAATCCACGCTCCGTACACTCGCAAACTTCATACGATTGATACACCGAAAACCAAGGTCAATCTAAGAGCCAAGCATAAGTTCAATGAACCGTCGAAAATTTAAGGATTGAAGGAAAAGTAAAGGATGATTGAAATATTTTTCGATAATCGTTTACTGTAAATTTAATGAATTTTAATTCAATTGTATGATTTTTTATTGCTATTATTGTTATGATTTCATTCGTTAATTGAATTTAATGTGTTTTTAGCCGGTAATAGTCGACTGAAATCCTTATTAGGCCTGTTTCCATATCGGAAACTGTTTGAAATCCACGCTCCGCACACTAGCAAGCCTCATACGATTGATATACCGAAAGCCAAGGTTAAACCAAGAGCCCAGCATAAGTTCAATGAACCGTCAAAGATTGACTCTCAAAAATGTATCGTTGAAAAGTGAACGACGATCAAAGTATCACCGATTCGTCGTGCGTCTGCGCCATGTGTTTGTGGCTCTCGAAAGTCGGAAGTCCTTGAGACAAGTACGATGCCCTCGAGGGAACGAATCTCTCCCTCTTGAGAAGAAACCCCCTTCCGCTGGCACGTGCCATCAGCTATTTTTTTCCAAGGCTCGACATATATATATATATATATTATATACTTTTTTTTTAACCTGCATACAAACACACCCGATACACAATACAGGACGTGCGAGAGCGGAAGCGCAAAAGAGCGCACGCGTTTACGCTTGGCCTTCGGTCGAGGAAGTATCGTACTCGGCTAGCGTTTCATGACGTCGATTACTCTGTGACGTCCGTGTCTGTGCTTCTTCGCTTGCCGCCTGCTAACCCCCCCCCCCCCCCCCCACTTCTTCTCTCGCCGAGGGACGAAAAGTGGTATGGCGGCTGGCACGCGCGATCACGAACACTGCGATGCATTATACTGCGCGTATACTCTTCTATCTTATTTATCTCGAGCTACACTCCAATGTATACGCTCGCAGGAAGTGCGCTATTTACCGTCCCTGCCGTAGGTGGATACACTTCAGACACACTTAATCGGAGTATGTTCTACTTACTCGCAAATTGCCCGAATTGTCTTTAATATTTCGCTTGTACGTACTGTTTCCGTTTCGTTTCGTATGTAACACATAATTTTGATGAAATTACGTGTTTTACATCTTTTTGGAATTATTAAACCAATGAAGATTTCATACAAATTTTATCGCTTTCTTTTATCAACCCGTATCGTATTTATTATTCAATAATAATATTTTCTTGTTTTCTTTTTCGTTATACACAAACATAAAACATCTAATAACTTGTTAAAATGTAGAAAGGGAGTCTTCCCGTCCACTACTGTAAATAAATTAATAATAATAATAATAATAATAATAATAATAATAATAATAATAATAATAATAATAATAATAATAATAATAATAATAATAATAATAATAATAATAATAATAATAATAATAATAATAATAATAATAATAATAATCGTCTTGTTTATTGATGTTTGCAGGTAAAAGAAAGAGTGCTGTGGAATTGCTACAAGAGTCGAAAGCCTTTTACGTGAAGAGCGAGATTGTTCTCGACCGGAAGCAAGAGTTGAAGAACAGCGGTCACCTCCAAGTAGCGCCCTCGACCGCTCCCGGTGCCCCACCGAGATTATTGAGAAAATGTGGGAATCCGTGTAACTTGCAGCAACAGCAGATTCAACAGGTTCAACAGCAACAACCACTTCAGCAGAGCTCCGTGTCTCCTCAACTGCCAAATACTGCTGTATCGCCGGCCTGCTGTTGGGCCAACTGCCGTGACCAGGATAGACGTAAGTTTCATCGTTAATATATTTATAATTTTTTTTTTTTTTTGTGTATTGAAGGTCGATGAGGAGTCTAATTAATGTTTTCTTTTTCACAATAGCCGATGGAGTTTTAAGCCCTCAACGAACACTGCCACCAGCTCTGCCGCCGAAGAGTCCCCGGCTCATACCGGTGCCTCAACGACGCGCCATTTCCGGTCCCCCTGGCGCTACCGGCGGCGATCAGTTACAAACGAAGCTCCGCAGATTGCTCAACACCGACAGCAAGGAAAACGTATTTTTCCCCGACAATCCGCCGAACGTTGTGCAATCAATTATCACCGCCATAGGTCGGGAGCATCCCGTCGAAAAATTCCGATATTCGCCGGGAAGTCCGTCGGCGGGTTGCAGAGACGAGGATCGAGCTTTGGTGAGAGCCCGATAGCAGCTTCTTTTATTTTCAATAGAATACGCTCTTTTTCGTGCGGAGAATTAACAAGTTCCTGTACATTTTTTTTTTAATCGTACGTGGGCATTTAAAATATTCAAAGTCCGTTTACGGCCGACTAATAGCACGTTGAGGTACTTTATCGATGACGATTAAGAATTCATCCGACGAAGCGATCGTCTGGTCAAATAAGGAGCTGTAATACAGACGGACACGTCGAGCGATCGCGTGTAAAGATTATGCTGGCAACGCGTCGACGCGTAAATTTGAACAAACATTCGATACTACAACGTAGCGCCCGTGAGAATAATTGACGTGATTCGATTTTCTCATGCGTACTTGGCTACATGCTCGAAAAATCTTTGTCTGATGTAAATGAAATTGTATATTTTATTGGTAAAAAAAGAAATCTCACGATGGCCCTGAGCACGTAAAATGAACAGTCGATAGATAAATTAATACCTAAAGAATACACGGAAAAAAAGGTTTGTACGTTTAACAAATATCTCTTGTCCGCAAACATCCATGATTCTTTTTCGGTTAATTTTTTAATTTTCTTTTAAGGCAAAAATCAGTTCGTTGAATACACGACGGTAGACTTTCGTAGACAAGAAGGATTTGTTTGACTGCAGAAGACTCTTTTACTGTGTGTAAAACTATTGAGAATTCGGGACTGTTCGGAAATTTCAATGTGCGAGATAGCATTTTGTTTGATCGATATGTTTCCGTGTAAATTATTTTTCATATTTAATTTCGATACTTTTTGCAGCATTGCAACGTACCGCCGGACATAAGATTCAAATTCGGCAGAAGCAATTCGCACTCGCACTCGTCCGGAAAGACGAGTAAAAAGTCAACGACATCGCCGCCCACGGAGAGCGGTACAGCGGTTTGTCACAAGTCCCTGCCGGATCTTCACACGAGTGCGCGACGTCGAGCGTCGCTGTCGCCGAGGGCCTCCACCAAAACCACCTCGAAACCCGCGGGTCCGGGCGGCGCGCATCATCAAACCTCGGGCAATTGTCCCGATTGCGAGACGAGCTCGGATTACTCCGATCGCAGCTTCAAACGGGACAACGTCTGTTATCGAAGGTAAACAAATTATTATTCCGCGATAATCGCAGCGATCGTCGTAGCACAGCAAATTTGCTAAAGGAACCCGCGTAAAGTATCGTATACTGTTGGCATCGAGTTTCATCAGATAAAACGATAAAACTATGAATTCGATACTCGAGCTATGGGTGTTTTTTTTATTTTATTTTTTTAATCGTACGATACGTTCGATATTACTGTGGAGCAAGGTAGGTTTTTTTTCTGTAGCTGTTATTATTATTGCTGCGAATTAAATTGGAACTATGTTTTCTCATTCTTTTCAATCCTCGAATTTATCGTTGTAAATTAAACGATAGACACTTATTTGCAAACGAATGAAAAAACAATGAGATGCAAATCACATTTTTTTACAATGATAACAAAATTTGTTACAGTTCACGACACATCAGAAGATCGCTGGGTTCAGGAGGCGGCGATGCGAGCAGCGTTCTATCCTCGGGTGGTCGCACGCAAAAATCCTCGGGTTCGAGTAAACTCAGCCATGGCGCGACGGCGAGGGACTCGGGTGGATCATCCGGTCACTGCACTCATCGTAGCGAGCCACCACCTAGAATACAAGTGTGTTTCATCTCTGACACGAGTCATCCTAACACCAACGAATGAGCTTCGAAGCCCTACGTGACCGACGATAAATGATACGATATATTATGTCTTGTAGGATTGTTGGAGCCACATACGTCGAGACAGCGGTGCGTCAACTCAGCATTCCACGGAGAAGGACCGATCGAGAAAAGGAAGTTACGGGAGCGGTACGTCGGCATCAGTCCTGAGAAACCTTAGCCCCGATACCGACAGTAGTAACAGTCAGACAGATTACAGTCCTACGTGCAACACGAGGTGAGAAAACCGTTAACTCTTTACCGAACTTCAAGAATATCTCTTAAGCTTTTACATACTAAACACTTTGAGACCGCTTACTTCAAATATAATCTGTACGTTCTTCGGTTTTCATATTTTCTTATTTACAGTAGATCGGGTTGAACATTTTGTATTACTATATTACGGACTTAAAAAAAAATGTTATTTGTAAAAACTTATACCCGCATGTAAATGACATACATGTTAAAAATATATTTCATATATCACAAATAAATTCTTTTTAGCGGGTCTTTTTTAACAAAAATTACTGAAAAATAATCTTGGAATGTGATACGTTAATTACGTTGGAATGTGTAACGTTAAAATACATTTGAATTCGCGAACTGCAGAAATTTTGTAATTTTCCATATGCAAAAAGATTGCGAGATGAAAGAATATACAAATGAATTCGATCTTTTTGCTGCAGGTATTCGGACGGCTGGAAGGAAGGCCGTGGCCGTCGGATATTGCGCTCAAAGTCGGACATAAGCGATCGTTACTGGCGTCACGAGAACGGCAGAAGCAAAAAGTTGTCCTCGCGTCCGGCGAGATCGGTGACTCAACTGGAAAATTTTTTCGATCGTTTGGGCCTCGATCCCGAACACTACGAGTTAATTACAGAGCCAAATTCGAAAAGCGCGTCGCCCGTTTTCTTCGACAGCGTTAGCTCAGTCGACTCCGCTCTCGGTCTGTATCCCTGGACGGGAAACAGTCAAGCGGCCAACAGTGGACAACAATGGCAAGCGAACAATTGCAGCACCGGTATGGGACACGACGAGGCTAATCAGAGGGTAAGTGACCCGCCCAGTATCGTCGAAAGAAACGCGAGAATCATCAAGTGGCTCTGTCAGTGTCGCAAAGTTCAGTTCGGCTATAGTTAAACGATGTTAGAAATTTTCTCTATTATTATCGAACTGTGTGCGGTGTGCGATACATCATTTTTTTAAAACTATTTGCGTTTATTCATTTATTTATTCGTGATTAGCGAATTATCGTCCGATAAAAATTTTGAGCGATTTTAAAATTTTTAACAATTTTGTTGCAATTCGACGCCTTTCTCAGCGTCCACGTTCGCGATTATCGTCGCAACTCGAACACGCTCTCGTGCCATCTAGATATTTGTTTTTGCGTCCCTACGATTATCAATGTTTTACGCATTTGCGAACCAAACGGAATTTATGGCTTCGGCGAATAAAACAAATTGACGTTTAACTGCGCGCGCCAATGTTCTATTTTCGGAAAATTTCACATTTTTGTATATATAGTAATTTAAAGTATCAGAATTGATATTTATAGAAAAAAGAAGAGATAAACTCTATTTTCTCGGATAATTTTGATGATTTTAGTCCCTCGGACTAAAATCTAGCCGTTACGCCGTTACTCATTCTGATTACTTTCGTTTAAGAGATATATATGTTTTTCTGTTGATGTAATTAATATTATTATTGAGACTCTATTGTAGTTGCTCTATACAGCTGTTATACGAGAATTTTTCCAACGTGTTTGAAAAAATAAAATAAAATTGTAGTACGAACAAAATGTTGAGTGATAGCGGTGTTTTGAATTAGAGAGATTTATATGTGTATGTGTACCGACGAGTTTAAAGAAATTTTGACAATTTGTGAAATTTGAAATTACTCTTATATAGAATCGTTACTGTAAAGTTAAATGCGACGTATCATTGCCGCTGGAAAAATACTCGTACGAGATTGATAAGTTTAATTGTTATTTCTTTTCGACGCGTGATAATAACATTAACATGTTTTGACAATTAATTCAAAAAGAAACGATGCCTTTACTTGCTGGTCTTCGCGACGTCGCAAATTTGTGAAAAAACGAAAGACAAAAGAAACCAACTCAATTAGTATTAAAGACGATGTTCGAAACACACTTTCGAGATACGATAAATGAATTGTACACGTAGATAAAGAAAAGATATCTCGAGTAGTCTTTACACGTAGTAGATGAATATATTGCGTGATGATTCGCGGACTACGATTTTTCTCGAATCCCGAGATACGTAGGAAAAAAATGGAATTGAAGGTGATTAATTTATATATATAAATATATATATATATTTCAGGCAAACTTGGTTGCTATCTCGGCGACGACGACCACACACGATAACTATATGTAACTCTGGCACGGAACCTGTCTCAATTATTATTGTTATTCTTTCGATAAACCTTCTCACGACCTTAAAAACACGAAATGAGTAATTTATTCCTACATAAAACGAATCCTAGTCATCACGCAATAAACGCGCTTAGTTCTTATTCTAATCGTACTTATACATGATGTACTTTGTAAAATCGATAACGAGGTAGTGTAATGCGTTTAGAAAAAAAAACAACAAAAATCCGATTATCCGAATGGGCAGCATTTTGTTATCCCACTTTACAACCGCGGTTCCGAATACTTTGAATCGCATGAATGATTGTTATCGAATAAAACTGCTCTGATAATAATACAGAGCCCGGATTAAAAAAAATAACTATTGTTCAATTCTCAGTGGGAAAATGTTCACACACGCGTACACCTCTCGTTGCATAATCGGAATATAAACCTTTAAAAGGACCGTTCAGACTCTTGCGCACGATTAATACCATCTTCGTGTCTCGATTATCTAGATCTCAAATATCAATGGATGCACGATTCAAAAAATTATGTAACAACGTTCCGTAAATGGTTGTAAATGTAAAGAAAAAAAATCTCTCCGCCATAGACCGAATCTCGTAAAACTTGCAACTATAATTAGAACTTTAGGAGTTTGAAAAATTTGATTATCGTCAGCGAACGAGATTGACTCGTGCTCACGAGTACCAATAACGTGAACCGACGTAAAGTTATATTTGACGATAATATAATGATACAACACACTATATTCTTGTACAAATTGTATATCTCGCGAGGAAATTATAATGAAAAAAAAAAAAAAAACAAAAGTGATCGAGGCGTATGCCGCGGATGCACAATTACGTATTAGAGAGACAGAGTGGTTTAATAACGAGATTAGCGATTATTATAAACGTTCAATATGAATTAATACTTTGAGTTATAAATTATTTGTTTTCCTGAGTGGTGAACGTTCAACGTAACATACCTACAGGTAAAGAACTTTTGGTAGCCGATCAATCACCCACCGAATTTTCGTAGTTTAAATGCGGAAGAAAAAAAACATCAACAAAAAAGTACAGTGTATCGTAACTGGAACACGCGTTTTCGTCAAATTTTTGACATCAGTGTTAAAACTTACGTTTCACGAGTAACATATTGCTACTCGTACAACAACGAATGCTTGATGCGAGAGAAAAGAGAAAAGAAAAAAAAACAATTAATTTTTTCGAATAATAAATTATCTTGTGAATCGATTGAATCGTTCAACGTACCAGATGCATTTAACAAGAGTATTTCAAGAACCATTCCTAAAAATAATCTCTCTTCAAACTGCTTTATCCACAATCGCAAACGATCTTATTAAGAAGCTATATCACTCCCAAATTTATATCGGATTCGCGATATTTACCGAGATGCATAAAATGTAACAGATTGTAGTTTATTACTATTAAAGTACGAGTTGTTTGTGAAAGAAAACAAAACAGCGACAAGAAGATGGCATTTATTAAACTGTATATTTAGCATGTTGACCAAATACTTATTAGAGAAATTTTATTGTATTTTAGAACAACGAAATCTCGTCGACTGTTCGTGTTCGTAAGAGATTTAGACTTGCATTATTACAGCGTGGGATTGAAATTCTTCGAATTTTTATTTCTCCTTAAAGAAAAAAAAAATTCTATCGTATATTTTAATTCATTCTACGATTTTCGTTGACTAAAAAAAGCAGTTAATGCCCGCCCGGTAGTCATCGCGCTTGCTTATTCGAAAAATGTCCTAAGTCCATTTTATGGTACAAAGCCAGATAAATAGATTTAGTTTCAGGACACGACGCTATTCGTAGAAAAAGATTACCCAGTTTACACACACACACGCGTCCTACTGTTGTTCACTGACGTTGGACGTTTATCCGCAATTAATGAAGCTGCTTAGGTACTTTCGCAATAAGCAATCGACTGAACGACTCACTGTCATGTTATGATAGAAAAAAAAATTATATAAAATTATATTATTATATGTATAAAATCATTCAAGCCACGATATGATTCCTGTGGCTAATTTACTTAGAGCTATTTCTATACACTAATTGTGATGAACATCCCGAATATTCACCGCGAGGACACAGAGAATAAAAACATTGAAAAAGAAAAAAAAATTGCTTTTTTATAATCTAGTCATGTAGAACAAAAAAAAAAAATATATATATATATATATATATATATGTAGTACGTTCCGGGTGACCGAAAAATATATGATTTTGTCTGTATACCACCTAAGAGATTATGTCGGATTCAATAATAAAAAAAAAACAACAACAAAGCATGAAATCCTATCCTGTTATATACAATTATTTAATGCAAACTTTCCCGAATAAAATGCATAGCTGATTTGTCGAATACTGAGTTATCTACGAAAGGATCGACGGTTAACCGATTACAGTGTTTGAGACTATACGAAACACGTCCCTCCCCGTCCATGTCGGTATTATGAACTGTGATCAACTTTTTTCGCGGGTTTTCGCATGTATCCCAGATAGAAAAACGTGCCTTGCGATCGTCACGCCGTGCCGGCACAATGCCGTCAGGTACGTCCGCATGTGACGATATTGTGACGGCACGGCGTTTTGATACCAAAACCTGCTTGCACAGTTCCAGCTCACTGCAGAGCTCCACGCCAAGCCGGAACTGTGCAAGCAGCTTTTGGTATAAAAATGCCGTGCCGTCAGAATATCGTCACATGCGGACGTACATGTCTGCATTGTGCCGGCACGACGTACGTTCCCGTGCTAGCACCGAGTAGATCCCGTGCCGTCACATGTCTATTTGGGTATGGTCAAAATAAAAGTCTCGTCGAAAGCGGATATCACCTCGGCTTTCGATGAAACTTTTCTCTTGACTACACCCGCCAGAATCCGTGAAAAAAGTGGATTACGATTGTATTACCGACCGCAGTATTGCACATGCTCTCAAGGTGATGTGGCATAACCTCCCGCCCGCCAGCCCCGCGCTCAGTTGGTAACGAAAACTGTACTGCATGCCGTTTTGAAATCGTAGATCGCCGAGGAAATCGAAAGTTGTTTTTCCCTGCGTCTGGCGATTCCCTAGGGAAAGACAATATTTTTTTTTCTCTGCGGTCTACGGTCTCAAAACGGCATGCAGTACAGTTTTTGCCACCGGTGGCGGCATTTCACATCACCTTAAGAGCATGTCAAACTTGAACTTTGAACGGAGCTTTGAACTCAGTCGGTAATACAGGCTGTAATGAATGAAACAGCGCTTTGAACTCAGTCGGTAATACAAGCTGTAATGAATGAAACAGCGCTTTGAACTCAGTCGATGATAGAAGCTGTAATTAAAGAAACGGAGCTTGAAACTCATTTAGTTATACAAGCTGTAATCAACGTTTTTATCGAATGCTGACCTCGGAAGGCCAACGGAAAATTATTACATGAAACTGAATTACTATTCGGGTTGAGTAAAAATTTGGTTTTAACCGGCATTCGGTACAGTTTCTATTACTAACTGGGCGCGGGGGGGAGGGGGGGGGGGGAGATATTTTTCTCGGAAAATACACATCATCAAAAAAGTTCTTCACAGTTTTCAATACCGACTGAGTAATTTCACATCGCTTTACCCAAACGGTTCCCTCGCGTATTTACGATAATTTTGCACTGCACCGAACGAAAAGTATAGAAAACCGCTATTGTGTACTTCACTGAACACAAAAAAAAATAACAAGTTGCAAGAATCGTTAAAGTTTCGAATACGACACGCGTTTCCGGAACAGTCGCGCCACCGGAGGCGCGTCGGCACAAGCGCGAAGCTTTCATTCAATCACAATCTCGAGTAAGGGAGAATGCGTTTGTGCGATTACGTGTCTCAATGCCAAATGATCTTCGGTAGTCGAGCGGTTGGAGAACCTCGCGCACCCCCCCGAGTGCCCCCGAGAGCAGGCTGTGTCACAGTAGTGATGTGGAACTTTACAATAGTTAAAATATGACGGGGATAAAAATAATAACCAAACTCATTATCGTAATAGCCGTTATTGTTACGAGTTTGATATCACCGTGCTATCCAATTATTTCGGATAGGCGGTTATGTTACGATCCAAAATGTTCGGGTAAATGAAGCCATACTTTAAACACTTTGGAGCAATTTGACGTAGAAAAAAACTTCACCTCCTCGCTCCCCCATACACACGTTACAGTTATTCGTCGTCTTTCCGAATCGTTAATCATAATAATAATAGCGATGATAATTCATGAAATTAATGCAAATTTTCACGTATTGTACGACAAAAAATCTTCTCTGATACTCTTAGTGATAAACTAATACATTTTTTTTTGTTTGTCGATTGCTTCGCAGAACCAGTCTCGATGGCAATGACGATGCTTGCGTATCCCTCCAACGATCCAGGCATTCTGTCTTTCGACAGGAACATCAAAGTGCTAGTTTTCAGCAAAGGCGCAGGCAACAGGAAAGATCTCTGGGGTGTCGAGGTATGTTGATGTCACATCGCCATAATATGCAATTGAGATTTTTACTATTGTAAAAACCTCAATTGGCGCTATATTGACAGCGACCAATAAATTTATCGCTATAAATAAATTATTTATTATTACTTCAGTTTTGTTCCAATACCTTTCCATATTATCGATATTGATATATTTATTGACGGATTACTGCTTTTACAGTTTTATCAAAACAGAACATTTCAATAACTATTTGACTTAGTCTGTTATCACACGTGCTCCCTTCTGGCTTCAAAACAAATACAAAATTAAATAATAATACTAGTTACAAACTAACGAATTAACTAAATTATCTTGGATGAAATTAGTTATCGAGTAGATCAAAATATTACGTGTAAAAAATTAATGATTATTAAATTATAAATTATAGCATTGAATAAAAATTAATTATGCCTCGTGGTCACAATCTTTTTTCAGATCAATGGCCGGAGAGGATACGCGCCGTCGAATCTGCTGAAAGAGAAAAAAGTATATCACCGTAAACTCATCCACGAAGTGCCTACAGAAGTTATCGTTACGAAAGCGCCGAATAACGACTCTAGGAATAAAGAAACGCCGAAGCAAAACGATGTGCCAAATGTGCCGGCAAGTCTCGCGGACGCGTCGGACGCAGTCAACGAGGATGTCGAAGAGGCTAATGGAATTGCCAAAGACGAGTTGTCGGGTTCGGTGCCCGTGCTGGATCGGGTATCGCCGTCGTACGAGATTCACGACGGAACGACGCTGCCGTACGCTCGTAACGACGAGCCGTCTGAGCCGAGTTACGCGACACAAGTCCCTCGAGGTATGGCCGACGTTGGGGAACAACCGATTTTGAGTATACATCCGAATATCGCTTCGACGGTCGCGCTGAAGACTCTCGGGGAACTTCCGTCGGTCGTCGAGACGGCGGAGGATGCGGGAAAGTATCTGGAAGCTACGGGAGGGCCCACGGAAGAAGCGCCGGGGGGAAAAATTGCCGACGTGGGAATCGATGCAACGTCGACGGAATTACCGGGTGAAGCTGCTCCAGCAGCAGTAGATTCCGCGCACGGAGCTTTGAACGAGGAGAGCGAAGAGGCACTCGACGATTCGTCGATGGAACTCGAAGACGGTATCAAGGGCGTCGACGTTGCTGCCGAGAGGACAATGCCGGATGTTCCTGATAGTCAAGAAATCGCCGAGGAAACTACCGAGAGCACGGACGACAGGGAGGACGATTTCGAACAGGATTCCGACACTCCGGTTCACGATGCTCCGGTCGTCAGTCCACTACCGGCTGAGAAGATCGACGCGGTCGCGGAGCCGCCTCCGATCGAGAAAGAAGCGGCGCCCGTTGAAACTGCAACGGAAGCCGCGGCATCCGAATTGCTGGAGAAAAATACAGGGAGCGATAAAAATATTGCCGATGCGGAAACTTCTCTGGAAGTGAATAACTTGGAGAAGAATATGAGCGAGGAAGCTACCGTGAAAGATAATTTCGAAGCGGCGGATGAGGGTAACGTGACCGGGAATGTTCCGGCCGTTGACAAAGCTGAAGAAGATACATCGGTGAATTTATCGGAAGAGCCGACGGAAGCAAACTCGACGAACACGGTACGAGAAGCGTTGCCGGAAGTACAGGGTTTTGCTGCCGAGTCGGAAGATAGCAAATCGGAGAAGCCTGCTGAAACCAAGGCGGAGGACGCGCTTCCGAGCAACCTCAACATTATAAATCCGCTTTTCAATCGTTTGTCCAAGCTGCCGGCGATGGTGAAGAAAGTAGTCGATGACGCGATGTCGGGTGGGGCGTCCACCGAGAGTTCAACCCCGGCCGAAGAATCCGCAGCGCCTGCAGAGCCGGAAGGGTCGAATTCCGGTGAAGATATTTTCGATGCCGAAGAATCGAGCAGTCTACCTGGAGATTTTACTAGCGGTATTGATAACAGCAACGATTATCAGAATGACACGGATAGCGCAGAACCGGCCGCAGGAGTCCCGGAAGTGGAGACAGCGACGAGCCCGGAAGTGGAGACAGCGACGAGCCCGGAAGTAGTTCAAACCGACGATCGGAATAAATTTGTAACTAACTATAACGATAGTTTAGATAACGAGACGAGAACCAATGATAGCACTGCCGATAGCGTTGAAACGCAAACGAATCAGGAATTTACATCGGAATCGCCTGTGCAGCCTGGCATCTCCAAAGAAGATGAATTCACAGGCTTTCGCCAGGATAACGTTGCGATGGACGATACTTCGAGCTTCAATGGGTTTCCAGCCAATAGAAATTTGTTGAATGTCGGAAGTACTCTTCAGCCTGAAACAGTAGCGGAGTCGAGCGTCGAAACCACCACGTTTGGTACACCGCTCGTTGATCAATCGGTGGTTTCGGAGACTGAGGAAACGCCGGAAGTCAGCGACAACGAGGCAACTATGGAAACAGCGAGTGACGAACACTTTATGGAAAATGTTGAATCGACAACGGAAGGTCCCGTGACGGTTGATGAGGTAACGAGAAACGAAGACGATGAAGAGAATCATGGTTTTCTACACGAGGTGAGAAATTTATAAAAATTATACACATATGAATAATTCGTTACTTTTTTTCAACTAAACTGTGTTGACGAAAAATCGCTTTTTCTCCGCAATTATTAGGAAGATGAGAGTACCGATGAAGATTTTACGGGGCCCATCACGATCGGACGAAACTTTTGGGAAACCTTTTCGTACGTTGTTCTCACTGCGTTTACGACGCTACTATTTTCACTTGGATATTATTACATCGAGGTGCGTATTCGAAGTAACGGAAAAAAACATGGTACAAAGAATCTTTTTTTTCTTATGGCTAACAATTCCTCGTGCACTGCAGAATACAAGGCGAGACGGTCAACTGATAGCGAAGATCAATAAACTCGAGAAGGAGCTTTTAGTGTCTAACAAAGAGTGCGCGGTGCTTGACGATACTCTGAAGTCTACTAAAAGTAAAGTAAGTATATCGTCCGAAGCTTAAAAAGATATTATAACAAAGATGTCACTTTTTGTTTTTTTTTTTTAGTTGGACTCCATCGAAGACGAATCCTTCGGATCCAACGAAATGGTCTTGTCGCTGAAAGCCGACCTGGAAGCTTCGAAGGTACAAAAGATTTTGGAAATTTGTGCGCTACATATCGTAAACTCCGACTTATTAATTGCGTCATTTTGATTCAGATCGCCAAGTCGGAACTGGAAGATCAGGTTGCCATGCTTGAAAAGGAGTTAGAAAGCGCAACCGAGGCGGGTCTCGAGTTGGAGCGAATGCTGCGGGAAATTCTTTCGACGAACAACGAGGACAATCCACTGGCGCAGTCGGTCGAGGATTTGCAAACGAGGCTGAATGCACAACAGGCAGCTAACGAGGCATTGACGAATGCGCTCAACCTTAAAGCTCAAGAGGTAAGCCTCATTATCGAATTCATTTACTTCAACGATTCTATTGATTTTGCATGCTGTGGTATCTTATTTTCGTTCAAGCAGCATGAGTTTGATAAAACCGAGGTCTGTGATGACTCGTAGATAATTGATACATAAAAAAAAAACGTAAACCAGATCAGTTGAGTAATCGATAATTTAATTGCAGAACGAGAATTTAGCTTCGGATCTCGCGGCTATGACGCAAAAATGCGAACAATTGGAAGTGGAGGTGACTCGCGTTAACGAAGAGCTTAAGCATCAGAACAACATAAAGAGTAACATGGAACAGACCATGTTGGACAAGATAGAACAACTCGAGAAACAAGTGAAGGCTGTAAGTACAATATCATATTATGTTACAAGGGAGGAAAGTGCGCGATTTTTGGCGAGCGCGAAGTTTACTGCCCAGGCATAGCGAGGGTAGAAATCACATGAGGTGAAAATCCGTTCCCTCCCGTGGAGCATACGATACTTTTTTTTTTCTGACTTCGTTAAGGTAGCTATGTCGCTTCCCGCTCATCTCGCATAAGTTCGAGAAAAGTAAGCGAATATTGCAAGTACTTCTCGATGATACAAAAATCTGAAAAAATTCATGCAGATTAAAGGTACTAAAGAGATTAATTTTGCACAATAATAATTCCAAAATGTTATTAACAAATTAATCAAAAAATTAATTGTTTAACAAATTGTCCGGCAAAACAACCATTTTTTTCTATGAAAATGATTCGTTTATTTTTCTGAATACGTATGAATTTTTTCAGATTTTTCAATTAGCTTTGATTTTTTTATTTTTTTATTTGGAAAAAATGTCTGAATAAACACAAAAATTAAAACTAATTGAAAAATCGGAAAAAATTCATACGTGTTCAGAAAAATAAATGAATCATTTTCATAGAAAAAAATTGTTCTTTTGCCGGGCAATTTGTTAAACAATTAATTTTTTGATTAATTTGTTAATAACATTTTGGGATTATTATTGTGCAAAATTAATCTCTTCAGTACCTTTAATCTGCATGAATTTTTTCAGATTTTTATATCATCGAGAAGTACTTGCAATATTCGCTTACTTTTCGATAACTTATGCGAGATGAGCGGGAAGCGACATAGCTACCTTAAAACAACGACATTTTTTGCATCGCAATATCGTTACATTAGCCAATGACCACTGCCACCCCGGAAGTAATAGGGCTTCTAGAAGTAATAATAAGACCGATTACTCGCAAGGGAGTAATGAAACAGTACTATGCATGCGCACAGGCTAATAATGATCGTGGCTCAATACTGTTGTTGATGTATTGATTTTTCGTCGGATCGTCACGATGTTTTTCCATCTTTGTAGATGTCCGCGGAGAGAACGATTATACGAAAACAATTGAAGGGCAAAGAGATGGAGATGAAGGACTTGCTCGATGTTGTCAATCAAATGAATACGAACAATTTGGACTTCGAGAAGTTGTATAACGTTTCGAGAGTGAAGGCCGAAGCGAGCCAACTTCTCGAGGAGCGCGACGATCTTAAGATAAGATTGAGCGACGTCGAGGGAGCTCATCAATTGCTCGAGGGTACGTTTTTTTTTCACCTTCCCGCGCAATTTTACCCTGACAACGATTAATCAAGTTTTTTTTGCGTTTTTGCGTTGGACCGTCAGAACACGTCAAACTCATCAACGAGGAAGTTTCCTCGCTGAGCGAGCAGTGCAAGTTGGCGGAGAAAGCCAAGAGGGATGCCGAGACGAGGGTTGAAGTTCTGTCGAATTTCTTCAAAGAGAAAGAAGCCCAGCGACAGAAGTAAGCAACTCGTGCCTTGCTCCGTTAGCTTTTAAATTTCTGTACGAGGCTAACTGCGGTAATAAAAAAATGTTAATTCACCAGGGAAGAGGCGGTATGGCTGCAGAAGCAGGGTGAAGTTTCGTCGACTGTCGAAAGGTTACACACGATGCAAAATGAAATTCACAATTACAAGTGAGTGATCGATATCCCAACGTCCTAAAAACAGTACAAATGTAAAAAAAAGAGGTGCTAAGAGATTGTTTAATTTCAGACAGCAGATAGAAATGTTGAAACGCGAAATCCTCGATCAAGAGAGGGAATACAAAAATCAAATAGCCGGCCTCGAGACAAAGTCTCACGAGCAATGGGTCAGCAATTTATTTTGCTCTTCTAACGTT
The DNA here is from genome assembly GCA_958510785.1 of Exephanes ischioxanthus. Lineage (NCBI taxonomy): Eukaryota > Metazoa > Arthropoda > Insecta > Hymenoptera > Ichneumonidae > Exephanes > Exephanes ischioxanthus. The sequence continues at coordinate 7,416,592 of OY294019.1, read as the reverse complement.
AACTGTATGAAACATTCAAACCGGCGACTAAACTTTGATACAATATTTACACAGGTGATAGCCCGACAGCACGAGCGTCGTTTGGAAGAGTCGAAGGCGGAAGCGGGTCAATTGCGCAATCGGTTGACGCTGATAGAGAAAAATCTCAATGATACGGATCCTGAGGCCAAACTCCATCGTAAGTGTACCCAACGAATCTTATAAATTTTCTATCTAACCAACATCGAGTCTAGAACAAAACTCCTCGACTAACGCAAATTCTCGATACCGCATGCCTTCTTTTTCAACGTTCGCGAAGCAACTATCGATGACTGTGTGTGTAATTTTTAAACAAAAAGAAATCACTCATTCCCGAACAGGCTTGGAGGCGAACGGAGAGACAGCGACGTCGCCTCAATTATTCATAGGGGCAGAGGCGTCGAGTTCACCAATAATGTTTACCGGTTCCTCAGGTGTCCCGCTACCGCCGCCTCCCTCGTATCTTTACGGTCCCCCGGTACCTCCCTTCATGCCACCACTGCCTCACGCTTCGTCCGGCATTCCACCTTACGAAGTCAGTCAGAGACCTCCTCCTCTCGGCGGTCGTTTGTCCTCGCCGCCTCCTCTCCACGGCACCGGTTCCTCGAGATACGACAGTCCTCGCTCCCCACCGCCTCCGCTCTCGCCCTCTATGCTTCCACCATTCGGACCGCCCCATCGAGCTTATCCTTCACCCTTCCCAAACGATCGCATCCATCCTCCCCCACCACCTCGTCATTCCTCGATGTTGCCACCCCCCCTGGGCACGTCCTCTCATAATTGGGGCGACGACACACTGCCGCCTCTTCGTAACTCGGGTTTTCAACCTCATCAGCAGCATCATCGAGATCAATAGCGCGCTCGCAATCACAAAGGTTTGTTGAATTCGACGGGCTTGAATTTTAAAAAAATCAAGCGAGCGAACAATGTACGAGCAACGAGAGGGAAACACACTTCGGCGGCACTCTCAGGATATTCATTGCAATATTGTTTCTTCATCTTTTCTTCACCGAATGTTTACGAATATCGTCTGTTTATTTATTTATTTATCCTCTTTCAATTTTTTCATTCAACATATGTTCGACAATCGTCGTAATCATTACTTTTCTCATTTGCTTTTTTACGCATGCAAGGACGCAAGCGCTTCTCTAAAGTGAGGCAGTTTTGGAGCACTATGGAGGGCAATAATAACTCTAACTCCAAGTAGTTGAAACGCTGCTGCGTCTCAGGTTTATTAAAAAAAAAATTTCTTCTATGTATATTCTCGAATCGAAGTATCATGCTAGTCTTAAACGGTATATTTGAAGCTGCTTAAGTCGATGCGACTCGTGCAATTTATTGTGCTTCGATTAGGATTGCATTTACTTGGGGTGCCAAAAGTTAGTGCTTGTCTCTCATTGATCCAGTAGCGAAACTAGCTCGCAAGGTATCGTTTTTATTACCTTTTTTTAAAGTTAATTTCCTTTTCAGGTTCCTTACACTCGTCCGGGGAATCGCTGGACAAGAAAGTATAGTGAGAAGATTCTAGAGATTCTATGTTGTGTTTATTTTTATTTTTTTCGTCTCCAATATAATGTCCGTGTATGAAGAGAATGCAAAGGACGGTGCAACAATTCCAATGTACAGTAAATACTAAAGAAGCAGATATATATATACGGTTGCGAAAATGTAAATGTATTTACATGCGATCATGTTGTATTTACATTTACATTAGATCGATGAACGGTAGAATCATTCCGTTTTCGTTTTTCATTTAGGCGGTAAAAAAAGCTACGCCTTAAAAAAAAAAAAAATTATAAAGTAACGATTGATAAAATTTCGTCAATTGCGAGTAAAGATAAAAGTATTTTCACTTGGAGCGTGAAAGGTGGTCTTATTTTTCAATAATTGATGAGCGCATCTGTAATGCAAATAATTCTCTGGGTTTTTTTTTGTTTTGTTTTTTTAAACAACGCTCGTCGAACCGAAATAACGAAAACTTGTGACGAAGAGAGTCCAAGAGCAAACATGTTGTACGTACTCTGTCCCGAAATACAATTGTTAAATATGATTTTAATGGATTTCAATAAATTGTAATTTATTAACAGATCGCTGTTTTGATTATTAGCCCGATCGATTGTAAACGGGGAGAAACACGAGGAAAACGTAAGAGTATCGATAATTGCAAAATTTTTATTTATTTATCATAATATTCTTTAGCAATGCGGTCCGAAGTATCGATGGTACGATAATATACACGATGTCTCGGTTTTCTTATTATTGTACAATGATAAATAGAGCGTTGAAGATTGGCAGGCGATCGGTTGAAGGAATGCAGTGAAATATTATTATTTTATATAGTACAATATTTATAATAGATCAATACCCCGGGGATACTCCAGCTACGTTTTTTTGTATCATTGTATTACAATGAATTAACGAAACGCTTCCGCTCGATTCTTCGAAGTATTTCCATAACGCCCTACAGATATGGGATAATGTTTTTTTTTTGTTGTAAAATGAATGCGACTTCAACGATAAATATTGCTGAACAACGTTAAATAATCACCAAATTTCTTTTTGTTTTTGTTTTTTTTTTATAATATCAATTTACGCGAGAAAGACAACGAAAAATACGAAGAAAAAGATCAGCACTCCAAAAACTTTAATCATCAACCACCGATTGTTCGTCACTGATTGGAAGTATTTCAGTATCTCCGTGTGAGCAGCTTCGACGTTGAGTTCCGTGTCTTCTATGTTACTGTCTATCCTGAAATCGCGAGCAGACAAGTACAAATTTAAATTAACGCGTGATTCTTGTAAGAACGCAAATGAAAGGTATCTAAGAATAATTCTTGTACAACGAGATTAAATCGTATAACTCACCTCTCGACCATCTCTTCCTGTTCCTTGACCATGTGAGCAAGCTGCTGAAAAATTCCCCCTAGCTCGACTATCGTCGATTCTATATTCTGCATAGTTTCGGCTCTCGATTGCACGTAAGAATCCTTCGATGAAACAAATTTTGTCATTTTGCGTTTTTAATCAAGATGTAAATTTTTCAAATTTCCTAGACTACTCAAATGCTCACAGTGTCGTCTCGCATGGTGCGCTGCACCATCATCTGCTGTCCCATTCCAGGCTCAAGATCTATGCTAACCGATGTACTCGAGTCTTGCTCCATAAGCAGCAGCGAGCCTTGCTTTCCGGATGTTACGCTGGGAGGCAGCATCCTCGATACGGATCCTTGGGTAAACTGTTCTCTCCTGCTTTGCTCCTCTCTCATATTCTATTGACAAAAATTAACGTGAGTAAATAATGCGTGGATCGGTTAAGAGGATGTGAAATCCGTCCCCCCACTCGATCCCGGCGCAGTCGGTATCAAAGAACGGTAATTTATTTTATTTTTTTCAAGTTTGGTAAACGATTCTAAGGGAAACCAAATTATTAGTGTGTGCTTAATTATTAGTTGAAGACGAAAATAATTCACGTTCGGCCCAAAATGTTGAACAAGCTTGAAAGAAAAATAAATTAGATTGTAGTTTATATTACCCTATCTCACATCGCCGCGAGAGCATGTGATAATCAATTAAGAGCATGTGAGACACGTTCTCAACGTGTCTCGCTCCGCCGAGAGCGCCACGGATGCTATCTCTCTCGCACTCCATGGTGTTTCACATGCTCTTAAGGTGATATACAATACCCTCGCGCCCACTTGCCCCATACTCAGCTGGTAACAAAAACCGTAATGAATGCCGTTTTGAGACCTCAAATCGCTGAGAAAAAAGAAATTTGTCTTTCCTGCGTCTACCGATTTCCCAGGGAAAGACAATTTTCTTTTTCGTCAGGAGACTGCGGTCTCAAAACGGCAGGCAATACAGTTTTTGTTACCGACCGCGGTAATTCACATCACCTTAAGAGCGTGTGCAATACCGCGGTCGGTTAGAAAAACTGTAATCAACTTTCCTCACGGATTCTGATATGTACGGTCAAGAGAAAAGGCTAATCGAAAACGGAGATCATATCCGCTTCCGATAAGACTTTTCTTTTGACCGTACATGCGAGAACCTGTGAGAAAAGTTGATTGCAATTGTTGATACCGACTGAGCCCGGGATTGCCGGGGAGGGAGGTGTTTCATATGGTCTTAAGGCCATGTGAAAGATGTACCACGTGACATATGAGTGCGAGAGAGATAGATGCATTTTTCGAATCAATGCCATTCAAAATCGGTTGACGTTTCGGATAAACCGGAAGCATCATCGGACGCGGTATTAAATTGTGCATCCGCTAATGCTTTGCTTTTTCCCGACAAATCTACGGTCACTGAATCGCATTCATTACAGATTATGATTACCGACTGAGTCGTTTCACATGTCCTTAAGTACGAAAGATATAGCATTAAGGCCATGTGATCCAGACTCAGTCGGCAACAAATCGGTTTCACTATTTTCCCCGCGACCATTAACATTTTGGACAAATGCAAATTAAGTTTTCATATGCTATATATACTAACGCTATATCCATAGTGTTTCACATGCTCTTAAGGGCATAAGATACATACGTAACGATGCTCCGATCGTAACAAATCGCTTTCCCGATTTTCTCCGTGATGGTTGATGCTTCGACCAAAATCCAATTAGGTTTTGTAGTCAATAGATATAAGTATGAAAACTTAATTTGCTTTTGCTCGTCGTATCAATAGTTTTGGAGAACACAGGGAAGGCGATTTGTTACCAACTGAGTCTGTACCACATGCCCTTAATAACGATCAAAGGGTTGCGAAAGGGACACACCGAAAATGTGTTTCACATCACGTTAAGGTGATGTGAAATGGTTAAGAGTGCAACAGAGGTAGCTGCGACTTCCCAATCAACATTTTTAACGGTGCTTTTTTTTCTCGGAAACATTTGCACTATTGAACGAAAATGGATTACAGATTTTGTTACCGACTGAGTTTCACCGACTGTTTCCTTACACGTTCGAGCAATGTGAGATCTTCCTGCTTGCCAAAATCATGCCTGGTCGGTAACCATGACTTTGAGTACTTTTATGTACTAACCATTTTCGGTAAAAAGTAAATTCGTTAAAAAATTCGCAGATTCGTTAAAAAATTTGCTTTGAACCACAATTGATAACACGTTTAAAGAAAAATAATTATATTTTTTATTACCGACCGTGGTATATCACATAGTCTTAAGACCGTAGAAGATATTAAATGTTTACTCACTTCGGAGCGAACTTCAAGAACACTCTTGAAATGATTAGACATATTGGCAAGTTTGGATTGCAGTGTCACAACGACAGACGACGAGTGCGAAGCGATGTGGTGACCCTGCGAATTTCCCTCTCTCTGTTTTCTTCCTAATTCTTGTAATTTGGCTATTTGCTTATTGAGACTACTGAGGTCCGTCTTTATAATATTGGTCAGTTCCTCTATCTCGATTTGTCGGTCGTTGAATATGGATTTTTTCTTCGCGACTGAAATAAAAAATTTAAAGCACACATAACGAGACAGCAAAAAAATAATGCAGCATTATAGAATGTTTTTTATTTAATTTTTTGGGCTCCTTACGCAAAGCCAATTTTTCCAATTTCGTATAAGTGCTGGCAATATTTTTTCCAATATTTTGGGCGATCATCATGAAATTAGAGTAGCTCTGTATGTGTCGCGCCTGACGAGGACTTCGAACCGCGGCACGAGCTGCGGTTCTCCCCTGCATTGTCCTAATTGCATTGGCAAATTCGTTGCTGCGATCCCTGGACGTCATTACGACTGGCGTTGGTTGTTCGCGTTCTTTAGTGTCTTCCTGTTCTATTCGTCCGCTCGTCGTTCCTCTCTCATTGTAATACTGCTGATGATTTGTCACACCCGTACTGTTGTAATTGTCGTTTGAGGTTGTTATCACGAAATCATTATCTAGATCCGAGACACCGCGTCTTCTGCGCGCGGGCATTGCATCCTCGTAATTGCACTAGTTACACTGGTGAAATCGTCGTATTAAAAAAACAAAAAACAAATCACAATTATCTGCGTTGAAATTCGTTGAGCTAAATTGTATTACGCGCAATCGGTACGGGCGCAACGACAGCTTGCACGGAGACACTTCCACATGACATTTTGTCGACAATTGTCCTCCCCACCTCGCACCGCTTCGATGCGAAACATGACAACTCGACAAGTCCGAGGAACTTTCGATTCTGCCCTAGACACGAATGTATTCGAAATTTGAGAAAGTATTAATAATCATGAATAGTTGCGTCGAGGAACTAGGTGACTATAGGAATATACGAATACACGCTGGTATCGACACTTCCGTGAGATGAACGCGATGTTCGTGAAGGGGGGCCGGTAAAACGGTAATATATATAACAAATTAGCCCGCTCTACCTTATAGTCATGGGGGGTAAAGAGCATAATTGTAGAAAAAAATCAAAGTGTTTGATTTTTTTTATGCAATTTTGATACGACTGTTCGTGATACAATGTGTAGTTTGATAATGGATCAATATACGACAAAAAATATAAACAAATATTCGATAATACAATGGAGCAATGTACTTTAGTACTGTGATTAAGCATAAATCTACCCGCTAAGTTTAGATCGTGATAGAATAATGAATAATAGACTGTTAGGGATCGCATTCGGGGCATTTCCGATGCTCCGGATGCCCTCTCTCTCCACGCCGGTTTGAGGGGAAGTGAAACAGCTGTGCATGCGAGAGAGATAGTTGCAATTTTCAAATTAACTTTATTTAATGGTGCTAATTTTTTTGAGAATTGAGAATCGGGCCGGATGCGAAATTACCGTACGCATCCGGCTCGAATGTGCTTTTTCCTCAAAAACATTAGCACTCTTAGAAAAAGTTTATTACAGTTTTCATTACCGACCGTGATATTTCCCCTGATAGACGAACGGCACGAAATAGCACATGAAACAATAATTACGGCATGTGCAGCACGTGCCGTAATTATTGTGTCATGTGCTGTGTTTGGTGGTGCTTTGTCTATCAGGGTCACTTCCCCTTAAGGTAGCTATGTCGCTTCCCGCTCATCTCGCATAAGTTCGAGAAAAGTAAGCGAATATTGCAAGTACTTCTCGATGATATAAAAATCTGAAAAAATTCATGCAGATTAAAGGTACTGAACAGATTAATTTTGCACAATAATAATTCCAAAATGTTATTAACAAATTAATCAAAAAATTAATTGTTTAACAAATTGCCCGGCAAAACAACCATTTTTTTCTATGAAAATGATTCGTTTATTTTTCTGAATACGTATGAATTTTTTCAGATTTTTCAATTAGCTTTGATTTTTTAATTTTTTTATTTGGAAAAAATGTTTTTATAAACACAAAAATTAAAACTAATTGAAAAATCTGAATAAATTCATACGTGTTCAGAAAAATAAATGAATCATTTTCATAGGAAAAAACCTTTGATCAAAATAGTATATTTATGTGTAGTTTTAGGACGATTGCTCCAAGTTTACGCAAGTTAGAGCTACCACACAGAATTTCCAAAAAATTGAAAATCGCATAAAATCTCCATTTGGGGCTCAATGTTCACGAAAACAGCACTGAACGAAGCGACGTGATCGCTCTATTAGTGTACCAAATTTCAACTCGATGTCTCAAGCCATTTCCGAGTTATAGTCATTTTAAACGATGCAACTCTGTCACATACACACACACAGACATCCGGACGCCAACTAAAAATCATATTTCTCGACGTTTTAGACTATTTTAAATATTCTGACATTAAAATCTCAATTTTTTTTTTTACGAAAACAAAGCTTCCTCTGTGAGGAAGCAAAAATTTACATATATACATATAGACAAAAATATCTCCAGCTTTATCCAATCCCTCCAATCCCTCAAGCTGATTACGACCGGAAAACTGCTATGCGCGGCTGCTGCAACGCCGCAAGCTACCACCACGGATAGAAGGGACACTAGACGGAACGACGCAACGGAACTTGGCCAAGCGGCATAAATCCGATAGAAAGAGGAAGAAGAAGAAGAAGAAGAAGACCGCCGCCAGTGGCGACCGAAGCTGCTTGCACACGTGTTTCGCACATAACCTAACTTCCGACTACCAAGTCCCATGTAATAAATTCTACTGCAATGTCTCGTCCGACAAAAAACGTTCGAAAGAGAAAGCAGAGTGTATCGAAATTGGAAAATGACGATAACAAAATCGTTAAAGAACCCGACAATGATTCGTCAGAGGTACGCAACGGATTAATTGTCGCTAAAGAGGCCCAACAAATACAATAATCGACAGCGAGCGTTGGCCGAGTGTTTCACGAATGTTTCATTTCGTTTTTTTCACAGGACTCCGGTACCGAGGATTTGTTGACCACGGAATTCAACGAATCTGGCGACAGCTCGGACGACGATGTCGAGGAGGGCGATCCGGCTGATTCAGATACCGAAAAAGATACGCTAGTTTTCGGTTCTGACGATGAAGGCGACGAATTGGATTTTGAGACCGATTCAGACGGCGATGCGGAATCCGACGATGATGAAGATGAAGGCGAAGATTCGGACGAGGTGGAAAACGAGTCTACGGATGAGTCGGAAGACGGCGAAGAGTCCGATTCTGCGGAGGAGACAGCGGTCGCTGAGCAATCCGCCAAGGGAAAAGCCATCCCCGCTCCAAAAACTAAACAAGATCGGATGAAAGATGCAAAATCTATAAACGAACGAAAAATTGTAAATCCAAAGAAACTTCAATTGAAGAACAAAAAAAACCAGGATACAAGTTTGCAGACTGCAAAATTGGAGAAAAATGATATCTCGGAGAAGAAGTCGCAGACGGATGGCAAGGTTTCGAGAACAAATGCTGATGAGTACGCCGAGGACAGCTCGGATGAGGAGGATATTCGCAATACTGTTGGAAACATACCCATGAAGTGGTACGACGATTATCCGCATATAGGCTACAATTGGGACGGAAAGAGAATCGTTAAGCCTCAGAAGGGCGATCAGCTGGACAATTTTCTGAAGAAAATGGAAGATCCTGACTTCTGGAGGACCATCAAGGATCCTCAAACAGGTCAAGATGTCGTTCTTAGCGAGTCCGACATACAATTGATAACAAGAATACAGAAACAAAAAATTCCTGATGTTCAATTCGACGAATATGCTGTAAGTATGAATATTGTTATTTTTTTTTTAGTTTCTTTAAGTTGATTCGGGAATCGATCTGAATTGATCAATTCAAAATTTTGATCAATATAAAAATCGACCAATCCAATAATCGACCAATTAACAAATTAATTAGTTCTACAATGTACACTGCTGTTTATGAATGTCTGGTCAGTTTTCCTATAGCGGCTCTATTCATATCGTCCAGGCATTCATGAACAGCACTGTACCAATTAAAAAATCGGCCTATTCCAGGATTGATCAATTTAATAACCATAAACTGACAATTGATTAATTCCAGAGTTGACCAAATAAAAATCCCACATTCGGGGATGCTCAATTCAAGAATTTACCAATGTATAAATTACCAACTTAAGAATTGACTGATATTGATTAATATTGTTGCAATTATCCTCTCAATTGTGTACCGCTAAAAATGGTAGCCCATTGTTTGGCACACATGTGTTGTGAGCAATTTTGAACAATGAGAAAGCCAATGTGTAAATTCATTTACACAATTTTTCGATCGTAAATTGTAGTTGATCATTATCGCGTCTTTTTACGAACTCAACATTTCGATTATCACCGATTGTCACTTTATTGAACCTGCTCAGAACCAACGAAATTTCACGATTGCGATTATTTTTATTCAACAGCCATGGGTCGAGTGGTTTACATCGGAAGTTATGAAAACACCGCTCCGTAAATTCCCCGACCACAAACGTTCGTTCCTTCCATCGAAGCCCGAAGCTCGCAAGGTATCGAAGCTCGTGCATGCTCTGAAGATGGGATGGATAAAGTCATCGGCGGAGATGGAGAAGGAGAGAGAATCGAAGAGCAAAGAACGACAATTTTACATGCTGTGGCAGTCTGACGATCAAGCCGAGGAGATGAGAAGAATTCACAAACACATACCAGCCCCGAAGAGACATTTGCCCAGTCACGCCGAGAGTTACAATCCACCGCCCGAATATCTCTTCGACAAGAAGGAACTCAAACAGTGGAACAAACTGAAGACGACACCGTGGAAGAGGAAACTTCATTTTATTCCCGAGAAGTACGGCTCGCTTCGCGAAGTGCCCGCCTACTCGAGATACATCAAAGAAAGATTCCAGAGATGTTTGGATCTGTATCTCTGCCCGAGAGCTCTGAAGATGAGGCTTACCATAGATCCGGAAGTTTTGGTACCTCAATTGCCGAGTCCCAGAGACTTGCAGCCATTCCCGACGACTATGTCCATGATTTTTAAGGGTCACACGGACATGGTCAGAAGCATTAGCACCGAGCCGAGAGGTCAATACTTCGCGTCTGGTGGCGACGACATGACTCTGAAAAGTAAGTTCATCGAGTTGCATCGACAATTGAAATTTTCGTGTTTTTCGAACTAATAAAAAATATTGTTTCATTTGTAGTATGGGAAATTGCGACTGGACGATGCATAAAAACGGTGCCTTGCGGAGGAATTATCCGAAGCGTTGCCTGGTGCCCGAACGAAGCGATTTCCTTGATCGCCATAGCCGCGGACAAGAAAGTTCTTCTGATAAATCCCGGCGTCGGTGATCACTTGATAACTAAAAAAACTGATCAACTCTTAGAGATTATACCTCAGAGTGAAGTGATAGGTACGCAAGAGCTGAAGTCCCAAATTGTCGTTCATTAAAACGGGAAAAGGATACTCACGATTTTATTTTTATTTATTTCAGTAAGCGAACGAGTAAAGGCAGCGATTCAGTGGGATCAAGCGGACGCCGAACAATGTGAGAAAGGTGTGAGAGTCGTGTTGAATCATTTCAAAATGGTCAAACAAGTAACGTGGCACGCTAAGGGCGATTACTTCGCCACGGTTATGCCCGACGGTCAGAACCGATCGGTTCTGATAAATCAATTGTCTAAACGACGCTCGCAGTTGCCCTTCAACAAATCCAAGGGCTTGATACAGTGTGTACTGTTCCACCCGATCAGACCCTTCTTCTTCGTTGCGGTAAGAAAAAAAAACTCATATCGCTACTCTTTACATTATCGATGCCCGAACGAAATCGATTCGAATGGAATTTTTCTTTCCAGACTCAAAAGAACGTTCGCGTCTACGATCTCGTTAAGCAAGAGATGGTGAAAAAATTGCTCTCGAATTCTCAATGGATATCGACGATGGCGATACATCCGGCCGGTGACAACATTCTCGTTGGAACTTACGACAGAAAAATGCTCTGGTTTGATCTCGATTTGAGTACGAAACCATATCAGACTCTCAGACTGCACGGTACCGGAGTACGCGGGGTCGCTTTCCACAAGCGTTATCCGCTGTTCGCTTCCGGCGCCGACGATCGAGGTCTCATAGTATCTCACGGAATGGTTTACAAGTAAGAATTGCTTGGTCGTTTTTCCTCGGCGTCTCTTCGAATCGAAGTATCGGGTAATTAATTGTATACTGAATTTTCAGCGATCTTCTGCAAAATCCATTGATCGTTCCGCTGAAGCGACTGTGCAACCACGAAGCGTTCAATGACTTTGGAATCTTGGACGTAATCTTCCATCCGATTCAACCTTGGGTATTTTCCGCCGGAGCAGATTCGACGATACGAATGTACACCTAGAGATCGAATCCTCCCATATATATTGTCTTACCAGTGTGTCTCGTCGAAGAATTTTCGACTTAATCATCGAATATATACAATTTGTATAAATAATTTTATTCTCATCATGTACACATTGTCCGGTGTCTATTGAACATTGTTCATCGATCGCTTCGAACACTCACCGAATTCTATTTTATCGAATATCAGAAAGAAAAAACATTCGTACGGACAATTATTCCATCTGGATAACTGTGATATAAAAAAAAAACGGATGGTTTTTATAATTCATTCACTGAATTACATCAGAGCTGATATATATAATAATAATATAATATAGTTCTTCTAGGGACTTAACGTATAGGAACTTCTACGTTGCAATAAATGCGGAGGTGACTGGGTTTTCGGTGTTTTACGGTTTATGAAAATGAGATGCGTTAAAATTTTTTTTTGTTCGCTCTAACGGTGCGCGGTTTCGTCTAGAATCTGCAGAAATTTTTTTCATTGATAAACATCGTATTCGAAATTCATAGACAAGTCTTCGGGGACAAGCGACGTGTCTTTACGTTATACCAAACTGGCTTAACATACGTTCAACATTCATCATCTCAAATATGTATCGATTTTTCATTTCGATCAAAATCGCGCGCGGATTTCACCGGTCAACACGTGGTATAAATTTACGCGTGAATTTATGAGAGCGGCGAGTGACCGAGGCACTGCCATTCCGGTTCACCGCATTCACAAGTGCGACCGGCGTGTCGTACCTGAAAAACCGTGACGATGCCTCTGTTATCGTCGAATCTACAGCTGATATGCAAGTCGTGAATTAGAAATGTGTAGAATTGATTTCCCCATCGCTGACGGAGATAAACGGATCTCGGATCTTCACGAAGTACGCTCTCGATAGCGCGTTTCTGCTCGTCCGCTTTGTCGTTCAATATTTCTGTCAATTGGGCCAGAGCGCGCTCGTTGAATATCACCGATAACGACATAGTTCGCGGTCGCGATATCCACTCGGGAACACGGACCTCAAAAGAGCCACTGTCGACTCTGTTAAAATTAGTAATGCCTCTGGCGATCTCCGTGGTCGAATTCGGATTGCTGGCTTCGGGAACAACGCCACTCGGGGCCGTCGTTACGCTGTGAATGTTGGCGATTGTTTGGGAGGGTGTGAGAGGCTGAGATTCCAGACCCTCCTCGCCGTCGGGGGCTTCGCGAACGCCCATTCTCACCGGTGAGTTGTCGGGCCGCGAGTTCAACGCTCTTCTGTGAATGAGATCCATATCCGTGCCGCAAACGGTGCTGGGACCGTCGGCACCGTCGAGTAGCCTCGAGTTTCGAGGTAACTGTACGTCCGAGGAATCTCCCTCATCCTGGGCTCTCTCGGAATTTATATCCTCCGAACTGGACGCATCCGAGCTTCGCACAACGTGGAGAGTTGTTCGAGATTCGAGGACGAGGGAAGCTCCGAAGCTCTGCTCGAGACTCTGCGACTGTAAATTCGTTACATCGCGAATCGTCTCGCTGCTCGGATGATTAAGTACCGTGTAATTATTGCCACTTGCGGAATTATCGTCGGCGCTGATTTCCGGCGAGACGAAATAATTCCGCGAGGTGAACTCGTCAAAATTCGGACTACCCTCAAATTCCTCGGCTTGAAGTCTCATCGCTATCTCCTCGTCTCTCGAGATGTTTGGAATCGGCGAAGAGTCCTGACCGTTGCCGATGTGACAAGAGTCCCACATTATTTCGTTATTCTCGCCGTTGTTGAAATCGAGATCGACGTAAATCGGATTCAATCTCTGATCAACGCTCGAGTCTTCCGTCGCGACGTCTCGCAGACCATCGTGCAGCGACTCCTGAGCGTCGCTGCCGTTCGAGCCGTTGTTCGTTGGCCTGCTTATTAATTTTTCTATGTGCAAAGGATTGTCGTACTGCGGTATGTAAGGTTTTATGTCGAGCACCGGCGTCTGATCGACCATGTCCACTCCCTCGAAGTAAATAACGTGACTGTCGATCTTGACGATTTTCACAAGACTCAGCCCTATCGGACAAGGTCGGTGCGGCGATCTCGTGGAGAACACACCGGTTCGCGCTCCGTTCAAACGAGGCGGCGCCACCTTCGCTCGTACGTGGGTCGAATCGTTTCGATGAAAGTGAAATAAAATCCTGAAAAAACAACATCCATAAATAAATTATAAATTCCTTGTGTAATAACAAAAAATTTAAGTCCAAGAATAGTGAAGGTTTAAAAATAATGCATCAACAATCGTTGTAATAATTCCCATAAAATAAAATAAAGAAATACAGAGCTTGTGTTTAAAAATTCACTTTGTTGTAACTATTATTGGACATCGAAAAAGTAAAAAAAAACATTACATACCACATGTGAGAAAAATCCTGCAGGCCAGTCAACGCATGTTCAGGATTGGTAAATATTGAATTGAAGAGAGTAACTTTTCCTGGTGCCGTCTTGCATATCCCAGGCTGCCTCGGCGTGCCTCGCTTGCTGGGAAAACCTGTGTTTATCACACCGATAGGCTTAAGTTTCAGGGTATCATCCAGTTCCGAACTGGTGCTCGGCTGTGCACCAGTCGTCAGCAGAGAACTCGGTGCGGAACATGGCTTCCCATCCACGTAGGATCTTATAACGTGCTTTATACCGTCTACATCTTTCTCTAGGATGTAACGAAGGCTTTTCACTTGTTGTCTGAAAGTTTTTTAATCAAAAAATAAAAAATTTCAATTTTTTGTTTAAAGAAGAATAATTAATTTTTTTTTAGTAGACAAGTGAGAGCTCTTGCCTCAAATTATTGATTTCCTTCCTCGCAGTGTTGAGCTGGCCCAACAGATACTTTGGATCAAGTTCCGAGCTATGGGAACTCGCATCCATATCCCTCCGATGACTGAAGTCTGGAAAAATCAATGATTGTAACACGTCAACAATGCACATCGTTCGCACTAAAAACTATGTTGACGATGCGATATGGCGCTCCATTGAAATATAAAAATCAGAATCCTTAGACAGCTTAGAATGTCATCAGCAAAAAATATTGATTATGCTAAAAATTGTGTTCACAAATTGTCATTACGCACAGCCGAGAGACAGAAATCGGCATCATTGATTAGATCTCAACAAAAAAAAATCTATCAGACTAAAACTAATGTGGCCTGATGTTCACAATTTAATACTATGCGTAATTGAGAGATAAACATCAGAATTGTTCATCAGGTCTCGTCAATAAAAGATACCAATTGCATTAAAAACAATGGTGATGCATCGAAATAACATGCAGTCGAAATATAAAAGTCAGAATCGTTCAGTGCTCGTCAGCAAAAAAATATTTATCACGCTAAAAAGTATGTTGACACAGATAAATATCCTTTCAACAAGTTATCGCACAATGACAATTAGCAACCTTTAAATTTCGACGATTTATCAACGATTCTTGACAACAAATATTGATTTTTTATTATAAATATTCGGTGACGGTGCGTTTATATACCGAATGTTAAAGTTAGCTCGAATATGCGTTAATTCATGTTATATTCAATCAACTTCAAAATCACACTTTTTAATAACCGTTTTTAAATGAAAATTTTTATAAACATTTTTAACAACAAATATTGATTGCAACTGCTGTGCTGTGGAATCGATATCACGCATTTTTTAAAAATTCATCTTTATGCATGATCTCAATTGATTTTCTTTTAAACAAATCATAACACAATGCGACTAAATAGCTTATCGTAAATAATATTGTCGTACCTTTCTCGTGTCAGTATAATTATCGAACAATAATCCTTTATTCGATCAATTTTCGAGGTTAAATGTCATCGGTGAATATACTTGGAACTTGTCACCCGACATTGCTTAGAAATTGAAACGCACCCATGGAAGTTAGAGAGGAGACCGAACTATGTCTTTTGTGATGTAGGATTCTTCACGGGTCGGTTATTTCCTCACTCAAGATGGCGCGAGGGGCGGTATCGTGGGCAAACCCCCTTTTTTATCGACAGTGGTGGATGCGCGGTTGGTGTGCGGCTTCGGTGGTCCCCAGAGTCAAGCTGAATCGTTCGCGGTCAGTACTTGGATGGGTGACCGCCTAGCCGTGCACTAACTGGCGCATTGGAACCGTTGAGCGGGAGGTCGAATTCTGAGGATTGGAGTTCGTACTCAAAGTATTGAATACAAACATCAAGACTCAGTTGGAATGACCGGCTGTATCGGCGCAGGTTTTCCGCAGTTTCCCTGCGCCCTCGTGCAAATGCGATACAGTATGGGGGGTAACAGCGGCTGCGGCCGTGAACTTTACAAGTGATTGAAATTCGACAAAAAATTGATACGAGAGTACTGGCTAGATGGCACACAGAAGCTAAGGCCTTAAAAAAAAAAGAATATAGGGGATAAAAAAAAAAAAAAACCCCTTTTCTCCACAACTCGATTCTCTACAATCCCAATTCTCCACATCGCTGTCTGTACACGCACGATCCTACACACTCTCTTTACTATACACAGCGGCCCTCCACACTCCTTTTACGACACTATCCTTTACTCCACAAATCGATAGTGTTAAACAGTATTTTGTTTGATTATTTTGTAAATTTATTGTCATGATATTGTGTGTTATTATTTGTTTTATTCATTCGACGGATAAATAATTCAAATGCTGTGTTTCAAATCGTAAAAACGTCTCTTTATTAAACTAACATATGTTTAAACCTTTAACAAATCTCCCGCGTCAAGAGTCGGATTTTAATTCGCTAAGCAGTAACGAATGAGCATTCGTAGTCCGGAATATAAAAGTTACCAACCATCCAACCAGATCGGCCCGTAACAGCGCTGAGCCTACCTGATTAGAGATGTGCCGTAGGGGTAATGTTTTGTAAGCGTCAATTGACCAAAAACTGACCATAAATTGACCGTTATTATTGGTTTCAGAAAATATTTGTTGTGCCATGATCGTCAATTTTGTTCGGGGTCACCATAGGAGGCCGAGCGCTTATGCAGAAAGTACTAGAAACGTGGTCGATGAAACTGTAGCCAGAAAGGGTTCCAAATTTTACCACAAACGTCGCTGCGAACTCTTTCGACGGGTTTGAAGTACGTTATAGGCGATAGCATGAAGTATGCATAGTGAAGCTCGAAAATCGATCGATCCCTTTCGCCGGGTGCTCGGTCGCCATGTCGTTTAACACAAGTCGGCAGTTTGTGAAATAAAATCGGAGTGATACCCATTGGATTTATCAAAAGATAGAGAGCAGGTAAAACTTAAGTTGTTTACCTATTATTATTGTTGCTGTCATTATTTAAATCCCCGATTCACGGACGCAGAGTATTTTTAACATATTTACATGCTGTTTAATAATAAACAATTAAACTATTAGCTGTAGATTTTTTAATCAATTTTGAAGTTGAAATTGTTTTTCCATCGTTGCAGTATATATACCAGTGTAATTTTATCTAAATTTGTTCGCATAAGGATGGGCAGGTTATGCGCTGTGCCGAACTGCCCAAGTGGTCACGACAGAGACAGGACTCTACGCAAACATGCTGGGCTGCGACAAGCTTCTCTCTTCAGTGTACCTAAGGTAAAATTGTCAAAATCTCGTTTCTTTTATATCGTCATTATAATATTGACACTTGTAATTTTGAAACTGAAATATTTTTGTTTATTTTTTTTCTCTGTAGCACAACAACATGAAAAAAGTTTGGAGCAGGCTCTTGGGTTTGGATCTATCCGAGAGACATTTAGTTTGCGAACTACATTTCTCAAAGGATAGTATAAAGACGGAAGATCAAATACGTTTGGCAGATGGAACGATACATAGAATCCCGCGCCAACACTGGGCACTTAAAGAAGGAGTGACACCTGTTGCGATTGCTGAGAAGGTAATATTATTTTTATAAACAAAAATGAATGTCTCCGCTGTGACCCCTACATGCATATAAATTTTGTATAGTTTTTTTCATCTTTTAGTATATTTATTTTTAAACCCTTTGGTTTCCTCGTAGAGGAGATTTTTTCAAAAAAAAAAAAGTTTCTGAGATTTTATACTTAAAATACTCTAAAATTTGATCCAACCGTTTAAATTTCATAGCATTTTGAACATCTCGAATTTCTTTAAAAAAATTGTTTTTTACGTCTGACATGAGGTTCAGAAACAAGTATCACGCTAAGAGTAAAAAGAGTTACAGTTTTGGCATCAGCAATAAAGAATAGATTAAAAATTGCCTTTAAACGACGAAATCCACAAATTTCAGTTTGCAATTTCTTACAATAAATGTTGGTGTCAATTTTGACTGTTTTAATTTTATGAAATGTAGAAATCTTTTCATGTTACGAAAAAAGGTGCAAAGTAATTTGCACATAGTTTTTCTATACTTAAGGGCTTACAGTAAACGCCACAGTAAATGGGCATAAACGCATACATATTTCATGATTTTTTCTCGGTAAATATGCGCTTTATCGATTTAATTTTTTTTCGGGTGGACCGAGGATATATAGTACAAAATATTTTGGAATTTCATTCAATTTTATGTTATTATGTATTTCTTTTCGGTCAGCGTGAAATATTTTTTTAAGTTCCTTCGCGGTGTCTCCGATTTTATCTTGTAATTTTATTAGAAACAAACATTTTTAATTGTCTCTTAACATATGATATATAACATGGTCCTTGACGAGGGGAAAAAATTTTAAAAACTGGCAAAAAAAAAATCGAAATTAGAAACTGGCAAAAAAAATACAATGACAAAAAAAAAAGTAATACAAATTTTCATATCGCTTTCTCATAATGTTCTTTTATTCACGTAGGTTCCTCTATGAGAAAGTTAAAAATACAGAAAATGCTTTCTCATAGAAGAAGCTACGCGAATAAAGGAACATGATGAGCCTTTTTGACCTTGAACTTTTTTGTTCGTATTTTTCCACAATCCATACCCTCATTTCCGTTTATATCGTTTTCTTATCCGTTACAATAATCATTGAGAGACATTGCAAATAGAAACTGATAACAGTTACATGGTGTTCGCCGACATTTGACCGTAAGAAAAAGAGCAGACGCCATAGTGGACTGAATCGTATAAACAAATGTTACGCCTTTACGTTTGCATATAGAAGAGAATAAATTGTTTATTTGTCGTTTTGACCTCCGGATACATTGGAAAGAAAGCGTATTGAAACATATAAGTTACGTAGTAGTTTCTACCTGCTTCGATCAGATATTGTGAGCAGGCGTTCTGAGGATGGCACCAGTAAATAAACAAATAATGTTTAAAGATATTATATGTTTATGTTTGATTTTGTTAGACACTTTCACTTTGTTAAGGTGAATTTTCCACATTGGTGTTTCATTTGCAGGAGAACATTGGATGTGATCCCGGAATTCCAAATGCTCACAAAGAAGCTGCTATTGTTTCCGACTCTCGCACATTCGAAACAAAGTCTGGTACGGACGTTGGGAATTTTCGAAGAGAAATTGTGCTTGTCGATGAATCGCTTGCGCCATTCGCAGCGACATCCAGTACCGACGTTCAAAATCTTCGAAGAGAAGCCTCACTTGTTCTTGATACTCCGCTTGCTCCAAATGAAGCCACGTCTGCCGTCGAAGTACCGAATCTTGAAAAAAAAGTCGGACTCGCACGCGGTGCTTCTAGTTCTTGTGGAACGGAACCTGTTGCTACGGCTTCGATCGCTGAAATTGATTTCGACCACGTCGATGAGCATCTACAAAGTAACGATTTTGCTGATCATCTGATGGAAACCTCCTCGAATATCTCGAATGATATCCAGGTAACCATAGTTTGAAATTGTATTTTGTTAAGCACGTATTTTCTTACCTACCCGTTATATACAAAGTCTATGCAATAAAAACGGGATGGTTTCATTAAACCATCGAAATTACGGTCCATTGACAATCATTTGTAATCAAATTAATACTAACATGAAGAATGATACACCAAGATTCGCTACACGCACAAATATGGCCCGACTGTTGTTATTTCGAAATATTTTTCTTAAAATACAAATTGTTGTTCATTATAGAAACACAACGGTCTTCGTAAAGAAGTCCATCATCAGGATGATACATTCGACTTTGCCGGCCACCTGATGGAAACAAGCGTCGAAAGTTTGTCAGCTTCTAGTGAGGTAAAGCGATTTAAACGTAGGATAAGGGCTTACGGCACAATAAATTGGTAAAAACGCACGCATATTTCGTGATTTTTTTCTCGATAAAGATACGCTTTATCGAATTGATTTTTTAGGGTGGAAGGAGGGTATATAAAAGAATATTTAAGAATTTTTCGATCAATTTTATTGTTATTATGTATGTTCTTTATCGGTTGATGTAAAATTATTTTTTCGAAAGTTTGCAGTGACTCTGATTTTGACTTGTTGTTTTATCTGAATCAAAAGATTTCAATTGTTTCACAACAAATAATATATAACGCGGTCCTTGGCGATCCAAAAAAAATTGGCAAAATGGCGGCTTTTTGAAAAAAATCTATTTTTACCCATTTTTAACACTGAATCATTTCTTTTTAATTATTTTGTTTTTATATGAAAACACAAGGACTAAAGAATATGTATAAGTAAATCGGTACAAATTTTCATAAAAATCCATCAACTCGTTTTTGAGATATCAGGATTAATTTTATCTGTTAACTTTATCTTCACCGTAACACAGATTAAAACTGTTATGTATTTGTAAATGCGTTTCTACTCCACAATGAATCCGTTTGTTGCAGATTGAGGGAAATATTGGAGCATCTGACGATGAACCGATGCAATTATTGATCGTCGATATATTCGCTCATCTGGAAAAAACACCATTGCCGGAAACTTGGTGCTGGGCAACGAATCGAAAAGACGAAGATAGCATTGTCTTCGTAAAAATAGACCCATATTCGTATGAACCGACACTACGATTGTTAGTCCACAACGATCTCTCGGTCACGGTAAGAACGTTTTGCTGATTACTCTTTATTTTATTATGTTATATGCTCAACGGGTACTCGTATTTGCACTTTTACACTTAAAAACATAAAGGATAACGCAAATGCAGCCATAAAAGCGAGATATACTATGGTATATCTCGCAATTGCGTTTGTGAAGTAAAACTTCTGCAGGTGCGTTTTAGCCAAATCGACAGTATTCTTGCTCATGAAAGGGTTAAAGAATCATCATCAGGCTTGGTGGATTTAATAAGAAAAGGGTTCAATTGAAAATTGAAAATCGAAAATTGAAATGCGTACGGTATCAGTCTTTGCAGTAAAAGAAGTGTGTAGAATGGAGGGCGTAAGTCAGTACACGTGGAGAATTGAGATTGGGGAGAATCAAATTGTAAAGAAAAGAGGGGGTGCCATAATTAGGAACATGTTCGAAATCTCTTTCTCCGTCTCGATAAAAATAATTTGTAGCAGTATATCGAGATATAAGTATACGAACGGTAAAGTAAAGAACCAACTGTGGTAGAAACTTTTGGACGCGAGGTTTATCAGATCGTCTAGTGATTCTTTAATTCGCCCGGTCAATCGTCACGAAATACTCGCGTGAATCTAATGGAACTATCTATCTATTGATCTATCTATCTATTAAGGGTTATATAGGCCTGCTTTAGAAGACCTAAAAAAGCGTTTTTTCACGAATTTTTTTAAGAGGGAAAAAACGAGTCAACGCGCTGAATTTTAGTGGAACGTTATAATGTATATTTGAACTGTAAGAAATTTTTTTTTAAACGCAAAACAAAAAATTACTGCATAGTTATTGGCCAAATATACTGCACTGCAGTTTTCAATTTGCGAGAGTGATAACAAAAAAACTAAACGACCATCGACTTAAACCAAAGCTCATTTTGTTCAGTACTAAATTCTCTTCTATGTGAACCTACACCATTGTTAAAAAAGTATTTTTAAATCATTTTTATAGCACGTTAAAGTTATTTTTTCTTTCTCAAAAACACATTTTTTTCAAACCTGAATAAAATTATGATTTTTCGATTTTTTTTTGCTTTTAGGAGGTTCACATAGAAGAAAAATATGTAACAATTGAAAATGTATTTGATTATTTTGTTTTTGTCAAGAATTACGAGCTGCATCTTTCCCGCAAATTGAAAACTACAGTGGAGTAATTCGGCCAATAACTATGCAGTACTTGCAGTACTATGCAGTACTATGCAGTACTATGTATAAGATATCGCGCTAACGTCCGGATAACTAAGCATTCGAATAAACGGAACCATGTTTCGGATAATTGAGGGTTCGGATGATCAAAATTCATATAATCGAGGCTCCTCTGTACACCCTTTTTTTGAAGGTATGTACAGCGGACGAGAAAGCCAACATGGAACTCGATTCGACACTTTCGTCAATCCGATCGTTGCAGACGCTTCTCGACGACATAGGGAAGAAAGTTGTATGTAATGGCACTGGGATGCAGGATGAAAGGTACATAAATAAATGATGTAGTGTTTATATATTTCTATGCTACAGTTGGTGGATTAACAAATTAAATACCTGTTGCCCAACATTTAAATACATTACGGAAATATCCTTAGACGTGACCAGTACTGTTCCGGATTCGTAAGACTAGGTGAATACGGCAAGTTCGTTAATGCGCCTAGGTGCAGCTCTTGTCGAAAACTAAGGCGAAAGATTCAAAACTTAAATAATCGTCGCAAAAGTGATTTGAAGACTCGATACGCGCGATCTAAACACGCAGCCAACGTGAAACAGCGTGCGTGCAAACGTTTACGAGATAAGGTAAATTTCATTTCATTTATAAAACCATTTTATTTAACTGTTAATCTCATTATAAACAATATTTACTGCAGCAACGCATAACACTGATCCTCATAACAAATGTGAAACGTGCAATAAACGTTGCACTCTCACCTTTAAAGTAATTTCTATTCGTTGCCTGGAATTACCACAAAATTAATGGCTTTATTTTCTTGATGATATTTATCTCAAAATCGTTTTACATCCCTAACGGAACTGAGATGACCATCGGCAGACTTCAATAGACTAATGCACAATGTTCAAAATTGTAACTTGCTATAGACTCGAAGATAACCTTTATTATGACGTCGTTTTTCTGTAACCCTTGCAACCATCGTTGTATAGTCTATTTATTTGATTTTTAGTTGCATGGGGATTACTCGAGTCCATCAAAGTAGAGTTGCTTGAAGGTTAAAAGTTTGAACAATGCGCTCAGTCTCATTTCAGTATACCCGGAGTCTTGTCATAGTCGTTGCAACTCGTGGATGCATGTCTAGTCAACCCTAGTGCGATGCAACCCCAAACCGGTGGTTGCACCAGTTCCACTAGGGATATTTTAATCGTAGGGCAAACTTTTGCTGCAAGAAGTAGTTCGAGCTCATCAACAATGTTCTGCTGTCGGCGAGCAGGCATTGAATGATGCAATTGGCGAATTGCCGAATGTGCAGCAAGAAGTTGTTCGTGCTTGCTTCAAAGCTGCGAAAGTTCAAACGAATCAAAGGCGGTACACTTTGGACTGGGTGTACGAGTGTTTACTCATGCGCATTAAAAACAGCAAATTGTACGAACACTTGCGTTCCCGAAACATCCTGCCTCTTCCCTGCAAAGACACGTTAAATAAATACATAGAGAAACTGGACACTTCCTATGGGTTTCAAAAACCTGTGTTCGATTGCTTGACATTGACGTCTTCTGCTATGGACATTCGAGAAAGAAGGGGTATCATTTATCCCAACTACACCATTTACGCTGCTTTTAGTGATATCTTATGTGATTCGTCCTTTCAAAGCGGTTGATTTCATGTAGCCTTCAAAAACATTCTTACAGTTCTTCTAGAACTATTATACTCTGATTGAAAAAATGTTAACACTTTTAAAAACAAATGGCCTAATTCACAAAATTGTAGAACTGAAAGTACACTTCAGCTAGTAGATACTAACGAAAATGTAGTTGCCAATCCTGCGTCTTCCAATGTCTTTCCCGTTTTCGTCATAATTAGTATTTTCATTGACACCATTTCCTTACTATCGCTTCGTGTATGTCTGCTAATTATTTTATGTGTTCAATGTGCTTATTTTTTTAAATTACTGTTACTCGAGTGTATGACCTCAATATGCTTGTCTTTGGAATACATAAAAACGTTAATAACAATTAATATATCGTACGAACGATTTATTTGATGTTATTGACGATTTTATGGGGTACGAAATGTATAGCATGGGCGATATTTTTGTGCAGGTTCACTGCTTATCGACGAAATGTCTTGAAGTACAGCGATTAGCCTCGACCGGAAGTCTATGAAGTTCCAGGGATTCGTGTTCTTGGGAGATGACACTCCAGCGCACCTACAGAACATCAGAGCAGATCATGCTCTGGTGTTCATGTTCCAACCGTTTCGTGGAGTCTGGATCCAAGTTTTGGGATGCTTTCTGAGCAAGGATTCAGTTACGAGCCAAGTCTTGTATAAGCTCATACTGGAGTGTTTGCTTCTTTTGGAGCGCGCTGGATTCCATGTCGACGTGGTAACGATGGATGGAGCGCAATGGAATCGTGGTGTCTGGACAATGCTTGGCATACGGGGTGGCCATTACAGTTGCGAGCATCCGAGTGACACCAACCGACGGCTATGGATGATGTCGGACTTTCCACATCTCATAAAGTGTTTTCGAAACGGATTCATGAAAGCAAGCATTGCGTCATTCAGGGTAAGAAACTATTTACAAACTCTCAAGTAATGATAAAACGCAATTCAGAATCGTATTAACATGAAAAAGTGACTTTAATACTGAGAAAAAATCGATTTAGCACCGATGACGTAGACTTATCCAATATATAAGGTATAAAGTTTAAAACAATTATTTCAAGATTGTTGTTGTGTAAAATGTTGTAATTGCCTGAATTTCCAAACAGCAATATTCTCTGCCGCAACAGTCTCTGCTATAAATTAAATTAAAGATTATATCAATGTTCACAAAGCTTACGCGTAATCGCGTTCGCTTAACGTGGATCACAAAAAATGTTTATCAAATTTTATTTGAACAATAAACAAACAATAAACTCCGCAGATAAAAGATATCCAGAAATAAAGTGTAATAAACCTAGGCAGTTAGCGAGACGCCATTGTCCTGTTTTGAATGATCTGTTTTTGATCCACAACGGCTAATCTCTTTTTTCAATGCGCAGGATTTATAATAACTATAGAGGCTTGTAGGAGTTGTCTGACAAAAACTATCAGCTTTCGAGTCTTTTTTGTTGTTTGCGCAAAGTACAGTGTTTCGTCTGGACGACGGCACGAGACCCAGAAACCAATAGCTTATACCATTTTATCTAGGCTATACCTGCTTCACAACACGAACTCTCCAAGCAGCCACTCTTCTAAGGGCCAGCATCTCTCCCTTTCAAAGCAAAGAAATTCGGGGCCCTACTAAAACTCAATCTCTATCCTCCTTCTTAAGGTGATATGGTATAACGCCCCGCCGACCTGCCCGGCGCCCAGTTGGTAACATGAACTGTACTGAATGCCGTTTTTAAACCGCAAACCGTCGAAGAAGAAGAAAATTGTCTTCCCTGCGTCTGCCGAATCCCCAGGGAAATACAATTTTCTTTTTCCTCGTCGGACTGCGGTCTCAAAACGGCATCCAGTACAGTTCTGGTTACCGGCGGCGGTATTTTACATCGCCTTAACGCTCGATTTGCTAACCGACCTCACTCATGCCCAATAGCCCAGTTTTTCTAATGAATCACTTTGAACTGTCCCTTATCGTTTCTATGTTGACTTGTCTAGAGGCTCTCCCGGAATATTTTCTAAGGACCTCCCTGGGACGTGCGTACCCCAATTTTCTAGCTTTTCTCCCAATGACCTTTTCGAAGCTTCTATAACCCATCCTCCTACCCACTTCTACTTATGCAACGGCTATTTCTGACAGCCAATTCTTTCACCCTCTCTTACTTTTCCATACGATTCCTAGTTATTTCAAATCGATTTTACAACCTTCTCCAGCTTATATAACAGTTTCTTCTCGAAAGTTCCAACTCTCCTCTAAATTGTATTTTTAAAACCTACCCTTTCCTACAAACTTCCGTTTTAACGTAGCGAGCATGAGGCTACATTTACAGCAATAAGTGGTATTACTCAGTCTTGTATATTATATATGTTTATTGAAATCTACACTATCTCAATAACTCTCTAAACTTGTTGTTTCTATTATGTAATATGAAATAACTGATTGAATATTTTTCATGAGTAATTTGATGTACATAAACCTTTCCTATTCAACCTTTTCTCATTCATCTTCCAACGTTTATATTTCTGTCTATACAGACTCATCACGGTACAGTCAAAAAATGCCATTGGGAGACACTTCTTACTCACGAAGGTTATACGAAGCCGAATATGAGTATTGCATATACCTTGACACCCGCGCATCTGGCGCCGAATGGATACCAAAAAATGAACGTGCCGCTTGCTTTTGAGGTCAATAACAAACTTATGTATTGCTAAGAGTGTTTGTTCCATTTTAATGGCTATAAAATGTCTAGTATATTTATACCATATATTATACATTTGTATTCATTGTATAACAGTTATCCTCGGATCGAGTACGGGCAGCTATGGAATGCTACGTGAACGATCCGACATGTCCAGAAATGCATGATGCTGCACCAACGATCCATCTAATTCGAGTGGTCGGGAATCTTATTCGAGCGATGATGTCACGCAAACCGTTAGAAGCGTTACGTCCGACTGAAAATATTAACGTACTTTCGCCCGTAGAAAATTATAAAAACAAACAAATAAAAAACCAAAAAAAGAATATGTAACGAAATTCCTTGCGATTTTCTCTTTTTCATGTGCGTGCATATCCCTATTCTATCGAACCACCACCTTCCACCCCAATGAAAGCTGTGAAAAAATAAAATAAAAAAAACCTGTGAAACAATAAAATTTAAAAAAAACCTGTGAAACAATGTACACAATCGCCTGCTACTACAGGACTAGTTGTGACCTACGGTAAGTCTGCTCCATACACCTCAAAGATTTGTTCTGTTTTTTTTTATCTTATCTTTTATCGATCTTCACTCGAATTAACTTGATTTTTTTTCTATCGTTTCTTCGAAATAGTTTTGTGCACACGCATCGAAGATGAATGCCTCGTTGTTCTACTTTTTGTTGTTTCAGCATTTTTGGTATTTTTTTTAAGATTCTCTATTTGTATACGAGATGTTGCTAGAGACGTGTTGACGATGATTCAGTGGTTGCGTGAATCCTGGATTGATCTCGTTATCGCTGAATTGTTTTTCTTCGATGCATGATCGATTGTTTTTTTGCCTGCTAGATAATTTAATGGGTAGAACAATACAAAAATAATATAACATCAGTCGTTACAATAACGGAGTGCATTATTGCAAGCAGGCAACGTAGGACATTTGCGCAGAAAATTCGGGAAGAATTCAAAGCATACAATCGTTTTTGTTTTTATGAAAATTTATGAAAACCTCTCGCCGTTTCTAAAATCTGCCAAACTGATCATATTACATATACTTTTTTAATTTACGTTTGAAGTTCCCGCTTAATTGCATCAGGAAAATATAGCTCTCTCTCTCTGTTCTCTGTCTGTCTCTCTCCCCGACTAAAGCGGCAACAGCGCCACCATGATATTCAACATGACATAACTATCCGTCGTTTCGTGCGCCATTTCCACAGTACTACGGTCGGCCTCCTGGGTCACAAATATGCTCAAAACAGCGAAAAACATCTATCTAGTTGGGACTTGACCGTCATTTTCTTTTTGGTTACAAATTTGGTCAACTTTTTAGCATTCTACGTTGGTTTCAACCGAATTTTTCTTCCTCCTTGACTTCGTAATCATTCGTATTTGCAATTTTTATCAATTAATTGATCCATTGAACAATATTATAAAATGAAGGCAACATTATTTTTTTTTTTTACGAAATTGGTACTTTGTTAATTTTTAAGTTGGGACCGTGGAGATTTTTAGTAATTAGTGTTAATGTCGCTGTTGTCGCGGTGCGATCATTTCCGGAGCCGTCAATTGACGGTCTCGTGACAGTCAATTGACAAAAAATAACCGGTCACAAAATCGGCGCGCATCTCTATTTGTGACTGGTCATTTTTTTTTTGGTCAATTGACTGGTCACGTGACCGTCTATTGACAACATCGACATTAACTCTAAAAACCTTCACGATTCTACCTTAAAAATTAACAAAGTACCAATCTCATTAAACAGAAAAAAATAATTTTGCAATCATTTTATAACATTGTTTTATTGAAGAATTAATTGATAAAAAAATGAAAATACGAATGATTACGAAGTCAAGGAGGGATAAAATTTCGTTTCAAACCAACCTACAGTGCTAGAAAGTTGATCAAATTTGTGATTTAAAAAAATGTCGGTCAAATGCCAACTAGACAGATGTTTTTCGCTGTTTTGACCATATTTGTGACGCCGAGCAAAAATGACTGTTATGGCACAACAAAAATGTTCTCGAACCAAAAAAGACGGTCAGTCGACGGTCATTTTTTGGTCAATTGACGCTTACAAAAAATGACCGTCACGGCACATCTCTAGCCAGACTCTATAATAATAATAATAATAATAATAGCCTCCAAGATCCACGTCCAGTGTTTATTCCATGTTTTTCGTTAATAACATGGTTAAAACATAAGCAACGCTGAAAAACTCAATTTACATAACATAATACAATAAGCTTAGGATTCGGATTAAACACTATGTCTGACGGTAATTCTATCGCGCCGTATCATGAGTGTAGCGCAAAACCGCATGACATTTTTATAGACCCTACAGTTAAGAGTTTAACCTAAACATGTTAATTTTTTCAGAGGAAGTCATAAGGCGAAGATTGCTCATAGACGGCGATGGTACAGGTGACGATCGTAGAATTAACGTTTTGCTCAAGTCGTTCGTTAAATGGTCTACGAGCCCGGAATCCGACCATAACACGCATGAACGCATGCTCTCGCAGCTGGCTCAGTGCGAATTCGCCCAAAAGAAATCACGTTTTGTCTCAACTATGAGCACAGAAGAGCTAAAGAATTACGAAAAAATGTCGAAAAAAATTGATGTTGAGATTGAAGAAGCTATAAAGGACATAGAACTGACAAAAACTGAATTACAAGAGGCAAAGCGAATACGCAAAAACAGGATAGAGTACGACGTATTGGCTAAAGTGATAAACGAACAACCGGATAGACAAGAAACTAACACGAAACTTGCAACACTGCGACAAGAGCTTGGCAGTTTAAAAGAGAAGTCGGAGCAATTGGAGCACAAATTGGCAATGCGGAGAAAACAATTTCACGTTCTCGTATCTTCAATACATTCGTTGCAAGGAATGTTGGATGAGTCGGACGAAGAAATTATGGATGTTAGTTTGGAGAATTATGAAGATGCAGACATGTCTCTGTCGCCCAAAGTTACTACATAAGAAGGTACGTCCGTCTATTGGTTTGATCCAGATTATCCAATGATCACAATATATTCCTGATAATTCTTGAACATAATGAAATTTTCCTTATATCCAAAGACGTAATTAAATACCGTGACAATTTTCTGCAATGCCTGTATTTTAAAAAAAACTTTAACCCTCGGGATCCATAATTTATTAATGACCTAGCTAAATATTTTCAAATATTTTCAAGGAATTAAATATCGCATGGGATTTGCAAGATTCTTATCCTCTTATATGCAGAATACAATATATGAATTAAGAGATTGTAACTAAATTTATACGTACATATATGTATTTAGTACAGTAAACATTTAATTTAAAAAAATGTTTAATTGTAAATAGAAAAACTTATACAATGTATTTCTTTCCACATATTTTATTAAAAAATTAAATAAGAAAAAATACTTAGTGCTCCCTTGAAATATAAATACACTGAGTTTATTGTATAAAAAGAAAAGACTCTTTTTTCATATTTTATTTACCGGTAAATTGTATAAAAAGATATATACCCACATAACAATTGAACTACATATATGGTTAGTAAAAAACCGCAGACTTCTTAAATGTGCTCTGAATATATTTTGATATCAACTCTCTGAATGTCCTCTGAAAGATGTTCAATGCGTCAATTTCGGGTCACTGGTAGTCATCTCAAACATGTGAACTTAAGTGAGTCTTTTTGAGAACTATGTATATACGTATTGCATCGTACAATAATATTCTGGATCAATATTGTATTAATATTGTATGGGACAATACGTATACATCTCTGTATACCACAAAAATACTTACTTAAGTTCAGCTGATTGAGAGTACTAGCAGTGGTCCGAAATCGACGCATTGGATATATCTCAGAGGAAGTTCTGAGTTCATATAGAAATTAATTCAGAGCACATCGAAGAAGTCTGGCATTTTTGTTGTCCTCCAATTGCTATGTGGGTATTGTTTAAGCTTTTCCTATTTTTTATTTTTATACTACACAATGTTATACTAAATACATAGATATATGTACAAATCTGTTCACACCTGCTTGGCTCATATCCTTTAACCTATTTTGGTTATTTTTTAAAGATATTGTTTCGATGGGCATCTTTTCTTTTGGAAAAGATAAAAAATGTTAAGTACTTGGCGTAACAGTTTTTACTTTTTTTGGAAGAAAGTATATTTTTTTGTTGATTTCACTTATTTGTTATATAGGAAAATACTTCTCCAATTTAGGGGGCTAAGTGCACCTATACTAGAGCTTTCAATAGGGAGCAGTTTATTTTAACGAATTTTCATTTCCAGTCTTCCGGCCACTTCATCAGCAGCAGCTCCGGCTGTGAAGAAGGAATTTCTCAAAAATGCGATGCGTCCACAATCGTAATGTGTAATTGGACGAAATGCTCCAGGCCTTACTGCGTGCTGGCGAGAACGTTTACATTTAAAAACGATTACGATCGAAACGCTTCCGGAATCCAGGTGGATTATACCCGACGACGCTTGGGCGCAATCACGAGACGACCACGACCCAGTTCATTCCTGTCTCAAAATATATGAGATGCGACGACGACGAGCGAAAATTGTTCAGAGAGAGCGAACAGAAGAGATCACTTGGCTTGAACATTGTAATCAAACTGTTCTTTTCATTCGTGCAAATTTTTTTTCTTTTGTAAACTGCTCAATTGGAGCTGGGCGGTGAACTGCATACCGCGTTAATATTATTTATTTACTTAACAATTAGTTTATTTCGAAAAAAAACTCACGATAAAATACGAGCAATCTATGAAGCTCAATAGTTTAAGGAGTAAAACAAATGATATATCTTCGGGCCTGATTTTGTTATTATCAATAAACTTATTTTTACACATTACTTATTGGAATCAGTTTTCTTACAGTACATAAGCCTCATACGTCATACACGTTGACCGTTTGCTTGGTAGAGCCTTTTTCGGGGGCCTATATTAATTAAAAAAAGAAAAATTTAAATATGTTAAAAAAGCGGATCAGAAGATAATTCCAAGGAAAGGTAACGTGGTAGAGGCCACCGAACGAACATCTCACACGAAAAAGAAATAAATTGAAGATAAGCTTGCTTTCATGAATAACAATCGATCGTTTGAACGTGTAATTGTCTCTGAACGAGCGCATCACAAAGTGGCTTCTTTCATTTGCAACTCTGATTACTCTCTGAATAGATGAGCAACTAACAGCGTGTAATCTTAATTTATACGAAAAAAAACGACATAAATCCTATTTCTGTTGGATTTATTTCGCTGGCCTCGATTTAACTTCTCGATGATTTTCCGATCCCTCACGTCTGTTCGGATGGCGTATTGCTGTTCAGAAGTTCGGTATTCGCATTACTAGTCGAACACAAGAAATTAATTTAAAAAGAACATCTCTTATTTCTTGAAAATAAGTTTTATTTAAGTAAAAGAATGAAACATTTCGCATGCAAAATTACGCGTGGATAAGGCTCGATAGAATCTTCAGAATTTCTCCGAGGTAAATGCAATTAATTTATCTGTCGCTTAAGCTTCGATGCTTGAGTGAGACTTTTAGACTTTATTCTTTCTCGTTTCTTTTTCGATCGCGCGATCCTTCGCCCTTTGATACAGTGGCACGAGTTTACCGTCTTTCGCCAGAACTTTGAGCAATTCCATTATTAGCGGCAGATAATTGTGTTTTCTACGCATATTTTCGATCTTGTAACGTTTAGATTTGCCAATCTCTTCCTGAATGAGGGCTTCCAGTCGTGCCACTTCACCGGGATCGCAGACATTAGCTTTTTGCCTCTCGTAGAGCATTTTTCTGTCGGACACTATCGCCATTAGATTGAAATGTATTTCTCCCTCGTTGTACCTAAAATTACATGTAAAAAAGCAAATTTCACAGCATAGCGGACGAAACTTCGCAATGTTTCAAACACTCACTTGTTTATTCGTTTCTGAATAATCGGCTTCGCCGCTTGTACCCATTGATCGCCGGGTGGGCAAGGGCCTAGATCCATTGGGCCTTCTTTCAAGCCGTCCAATTCGTACAAACGTCCGTCAATGGGTATGTAACTTACGAAATGAAAAACATCTTCGTCTTTCGATGCTTGCTTCGAATCATATTCAAAGAGATTTTGTCTGTAAACATAATGGAGTATGCTAATTATTCCAACATACAAAAATAATAGATCACTTTGTATCTCTGTTTTTACTCGAAAATTGAGTATATCTCCTTCTTTGCAAGACAGTAAATATAGCAGTAGATGGTACGAGATGGGGAGCAACTATTTCAACGGACTATCCGAGAACGTCCGAAGAGGCCGGGAATGAAAACATTTGCTAAGGCCATTGATTGAATGCCTGAGGGCGAACTGAAAATATCTCCATACGATTATTCTGTTTGTTTCGTCAATAAGAGATTTCATACTTTCTTGGAGACAAAATAAGGATACACATAGTTTAATAACTGTCTGTCGTATCTATGGAAACTCCGCATTTCTGTATATTCATACATTTATTTATTTTATTCATATCGATAGGTGACTTAGTAAGCAATGGTAAAAAAAGGGTAGTTATCGCAAACAAGCCCCGTATGGGGATTAAGCAATCCACATAGCGTGTTAGATAATGAAACTGATTCTTAAATTTGTAGTATCAAGAACTGTGATGGCAAGAGCATAAAAGCATTAAAAGAATTGTACAGTGAGTATATGTATCTATCGTGCATCTGTGAATTGATTAACAAATAACAAATATCAAATGCTGATAATTAATTTCCTTCACCCTACACTCATGCGGGATATGTGACGGATGATATCTCACCTAGAAAAAGAATTGTGAACTTTTCTAATAACATTTGAGTTGCTCAGTGCCAGACCACTGATTCCTGCGTCGAAGCCTTGACAGAAATTTTTCAATGCTTGAAGATTCGGACCCAGAGTTATGTCCGGATGTTTGCAATTTAGTAGTACGCTAACTATGGCTTGTGTCGCGCAGGCATTGTTTATCACCTGAAAAAAAAAAGGTTTAATTAAAAAATTTGAATACAACGGTGCACGTTTTATCGACAAAGACAGACCTGTTTGGCAAAGAATATTTTATCGAGTCTATTGTCCTGCACGAGCGTTCCCGAGGGCTCATCATCTTGGACCCATTTGAATAGAAATATCAAGCCGTGTATAGGTCTGAAAACACAAGTGCATCAGCGAAGAACTGGACGATCGGAGCGCGATCGTATCATAACACACTTATTGCGAGGGTGCACTGTTACTAAAGTCAAACAAAAATTTTACTCACTTGAGACTATCGAATTGTTCGTCGTCTAAACTCCACAATTCTTCGACTTGCGCTCCATTCGCGCCTGAAAGTACCGTCATATATTTATTGTACGATGAAACGTTGAAGTTTTTGTTGATGTGTCAAGAGTGCATGTTACAATGTACTTTTTCATTAACAAACAAAACTTCGAGCTCGCTGACTCGTTTCATGAAAAACAAAAAGAAAAAATCATAGTAACGACCGCGCACGGTAAAGCTAAGATAAATACTTACCGAATTCTCTGATTAACTCGGTAAAAACACCGGGATCACTTTCAATGAGACACCAATTTCCTGCAGAGTCTGCCATGATTTTGCGGATTCTTTGTGTGTGTGTGTGTGTGTGTGTGTGTGTGTGTGTGTGTGTGTGTGTGTGTGTGTGTGTGTGTGTGTGTGTGTGTGTGTGTGTGTGTGTGTGTGTGTGTGTGTGTGTGTGTGTGTGTGTGTGTGTGTGTGTGTGTGTGCACGGGTAAAGCCGGGGAGGGACACAGACACACTGTGATACTGTGTATATGGAGATAACTTCATGCAGCATACTCTGTCGGTATATGCGGTCCTAACTTAAAAATTAACAAAGTACCAATTTCGTCAAACAGAAAAAAAATAATGTTGCCTTTATTTTCTAATATTGTTTAATTGATGAATTACTTGATAAAAATTGAAAATACGAATGATTACAAAGTCAAGGAGGAAGAAAAATTCGGTTGGAACCAACCTAGAGTACTAAAAAATTGATCAAATTTGTGACAAAAAAAAAATGACGGTCAAGTCCCAACTAGATAGATGTTTTTCGCTGTTTGTACCATATTTGTGACCGCGAACAAAATTGACGGTCATGGCACAACAAACATTTTCTGAAACTAAAAAAGACGGTCAATTGACGGTAATTTTTTGGTCAATTGGCGTTTACAAAAAATGACCGTCACGGCACATCTCTATGACTGGTAATTTCACATCTAGATAGATAATTGTTAGGACTTTTCACGGTAAATTACAAGACATTTTTGTGACCGTATTCTCACAACACAAGATTTTGAGAAAAAAAAATTACGTCATAACACGGTAGGTATTTTTACGGTAATTTTTAGAAACATTAAAATCCCGGTATTCCCACATCTCTATTTGTGATAATACCCGTGAAAAATCCGTTTGCTTTTTAAAATTCGGGCATGATTGATACGAATTTCACTGATGTCGTTGCCTTCGTGCCGAATGTTGTAGCATTCATGTTGCTGGCGAAGATTCTTTGCTGCATCGCACAAAAGAAGAACATCACGAATGTTCACAAATGTTCCCTTATATGATTCACTAACAGCAGTTTCACTAAAGCTGTTTATTCACGGTTGGTTAGTGTTGCACTTTTCTCTTTCATTTTTGCAAGTTTGCATTTCGCATGTAAAAAAAAATCCCCGATTATCTGTTTTTATGCACGGAATAATAGGAAGCTATATTGTGTGCTGTAGATCTATCAAGATGTTTAATTAAGTCCGTACACAGAAGCATCTTAATATTCTAATAATAACTCTGACTACCATGATCCATGCAAATTCATTTATTACCTCTGTTTTCTATATAAAAGCGCGGTCGTTTTGGCAACGAAAATATTTTTCTTGTATAAACTTAATACTTTGTGTAAGAGATACTTAGATAACATTGACATATATTTTATAAATAATCTATATATACACGATACAAATATGAATGAGTATGATTTGCAGTTTCGGCACATCGGCAAATCCATTGCTCAGCTAATTTAAGACGACAAAACAAATTTCGCGTGCGACATTTAATAACGGTGGTACTGTAGACGAGTTGTACCACATCTATAAATAATATATATTATTACAAAATTCCATGTGCATCATTATAAAAATAGATTATCACATGATTACAAAAATAGATGATTACTTGACGATGATAAAGTTTGCACACGTATTTCCAGACCATTGTGTACAGCACTCCACTTCGTTGTGCTTCAGCTTGTGTAATTTTGCACCTGGCACCTTTCAACTTATGAGACGAGTGTCGTGCGTATAGGCAATCTCGTCCAGTTCATTTTCTGAATTATCGGAGCTTATCAACTCCAGAGTTCTTTGCCCCGAGCTCTTTGGCATATGTATCTGTAACGCATATACACAGGTTTCTTATTAACTTTTAATTCGGTCGTGCTATCAGTCGATGATATGCTGCTATGAAATATTTGTATATCACCTTGGACATCGCAACTTGGCTCATAGGATTCGTGTACTCATGTTCACCTGGAGGCAGTACCGGCACTATCAGGTCACTCGTCAAAACACTTGCCGATCTTCGTCCGAACGATGGATTTTGAAAATGAATACTGAAAAAAGAAATAACTTATTAATGCGTATTCGGTTTCATTGTTGTTTTAAGATAATATGAATTCCTGCCAGAGCCGAATCCCGCCAATGCCGTAAACTGGAGTCTATTTTTTTTAAGGGTGTTAAACTTTTTCTGAGGAAGATCCAAGGCCAATTACGAGCATCTGCTCAGCTGTTGGAAGAAAACGCCAATGGTCTGCGCTTAGCCCAAAATGTTGAGAAGCCATTAAAAAAAATGGATCGCAGTTGTTTTTAGTCTCAGAGTCCATTTTGCATTGCCTTAACGTGAAGTAAAACGGCTGTGAATACAGGAGAAATAACTGTAATCTTTCAATGGACCAAATTTTTTCGCCGAAAAAATTTGCACTGTTAAAGAATACCGTAGTTTGCAATAAAAACTGTATCGAATTTTTATTTGTAAAATTCCAACTGATTCAAAACAAAAATAAATTTGTGCCAAATGGGTAAAGTAATTATGCATTTGGTATGATGCTTCCTTTTGTCTTGGAACGACCAGCACAATGAATGAAACGTTAATTGAAAAATTTCAGCTATCTCTATCGCAGGTACAGCCGTTTCACTCCGCCTTAAGTACCCACATTATAACCCCATGGAAACGCACCTGAGATCGTTCTTGTTTCGAAGATCCAATTTCTTTTTTTGATAGTAGTAGTAGCTTGATAGTACTGCTGCGATTCCCAGAGCCACTGATATGATGATACCGGCGAAAAATCCACCTTCTTGACGAACATTTCCCTTCTTCAAGCCGAGCATTGTGGATTCGAATTTCAGTGCTGTCGTCTCGGCGGCGTTCTTGCCGCATGTAGAGTTCGTACTCGTCAGGTAGCCGTTCGGACAGATACATGCAAATTTGTCGCCCCTAGTGACGCACATATAGTTGCACCCGTGATTCTGGCAAACGTTATTCACTGTAACATATGAGATAAGAACATCGTGACTGTCATACAATTGTTATTGCGTTTAAAGCATTATTATTATGGCGTCGAGACGCTACCGCATCTCTTTATTATTATTATTATTATTATTATTATTATTATTATTATTATTATTATTATTATTATTATTATTATTATTATTATTATTATTATTATTATTATTATTATTATTATTATTATTATTATTATAATTACTATTACTATTACTATTACTATTCGCGTCGCTGCTAAACGGGAACAGGGATCTCGAGGAGGTCCTAGCCCTAGGCGGCGACCGCGGCCCCAGTAGCTACCACTTCCGCCGCAACTACATAGTTACCCTCCCGACCAGGCAAGAGTGGGAGGAGAACAGTGTCGGGTTGCTGTCTCCGGGGGGACTCGTCTGGTATACGGATGGATCCAAAACCCCGACGGGGACAGGCGCTGGAGTGTGGTGCGCGGGGCCCAGGACGAGGATATCCTTGGCACTGGGGACCCACACTACTACACTTCAGGCTGAGATGCTTGCAATCAGAACCTGTGCGGAAGAGATTCTGCTAAGGGGATACGAGGGCAGGCATATCTACATCTGTAGCGACAGCCGTGCCGCGCTCAGGGCCCTCGACTCCGTCGAGGTGAAGTCCGAGCTGACACGTAGCTGCATTGCTGCCCTATCGCGCATTGCCGGCGTTAATAGGGTCAAACTGCTCTGGGTGCCTGGACACATCGGCATACAGGGCAACACAGAAGCAGACGGGCTGGCAAGACTGGGTTCGGCAGGTTCCACAGCGGCCACCCCTACGTCTGTACCGGTAGCCCCGGGCGTTATAAAGGAGACCATAAGGAGATGGACTGCTGAGCAGTTCACTATCCGGTGGATCTCGGCGCCAGGGTCCAGACACGCGAGGGCTCTTTTCGCGGGCCCCTCTGAGAGACTGGGCTCGGAACTGATAGCCCTCGATAGGCAAAAGCTGAGGTGGCTGGTGGGCCTTATTACGGGCCACTGGTTCACCCGACAGCATTTGAAGCGGATGGGGTGGGAGGTAGACCCGCTATGCCGCTTCTGCGGTCTAGAGGAGGAGACCTCCCTCCACTTAATAGCGGTGTGCGAGGGGCTAGAGGGGGCTCGACTGAGAACCTTTGGAGCCCCAGCTCTGGCTGCACTGCAGTTGGAGGTGACGGGCATTGGCGGGCTTCTCCGCTTTGCGGAAGAGGCCGTACCCCCGCCGCAACCTTAATGTTCTGCGAGTGTCCCAAAAGGGACCCGAGTACAATGGTCCAGAAGGACTGAGTGCTCGCACCGCTCCACAAAAACAACAACAACAACAACAACAACAACTATTACTATTACTATTATTATTATTATTATTATTATTATTATTATTATTATTATTATTATTATTATTATTATTATTATTATTATTATTATTATTATTATTATTATTATTATTATTATTATTATTATTATTATTATTACTATTATTATTATTATGGCTTAACTTACCGACGGGTTGACGCGATTTCTGTGATATAACGAATAGATCGTTCACGTTCGATGACTTGACTTTTATCGATTCGCAAACTTTGTCACCGTGAAGGTCACACTTCTTCAATATACCGGAAGCACCCATGAGCCAGTAAATCGAATCCTCAAAGATATTGATGCCCAATGGCTGGTAGATCTTAAAAATTATAAGCATGAAAAACAATCTGACTAATGAAACGGAAAAACCGTACGATCAATTATTAATTCAACTCACTTGTTGGCTCAGAAAAACTTCTCGATTCCCTCCGTCGAGATCCGATCTCTCGACAACTTGCAAAAGAGCATCAGCCCAGTATAGACGCGATCTTGTATAGTCGATCGTTATTCCGCTGACGACACCGAGCCTCTCGTGGGCAATGTTTACTTGATTCGAACCACTCAAGTCTGTACGCCAAATTTCACCGGTAGGATCCTCGAACACCACGAAGCTCGTCTGACTCCAAAACAGCCACCTTCAGGCATTGAAAAAATATAAAACAGAATGCAAGGATTAGACGCGTATTCTCTTCATGAACAGCTTGTCGACGATTTTAAGAACCAAAGCGCGTACCCATTCCTTGGATCGATCGCGATAGACATCAGCTTGGCGGATCCCTCGATTTTGACGACACTCGCGCACTTCTGTTCTTCGAGACTGCAAGCTTTTATGGACGAAGGTTTTTCACCGTCGTGGAAGTAAACATTGTCTGTTGCCCAGTCAATCGCCAGTACTCCGGGTCGTCCCAGACCACTCACCAATTTGAATTCTTTCGTTTTAAGATTTAGCCGATTGATCGTGCCAAGTAGTTCTAGAAAACGATCGAACGATTTATTAACACAATGTACCGTTGAATCTTACGACAATTAATAACTTTGAGGTATAACCGTTGCTCCAGTAAAGCGTCTCCTGTCTCATGTTGACATCCAGACCGGTTACGTCGACGTTTGGCTGTCGATGAATAACTTCGATAGAGCTGAGACTTGCCGAGATTCTTCGTATGTCCGTCCTCGTAGCTGTTATTATCTCCATTGGTTCACCTGATTAAAAAAAAAATCGAGTCGTTTTCGTTGCAACAACAATGAGGTATATATTGAGAATACGCGGAATTTCGTACCGGAAACTTTGCACGATATCTTATTGCTCCGCAAGACGTAACCATCGAAGCACGAGCAAGAGTAGGTTCCAGCTTCATTGTGGCAAATTTGTGGACAAATGCCTTGTCTACACTCGTCGATATCGGTACACGACTTTCCATCTTTATCCAGACTAAAGCCCTCCTGACATAGGCACAGCGGTCCCGTGGGAGTTTTCTGACAAATTTGCTGGCATGGATTCACGGTGTCGCACGAAAAAGCTGCGAACAGAAAATTCAGAAAAATTAAGCCTATGTAACCCGAAACCGTTAATTAACGTGTAGTCCATAAATAAAAATATATATATACATATATATATACTGTGATGCGTGCAAAAAAATATAAATGAAATATATTTGTTTAATTAAAAAAAAAGAGAACCGTTGCACTCACAGCATTTTCCACCCTCATCAGTGCCATCGAAGCAGTCTCCCTTGCCGTCGCAAACTTTGTCGTACGGTAGACACGTGCCGATCGCACATCTGAATTGTCTGCAGTCGGTTGGTTTGCCGATGGTTGTGAAATTACCGGCACTTCGAGAGTCGCAATTTTTCTCATCCGATTTGTCGCCGCAGTCGTCCATGTGATCGCACATCCAGCTCTGCGGTATACACTTCGTGTTCTCGCAGGGGAATTCGTTCGGTTCGCACTGAGCGCAGTTATGCTCGTCGTCGTTCTTCGGGCAGTCCTGTTCTCCATTGCATCTGTGTTACGAAATATCTTACACCATAAATATCCAATGCAACAACAAAATAATTTAAAAAAAAATTATTTGACAAATATTTCGAATACCTTAATTTCAAAGAAATACATTTTTCCGTCTCGTGACACTTGTACTCGTTGGCCGTGCAGCGTCCACCGGTAGCTACAACGTTCTTCCCGCAATTTTCCTCATCGCTGTTGTCACCGCAATCGTCCACGTTGTCACAGACGAGCGACGGTCCCAGGCAACGTTTGTTCGCACACTCGAACATATCCGGTGCGCAATTTGTACTTTTGCATTTTTCTCCATCCTCGTCAGAGCTATCGCCGCAATCGTTCTGACCGTCGCATTCCCAACTCTTGGGAATGCAAGTACCCGAAGCGCAACGAAAGCTGCTATCGTCGCAGATGTGTCTCCCGCAATTGGTCTCGTCGGAGAAGTCGGCGCAGTCGTTTCGACCGTCGCACACGAGAAACTTTGCGATGCATTGACCGTCCAGACACTGGAACTCATCTGAAACTCATTTGAATAGGTGCAATTAAGCGAACTCTTCGGGGACACAAGATATACGTGCATAGCTCGAATCTACCTATCGACCTCACCTCTCTTGCAGCTATCCTTGTCGCAATTTATCTCATCCGACTGATCACCGCAATCAAAGTAAGAATTGCATCTACTTTTTATGTCAATGCACTGGCCATCTCTACAGGTGAATTCGCCTACTCCGCAGGTCTTTATGTGATCGCATTTTGCCTCATCCTCGCCATTCGGACAATCTTGTATTCCATTGCATCTGTAAAAAAAAAAAAATTATACGTATTCAATACCGATAACTCAGCAAATGAATGATTCGGTTAAAAAAAAAATCTGTACTCTAAACCTTCGCATTTTATTGATGCATTCATTGTTATCGGAACATCTTATCTCGTCCGCTCTGCAGACAGTCTGCAGGCTGCAGGTTCGTTTGTCGGAATTCAGTATCATTCCCGGTGGACAAGCGCATAAGTGATGCTGCGTAACGGCAACGAGACAAACGTGCGAGCAGCCACCGTTTTTGAAGCGGCACTTGTGTTGTGTGCCGGTGTAAATTCCTCGCGTCGTAACCAAATCCATAGCTTCCACATTATCGTTAACGCTAAGCGTCGCAGCTTTGTTACCGGGAATTCTACCCTGCTTGTCGGCCCACTGCAGACGCTTCGAGTTCTTTAGGGTCCAGAAAATATCTCTACCGAGCACAGCGAGGCTCACGGGATCTTGGAGTCCCGAACGGAAGAGTCTTCGGTTAATTCCTTGATTAATTCCTTGAACGGAAATGCTCTCGATGCTTCCGGTACCCTGATCGGCCCACATGACGCGCTGCAGTTCCCTATCGAATGCCAGAGTGACTCTCGGACCGTGAAGATTATCAACCACATGTTCTCTCGTGCCGGCACCGGTCATCAACAATTTGTCGATGTGATATTGTTTCTTCGATTTGAAAACGACATACATTATTCCGTACTCGGGAAGCACTAGAATATCCCGTGGTTCCTCCATAAAGTTAATAACCGTTTTTTGCCTCGTGTCCATACTGTGTATCTCGATACTGCGATGCTGCACGTCCGACCAGTACAAATTATTGCCGTAATAATCGAAATCCATTCCACCGATGTATTCGTTATTGATATTCAATATTCGACGAATCTCGCCGCTATCGGGATTGTAACGATATATCGAATTGGACAGTTGATCGTTGGCGAGTATCGTGCCGGTTACGGAATCATAGACTACATGAGTTATACGTTGAAGAGTGTGACTTTCAGTTATCTTCGGTCTGCCTAATATTGTGTGATAGTAGTCAATGAAAGTTTTTCCAGCTGCTATAATGAGATGTTCTTGCTTATTTATAGTTTTGCAAGTGTGTTTGTCGTTGGCCAATTCTTTATCCGGAGTACAAGCGCAGGTGTACGTTCGATTTACGGCTAAGAGACAAAGTTGAGAGCATGGCTGAGCGTTGCAGGGATTCGGCATCTTGGGTTTCAGA
Organism: Exephanes ischioxanthus; assembly: GCA_958510785.1. Taxonomy (NCBI): domain Eukaryota; kingdom Metazoa; phylum Arthropoda; class Insecta; order Hymenoptera; family Ichneumonidae; genus Exephanes; species Exephanes ischioxanthus. The sequence continues at coordinate 7,374,422 of OY294019.1, read as the reverse complement.
ACCGAATGATATATATGTATTCCGTAAATCGTATCCATTTCCCTAACGATTGTCGTACGATTTTTTCCCGTGAATTTGTCAGCTGATTGAATACTCTTCGTATCCCAGTCGCTCCAATACAATTTGTTCTCGAATATCGCTATGGAGTATGGATGAGCGGCGGTTGTGCGTAAAACCTCTCGTCGATCGGTACCATCGAGTTTCACCGACTCTATCGTCCCTTGCTTCGCGTCGACCCAGTACAATCGCCTATTCGGATAATCGATCGCAAGACCGTTCGGCCATACCAAATTTTCCGTCACCAAAGCCCTGCTCAATTTTCCGTCCATTCCAGCTATCGATATGCGCGGTTTAATACCGAAATCGCTCCAGTACATCTCGCCGTTCATCGGATACAGAGCCAAACCGCGCGGCATATCCACCGCTTCGTTTATTATCACCGTGCAGTATGAACCATCGTTTTTGCACACTCCAATGTGCTTCCACAGGCTGTCCGTGAAATATACGTTCCCGGTTATCCAATCGACCGCTATTTCTTCCGGCAATCCAAGACCTGAAAACTAATTTCAAGAAGTATATCTTCTCTCGTCGTACACGTTTGTCAACGTCGGCTCCATTCACGATTTTACCTGTGCTCACGATCACTTCGGCCTTCGTGCCGTCATCGCGACTTCGAATTATCGCTTCGTCGCCCTTCTTTATGTCCGACCAGTAGATGTAATTCGCGTCCAAAGACACGCCGATAACGTGCTGCAAATTCTTCGCTATCGGAAAGTAAACCTTGCTCTCCAGGTAAAAGCCACGGATCTCTTTCTTCGAGGAAAATATCATTAACGCTTCGCCACCTTAAACAGTCAAATAGTTACGAGTTTTCAATACTTTTGTAAACAGTATAGATCTTTGGTGTATTTTTTTTTTTTTTTTTTTTTTTGTTTTTTTTTTTTACGAGATATATTTACCTTCTACTTCGCAAGTCTTCTTGTCGTCCTGCAACTCGTAGCCGACCTCGCAGATGCAGTAGTATGAGCCAGCGGTATTGACGCAGCGTTGATCGCAGACTTCCGAACTTCCGATGCACTCATTTATATCTGAATACATACGACGACGATACAAGTGAAGATACATATTACGATTGCAAAAATTCGTTGTTTAATTAGGTCGACGATCGTACCCGAGCAACTTTGATTGTTTATCAGCTTGTATCCGGTTGGACACGAACACACCGGACCTCTTGGCGTTTTGTTGCACGAGTGACTGCAGCCGATGCCCTTTTTGCATGAAGCTTCAGCTAAAGACATACAACGTAATCGGATAAATATCATTACGAATCGAGCTTAAAGTTAACTTGCAGAAATAGATTGTAGGGGAGACCGGGGCAAAATGGCACAACGGGGCAAAACGGGACAGTGAAGGCAAAACTCAATTTTCCAATGATCTTTGGATGCCCCATTTTGTCCCAACGATACATCCGGATTCTCAAACCCGTTCTGCCCCACGTACCACCGTTGCCACCATCCAAAAGTTATTGGCCAATTGCGTTTGGCTTATTGTCCCGTTTTGCCCCGGTGTGCCATTTTGTCCCGTGCTCTCCTATCTTATCGTTCTCACCGATTACGCAGCCCGCGACAATTTCGTCCGAGTTATCCCCGCAGTCGTCCTTTCCGTCGCAGGTTGCGTTCAAGGCAATACAGCGGCCGTTGTTGCACAAGAAACGATTGATTTCATTGGTGCACTGATCGGATGTTATTGTGCGATTGCCTGCATGATGGATTTTTTTACTTAATTTTTGTACGCAACAATCGAATCGTCACGCAAATCTTCCCGAGATCTCCTAGCAACCCTTACCGCAGCCTGTCTCATCGCTGAAATCGGAACAGTCGTTGACACCGTCGCAGACCCACGCGTTCTTAACGCAGTAGCCGTTTTTGCAACGAAATTCGTTGCATTTTTTCTGGGAAGATAAAACGATAAAAACTTTTGAGGGTGACATCGCTTTTGAAATTGATTTTTTTAAATCAATCACCAAGGCAAAATTAATCGTACATCACGCGTGCAACCAATGTACTCGTCGCTCCCATCGGTACAATCGAATTTTCTGTCACAAAAGTCCTCGAGCGGTATGCAACGATTGTTGCTGCATTTAAATTGATTCTCGGCGCAGTCGGAGTTCTTCGGCACGGTCTGGAATTCAACGGCGGTGACGAACAAACGATCAACGATTGGGGTTGTTTAATTGAGCGAAGGATGAAGAATTTTAATTGCACGACTTACCGGGGCGTCTTTGCAATTCTGTTCGTCGCTGTTATCCCCGCAATCGTCGTCTCCGTCGCAAACGAAGAATATAGATAGACATCGTTGATTTGCGCACAGCAGCCAATCGGGTGGCTCGCAGAATCCTGTAGCCTCTGAAACAAATGTAAAAACAAAAGAAAATGCAAAATGTAAAGGAAAACAAAAATGGATATGGAAAGAATCGGTTGCTTACCCTTAGAATGGGCGCTACCAACGAATATCAGGTACATGCATATCAGAACCGGATAGCTCAAAAACATCATCTGAAAGTATGGAATTAACAATATAAATCCATTTCGTACGAAAATTATATTATCGGCGATAAATTAACGCTGCTGGTCGCATAAGCGATTTAATTGTAGACTGCGGGACGCTGCGTAGCATTATTTATGACTCGGCATACACCGACAAAATTATCTTCATCGAGTTGATAGTACTATAGCGTTTAAAGGTTCATGACATCGCGAACTTCCCACGATCTAATTGAAGCTCATTATCGTAAAAAGCCCACGCCAAAGTTGTCCTCTATCTCATACGTGCATCCTACTCGCCCAGCGCCTCATAATTTTTCGATTTACCTATTTTGCGTAATAGGTACATCGCATCGATACAATAGCCAGATGCATCTAATCGAATCGGAAATAATTTTCGATTTATATTATTTTATTTAATAAATGAAATTTTATTTTCTAAATTTTTTATTTCAAAAGTTATTAAAGTTTTGTTCTTAAATAGAAAAATGTTTAAAAACACGGATTTTAAGCATTACATTTTTTTTTTAATTAAGAAGATGATTTTGATAAAACCATTTGAATGAAACGTAAAGATAATTGTTGGGATTTTTTTTTAGCACGCGGTTACCGCGGGATCGCTTCGGAGCGGTAAATCGACGAACCGTCCAATAATTACGCCCAAATAATAAACAATATACTAAAGTTGAGACATTTTTTAACTAGTGATACGAGTGGTATTTTTTTTTACATAGTACACAGACCGTTATTAAAATTGTATTAGGGTACTTACTTCTGAGTACGAGGACGAACTACCGGAACGTGCGGTCGAGCGATCCTCCCGATTGACCAGCAGCGCGCGAAATGATGGCTCGGGAGACACGTCTGTCGAAACATACGTCGCGTTTGTGACTTTTATTTGTATTGTTCTCGGAACTGTACAGGCTACGGTGGGTCTTATCGATTCTCTACTTGTAAATAAGGTCGTGATAGATCAACTGTTATTTCAAACGTATATTTATACGCTTGTAAACAGAATTCGACCAACGTCCGTTCCCAACACAAGAGCTCTCTCTCGCTCTCCCACACTCTCTACCGTACAGTACGCCAAACTTCGTCTTAATGTTATGAATATTTCTTCACCGATTTCGCGGACGTATTATCGAGAGAAATCACGATAACTCGGCAACGCTTTGAAATCAATTATGTGTAAATCAGCAAACTACAAATACGATCGTATTAACGTAACAACCAGAGGGTTGTATCAAATACTGAGATGCTGATGGACCCATCGGGCATTGTTTTACACGTAAATTTACTTCGTATTTGCATTACGTTTTTTAATGGTTATCAACAGCTGCAACAAGATACATATATACAAGATACATATATATCTATTTATCGGTGATGGAATAATGAAGCAGGGCTCCAATTTTTATTTTAATCTTTTTTTTTGCTCTTATTTATTGTCGCTACAACGTCAAAGGTTTCGAGCGACTGGGATCCAATATTTTGTTGCCCCTCGAGGGGGCCCCTTTTGAAGAGTGTGGACTTTTATACGACACTAACGAGGATGATAATATATATATAGTTCGGATAATAAGGTTCGCGCGTTTTGCATCGTATATGATTTTTTTTTAATTCTTTTTTTTGCCGCATTACACGCCTGCACTTTCGAAACACTACTTTGTGATTTTCATTTGTTTCCCCAGGAAAAAAAAAAACACAATGGGCTATCGATCGCATCATCAATTTCGCCCGTATCGGTAGCGTCAGTGATTTGTATTTTTTATTATTTCCACTTGTATATCGATTCACCAAAAAGCGGCTACTATATTTCATCGCGGATATAATACAATGCCTCGCTGCTTGATTAAATCGATGGTGCGTTATCAACGAAAGAATGGTTACAATGCAGGTACGATAAGTCGCGGTTTCGCATAATTATTAACCGCTCAGTCATCCCAATGACAGTTCACAGATTTGACGGCACAGTTTTTCTCGTTAAAATAAAATGCTTGTAGATTTAACTGTTTGCAATTAAAGTTATTCCGTACAATCGGAATAACTTTTGACGTTCAAGGAAAGCAAACCTTCACCGAATGATCATGATTCCATAGCCATCGATCAAGCGTTACGGATGATCATTTATCAATTAATTAACAAATTTACAGTGACAATCGAGTGTATGATAGCAAAAAAAAAAAAAAACAACAACAAATCGATGCCAACTCTCTTCTATCCCAATACATTTCAGAGCCCGAACTATCGATTTTACCGCCAACCGCTGATGGAAATAAAAAAAACAGTGGCAAGGAATCGTCATCAAAGGCGTCGAGTGTGTGGACCAACGCTAGACTACCGATCGTTACCCGTTACAATTTTAAGAACGACGACATGCTGTTGAGTACTTCCATTCCAGTCGAGCTGGGCTTAAAATTGTACAACGACGAGATTGAATCTGCGACTAGTAGCGAGAAGCTAGCATCCGGCGAGTCAGGTCGCGACGGTCGAAACAAAATTATTGTACATTATGGAGATTTGGAAAGACTCCCGGAGGACAGAATCCCCTGCAACGTTAGACGGACTGAAAAAATGACTAAACAAAAGAATGAGCCTGCCACGGAGGCAGAGTCGCCAAATATTCGTCCCGTGTCGGACAAAGTTGACGAAAGCTCGGCGACTGTAGCAGGAGGCTCGGAATCGGAGCAGGGACAAAATTGGAAGAGGCACAAAGCCATGCATTACTGTCCGTACTGTCGCAAGAGTTTCGACCGTCCTTGGGTGCTCAAAGGGCATCTCCGACTTCACACAGGAGAAAGGCCCTTCGAATGTCCTGTGTGTCACAAATCCTTCGCCGACAGGTAATTCAGCGGTTGATATTATTATTTTTCTGATAGATTTATCTTAAATTATGTGCTGCGATCGACAATCCTTCGACAGATCGAATTTGCGAGCCCATCAGAGAACGCGTAGTCATCATCAGTGGCAGTGGCGTTGCGGTGTATGCTTCAAGGCATTTTCACAGAGACGCTATTTGGAGCGACACTGTCCCGAGGCATGCCGTAAATACAGAACGACTCAGCGACGAGAGCAGACTTTGTAGTCGAGACAATTTTTATCCGATACTTTATTTGTGTTATTGTAATAAATGTTCTGATACCATTGCAACTACCGTTTTATTCATCTTGTATCGTCGTCCTGTTTGGCGTATAATATTTACGATCCCGAAGACAAAAATCGACGAAAATTCGACGGATTCGAGGTTAAGAAAGCGCGGGAAAAATAAGGTAAACCGGAGAATCGCGCTTTGATTGGACGAAGCCGCAGTGGCCAATGATCGTAGGTTCAATCTCGTTGGTGCGTGTACACGCGACGTTGAAGATCCGTCTTGAGGTTATGTTGAGGATGCGTCGTGAGGCGCTCGCGCACGCGCATGCTAATCGAGCCGAAGCCAAAGCCATACCGCAAGCGGCCACGGGATATAACGGTTTACTGTTCCGAGTGTTTTTATCCCTTCGTGAAACACACACGTCGTGTATATCCAGCGAGTAATTAATTGTCCGCGAGAGAGCATTTGACGCAGTGCGTTAGGTTGCAGAGACGTTTGATCGAAGTAAAAATAATATTAATTTAGATAAAGATACGTCAGAGTCGACGATAAAGAGACGCCGCGAGACTTTTTTTTGGGGCGTGAGAGAGAGAGAGGAAGGAAGGAAGGAAGGAGAGCAGATCAGCGGGCTTCGAAGGGAGGGAACGCGCTGGGTGAAGAACGCGTATACGGGTAAGGATTGAAACTTGACATTGGGAGAACGGCCATTTTGGCGTTTTGTTTCTCGTTCGAGTTGCTCCGCTCGGCATCGACATCCATCCTTATCGAGGTAAGTGACAAAGCTCTTTACGGCCCTTTTTATTTATCTACGCCCAGCAATTATCAATATTTAACTGTTAGTTATCGCTTATGTCGCGTACACAGATTATTTTTATCTCGGGCCAGTAGAGGTGCAAAGTTCGAGGAATTCGGGTTGACGGTGTTGTGTGTTCTCCCTTTGGAAATCGCGATACCCGATCGGGCTTACGGTGACAAATTCGGGTTCCATTACTTTTTTGATATTTCGAGAAGCGGCCGATCGAGCCTGATTCGTTTGTTTTCCCGACAATGCAAGATTTCTTATAGAATTTTTTTTGTTTTGTTAATCGCGATCCAGGTTAGTTTGGCGCTTCGATTATTTTCGCCGACTAATATACATGTATATATATATATATATGTATTTTTTTTTGCATCTGACTTAGTGTCGACGCTTTCCATACGGGCATCGAAATCATTCTTTCGGCGCGACCAATCGTTCGCGACACTCGAATATAAAAAAAAAAGTATTATCTATAGTGGTGTTTAATTATTGATTTCTTGTAATTTTTTTTTAACCGCTATTTTTCGTCATTTTTGGTCTTTATACTTGTAGTATGTAGGCTCTGTAAAATAATTTACTGAGTTATTATGTACAGGTTTAAAAGTTCTGTTTTCATTACACATAATTTTATGGGCAAATTTGTCATTTTCAATAACCCAATAAATATATATATATATATATATATTCTTTGTATCTGACTTAGTGTCGACGCTTTCCATACGGGCATCGAGATCATTCTTTCGGCGCGACGAATCGTTCGCGACACTCAAATATAAAAAAAAAAGTATTATCTATAATCGTGTTTAATTATTGATTTTTTGTAATTTTTTTTTTTAACTGCTATTCGTCATTTTTGGTCTTTATACATGTAGTATATAACCTCTGTGATATAATTTACTGAGTTATTATGTACAGGTTAAAAAGTTCTGTTTTCATTGTATATAATTTTATGGGCAAATTTGTCAATTTCAATAACCTGGGATATGGAAATGGCAAAAAAAAAAAATTTGGCGGTTCGTCGGCGAGGGGGGAAGGGAGGTGGGTAGTAGATAGTGGCATTGCTGAGCTAGATATATTCAAAGTATATTCGGCAAGAAATGTTTGCTTTGTAATACAGACGTTCGAATTCGGTAGGCTCCGGGAAGATCGTCTGTCGAAAATATTGAAAAACTGTTATTGAGCCAGGCATCGAAGGCATGTAGGGTGACCTTTGTTTATTTTTGCCCGATCCCCCATTGTGTGCCGAGCTTAAGTGAGGCATGGAATTTGTGTACAACACCTAAAGTGACCGGCCAAATTTTATTTCTGTATTCCTGCTTGCTTATCGCCAAACGGTTCTCAACTGCTTCTGATCAATAAATTAATTAATTTTATTCCACTAGTTGTACATCTTCGATTGAATTTTCTATAGGATATAGCTGTTATTGTAATGTGATATATAAGGAATATTACATAAATATACATACATATAAAATTGTACCTTATATATGTTTAATTCCAATTGCAGATAAGAGGAAAACAATAATCTTTCCGAGATGATGACTGAAACGCATATAAACTCCAATCACATGCTGAATTCCGGTCTGGGTCCCAAAGCTAACTTGGAGAAAATGGAGGATGAAGGTTGGAAAGCAAAATTAAAAATTCCACCAAAGGACAAACGTATCAAGACTAGTGTAAGTGTTTTATTGATTTTTTTTTTATTTCCGCATCAATTCGTCCCTGTTGAAAAATGAATTTCCGTTTAGCTCAAAAATGTAACATTTTCCGATTTTACGAAATTTTTCAAACGATTTGTATGTATTTGATTGCAGGATGTCACGGATACCCGCGGCAATGAATTCGAGGAGTTCTGCCTGAAGCGTGAACTGTTGATGGGGATATTCGAGAAAGGATGGGAGAAACCGTCTCCGATTCAGGAAGCCAGTATTCCGATCGCTCTTTCCGGCAAGGATATCCTAGCCCGCGCCAAGAACGGAACTGGCAAAACCGGAGCGTATTCGATCCCAGTTTTGGAACAGGTGACTATTGACAAACGAACGAGACGACGTTATTCCTCGTCGTTAAGTAAAGCGGGTCAACTCATTATAATCTTTATATATAATTTTATTTTTCAGATCGACTCACAAAAAGATGTTATCCAGGCATTGGTAATAGTGCCTACCAGAGAGTTAGCATTGCAAACATCCCAAATCTGTATTGAACTAGCGAAGCACATGGATGTAAAAGTTATGGTAACTACTGGAGGAACTAACTTGCGCGACGACATCATGAGGATTTATCAGAAAGGTGCGTCGCCGGAGAGTCGATAATTTTTGTAAAATCGTTATCTGCAAATTATCGATGATTAACGAATATCTTCATCATCGACAGTTCAAGTGATCATAGCAACGCCCGGAAGAATTCTTGATCTGATGGACAAGAATGTTGCTGACATGAATCACTGCAGAATTCTGGTACTGGACGAAGCGGACAAGCTTCTCTCTCAAGACTTTAAGGGCATGTTGAATCATGTAATTTCCAGGTGAGCGTTGGATCAGGGCTTTTTTTTCACGAACAAATGTGCCCAACATTTTTTTCTAACAATTATTTTGTTATACTTTGCTTTTCAGATTACCACAGGAACGTCAGATATTGCTGTATTCAGCCACGTTCCCGCTCACCGTAAAGCAGTTTATGGAAAAACACTTGAGAGATCCATACGAGATCAACTTGATGGACGAGTTGACACTCAAAGGTGTTACGCAGTACTACGCTTTCGTCCAGGAACGCCAGAAAGTCCACTGCCTCAACACACTATTTTCCAAGGTAAATATTATTAATTCCTTCGATCGCATCCGAAATAATATCACGTATGTTCGGTGAACGAAAATAAATAAAAATGTCTCGTGTCCGTATTCCGTTACAGTTACAAATAACACAGAGCATAATCTTCTGCAACTCAACACAACGAGTCGAGTTACTGGCAAAGAAAATAACAGATTTGGGATACTGTTGCTACTACATTCACGCGAAAATGGCGCAGGCTCACCGAAATCGCGTTTTTCACGATTTCCGTGCCGGGCTGTGCCGAAATTTGGTGAGTGTCTATTACCATCTTTACTAGTTAATATCGATATCGAGAAATTTTCTTAATTCACGTACGCTAATTCGATGATACATTTGAAATGTCCACAGGTAAGCAGCGATCTGTTCACGCGAGGTATCGACGTTCAGGCCGTCAACGTCGTAATCAATTTCGACTTCCCAAAGATGGCAGAAACATATCTGCATCGTATCGGTCGTTCGGGCAGATTCGGCCATCTGGGTATTGCAATCAATCTGATAACCTACGAGGATCGTTTCAATCTTCATCGGATCGAGCAGGAGCTCGGCACCGAGATCAAACCAATCCCCAAGGTGATAGATCCCAGTTTGTATGTGGCCAGACCTGAGGACAATAGTAGTTTGGAAGAAGGTAACGTGTCGAAGTAGTTTCGTCAATAAGGACGAAAACAAAAAACCAACAAATAATAATAAACAAAAACAAACAAAAAAAGTGATTTGTGACTCGTACACATGCGGCATAACACGCCGTCCAGACTTTGAACAGACATCGAGAAGAAAAAGCGGGCGCGCGATGGATTTAGTGAAAACAAAAAACAAACAAAAAAAAAAAACGAAAAAAAAAAAACTCAAAACGTTACTTAAGTCTGATGAAGAAGTCGGTCTGCTACTACTATTACTACTACTTCTACCGGGGTGCATGTGATTAGCAGTGTAACATAAAAAGACAGAAACACAGTGCTACAAAAAGAAAAAAAAAACAACAACAAAAAAACATTAGGTACAGAACGCAGAAGTGGTCAGGATATATATAGGGAGGAGCGTGAGGGTAAGAGAAAAAAGCGAGATTGAGAGAGACGATGGAAGAAAAGATGAACGAAAGAAATGAAAAATTACAATTATCATCATCGTATTAAGCAACAGAAAAAAAATGTTACTTGTAAATAAGGTATACCGAGCATGAAAAAAAAAAAAAAAAAATAATCATCCGCTTCGCGCTCGGCTAAAACTCCGTAACTGAAGTGAGCGTGAGTGCCGGTGCGAGTCATTTCTTGTACATAGATACATTTAAATGTACATAAATACTAACAAAGTAGCTAGAGTCAAGCCATTATCAAGAGCACAACGCGTAGAGAGGAAAAGTAAATGATTATTATCGCGACATATTAAAGAAAAGAATTAAAAGAAAAAAATTACACACGTAAAAACACACGAACACCGGAGCCACGAACATATAACATCCGTGAGATATTCCCATCATTGCATTTTAACGTTGTGAGTGTAAATAATACAAGCATGAGAACGAACCTCGTCATTTTAATAGTAAACATTTTTATACGATGGCCTCATACTTTCAAATATCCTTCTACTTTCTGTGTTGTTCAACTCAGAAAAAAAAAAAATGGACACAGACAGAGTCCGCTAAGTTGCGCCTTTGTGTCAAATCGAACAACACGAATATACAATGGTATTAAATTGAGTAAATTAGAACTTTGAGATATAAATGAAGAGAGAAGGAGAGCCATTCTGTTCGCTCCGCGCCCTCGGCAAATTTCGCCATTACACGAATTTGAAGGAAATAAATCGAAAAAACAAATGATAATAATAATAAAACACATTTGATGAAAAATACGTCTTTTGACCTCCAATGCGATCGCAACTTTTCCGACGCTCGCGCCTAACGTATAGTTTGATTTTGGCTTGATTTTGCTCTTCAATACTGTCATAACACAACTCTGAGATTCAAATCACGTTTAAAATGAAAAGAAAAAAAAGGGAAAGAGACGACCGATAAGAACAATTTTTTTTTTTTCTGTTAAATTAAGCCTCATTGGGAGCCGATTCACATTTTTGTTTTGTTTTATATCTACTCGAGAGAGTGGGAAAAAAAAAGAAAGAGGTACAATTGGAAAGATATTTTTTTTTACGGTACTGTGATTGAGAGTCAGGAGTTGTAAAATTGACTAGTTTTATACAATTATTTTTATAAACAACTGGCTGGTGGGTATCGCGCGGCGCGCCGGGGATCGTACGCGATGTCTTGAACGAGAGCGGGACAGACACACAATCTCACGTTTTTTTTTTTTTTTTTTTTTTTTTTTTTTTTTTTTTTTTTTCCTCCTTTTGTTTTTTCTCCATTATCGAGGATCAAACATCACTCCAACGGCTGAAGCCGAATACTCCGATGTCCGAGAGCTCGAGACCGACGGACCTTGTAAAATAATTGTAAATGCGTTTTAACGTAATTTTTCGATATTGTAGAGGGTGGTGTAACGGCGCTGCGACATTCCGTACGCGACTCGAGACGAAAGCCTTCAATGATGAAAGGCAAATAAAAAGCTCACGATTGTGTAACAATATCTCTCCGATAAATCAAAGACCGAAGGAATCGTGTTTGAGATTTAATGAGTAAAGTCGAAACGCTGACTGTAGAAAAAGAAATAATAATAAAACAATAACGATTCCAAAGAGTCTCACGAGATATTTCGCAGCAGCCGTGACAGCTTTGTGTTTAACAATGTAAACAAAGTAAGAAAAAGAAAGAAAAAAAAAAATGAGCCGAACGACGAAGCGGCGAAAATACGATCCGACGCGGCCGCGATACAATATCTTCTCACGTTCTTTTGTTTGTTCATTTTCTTCGCAATTTCGGAATCGCGATTGTCTACGAATCGAACGGAATTTTATCGTTCCGCTGTATAAAGTTAACGAGATTAATGTCACGGTTTGGAAACTGGGGGGAAAAAAAAAGTAAAGAAAGAAGAATAAAACACGCGAGCATCGATGCGAAGACAAATGAAAATCAAACCACCAGCCAACAGTGACCTAGATTTATTGAAACGATAAAATTTGAGGTGAGCGCAACGTTCGGGCCAAACAGTCTTGATATTAAAGTCGAGACCGAAGCGCGAGGAATCCTTTTGTTATTTCTGATGCGAAACAATCAATGAGGACTTACGCGCTTCGTTCGAGAATATAATTCGAGTGTGACGATTTTGTAAGCGTTTAGATATAGGGTGCGCAAGGAGGCGAGGTACGAGGCTCGGTCAGACTGGCAGAATCTCGACAATCAAAGTCGAGGGCACCTCGAAGAATTAAACTTATGCGTTTGTCGAGAGTACTCAACCAAGAGTCTAAACACGGCACTGTCTTACGAATAATTCGAAGCTCTACTCTGTTAGTTCCTTGGTTAAATAAAGGAAGGCAGAACTGTTTGGGACTCCGGAGTCCGTAAGCTGGAAACAGGACAAAACTTTGAAAGCACAAGCCCGTCTCCGTCTCTCGTTCCTCGCTCCTTGCGCGCTACACACACACACACACACAAACACACACGCGCGCGCGCACGCACACACACACACACACACACACACACACACACACACACACACACACACACACACACACACACACACACACACACGCAAACACGCGCGCGCGCGCGCACACACACACACACACACACACACACACACACACACACACACACACACACACACACACACACACACCCCGCACACACACACACACACACACACACACACACGCGCACACACACACACACACACACACACACACACACACACACACACACACACACACACACACACACACGGGCGCGCGCGCGTGCGCATTGTAAACACAAGAGGTAGTCAGTCGAAAGGTTATCCAAGAGAAGAGCATGCCTCGTGGAAAACGTTCGATCGATCTACACGCGGAACACGAATTTATTAATGAAAAAGAATTTGGCGCAACGAGAGAGTCACTCCCGACTGTGCCGTAACGATTTGTTCGACGAACACACGAACACTGCTCCGAGAGCTGTTAGGATCGGTGCGAGAATGATGTACGACGCGTGATAACTCGTATCGAGAGAACAGCAGCTGGTAGATTCAAAACAACCATTTATTGTATATTAATAATTCAGCGTTTATTATATTCTTTGAAACAACAGAAAGAAAAAAAAAAAAAAAGAACAAATCATAAAAATTGCAAGTGTCACCGATTAAGGATGAACTTCGTCGAGTACAATTTTACGGGCGTTAAGCTCACAATCGAGAGACAGACATGCCTTGCAAAAATGTACATGGTCGTGGAGACAGAATGAATTTATAATATTTGCGCGGATTACTCGTGTAACGCGGCTATCCGCCGTCACAAGGCTCCCTATCTTCCGCAGTGATTGACGAAAAAAGTAACTGAAAGTCACAGAGACTTTCTCAAACGACAGCATTTTAGAGTCGGCATTAGAAGAAAAAAAAAAAAAATAGTAACAAAAAAAATTGAGAATCGGAATAGATTTTGAAGAGTAAAAAAAAAAAAAAAGTCACGAGAGAAGCTGTCTCGAATTTGCGTCGTTATAATGAAAGGAACACAATTTAACGTCGTTGCCAGTCTCACACACACGGTTTCATGTAAATTTAATTTCTTTGTTATCAACTTATCCGAATCCATTATTCTGTGATATCGCGAGTCACGTGATGAACTCGAAGCCCTCCCGGCTATCTCGCGATAGTTTGCCGAGTCTGAAATATTTCACTATGCCTTGCGGGACTGCACTCTGTGCGTATTAATATTATTTTTTTTATTTTTCATTTAAACATTTTTTTTTTTTTTTTTACTGTACAGCGGCTTAGAGTCACGGCGGAACGCGCGAGGTCGAAACAAAATTGTCCATGTAAACAGACCGGGAGGAAGAGCGAGATATATCGCGTAACGAGGTAAACGGCAACTTTTTACCTCCCTAAACGCCGAAGTAACTTTTAACGGAATCGAGAGCGAACGCTCGGGCCTCGTCGCGCTATATTGCAGTGATGTTCCCCGTGACTCTCGAGACAAAGCCCTTCGCTGTGAAACAATAAAGATTGTTCAGTCTCGCAAGTGCACACAAAAAGTAGCATGTAGTAGAGATGAGAAAGAGTTTGAGGCAGAGAGGGGGAGAGAGGGAGGAAAAATTGGAGTAAAAAAAACATCAGGAAGGTGCATCGATTAGCGATGCTCAAAGCAAGCAAGATTCTTCGAAGACGGAGACCTCCCTTAAAACAACTTGGCGAACTTTACGTTAAATCTCATCTCCAATCGCATTTCTGATAATCCAGCATGCTCCTGCGTTGGCTGCATTGCAATCTTGGAAACTACTCGAGTTACGAAACAAAGCGAGAGAGAGAGAGAAAGGAGAAAGCTTTACAATTTCTCTCGAGCCTCGGATATCATCCGAGACATGTTATGCGCGATATCGCATTACCGTAGCGCCAGAACTTTTTCTTGAAAACTCCAGTCGTTGCCCGGGCCCAACGTGGCTGGAAAACAAATACAATATGTTTGAGAGTTGAGATTCGGTTTTCCGTCTTCGAATGATTTTTTTTTTTTTTTTTTAATTCCCCGGTTTTGTCGGGGGATAATTATTGTTTATAGTCAAGTTCCTTTGAATGGAAGGAGGAGGAGGAGGTGTTCGAGGCGTTCATCCGCGCGGCGGGTAGAACGCGTTTCTCTTTATTTATTTTTTTTTTTTTTGTATGGGAAGGTGTATGTTGATTAAATTCAACTGCTGTCGGTTGAAGTGCGAGAATGAGCGAGTATGCTAGAATCGTTTTCAAGCGGTGTGAGAAGACGGAGTGAGAGAAAGAAGGGTTGAAGAGAAAGTGAAAAAAAAAAAAAACAAAAAAACAAAAAAAAAACAGTATGCACCCGCGAATAGCGGTCGGGGTGAGAGGAAGAAACCCGGCGTCAAGAGATAGAGAGTTTGTGGTTCCAGCCGGGTGAGAGTATAACGTACGACCAACTTTTCGTACGAAGATGGAGTGAGAAGAGAAAAAACAACAAAAAACCACATTACCGGGGATGTCCTGCGTGGAGAGGCATCGACCCCGTTCCCCTCCTGTAATATTACATCGGTCAGACCGATGTGACGCGTGCTATGGTGTCGCCGGTGATAAAATCTATTCGAAACAACAAGAAGAATGGAGAAGGAAGAAGAACTCATCGCGGCGGCAAAGTCATCGAAAGAAACAATGAATGAAAAAAAAAAGTCACTCAAGAAAATCTCTCGGGGGAAGTGGCCGTAGCCGCTGCCGCTGTCCGGCGATTCACGGCGCACGCGTAGCACGAATTTTGTATTGGCGACAAATCTCCATTGAACAAATCGAGGATAATGTAAATTACAGAGAGAGAGGGAGAGAAAATTTAAGAAAAAAAAAAAATGATTTAAAAAAAATCGCAAACCTTTAGGATCTGCAAAAGAGCGTGTGGAATAGTAAGAAGGAGATCGATAGTTATGTATCCGGAGTCTCGGGAAAACAGCCGATAGTGTTTCTCAAATTGTGCGATAATGTGTTTCGGATGATTCGCATTGATTATTGAGCGACGGAGATAAGACACTACTGTTATTAATGTAAACGTGGAAGATTTGTAAATTTTTTTTTTTTGATTTTTGTACGTGTGGAGGCTTGAGCTACGTAACATTTATTCCGATGACACTCGTTTGAATTAGATCACTCTGTCATGGGCTACCGAATGAGGGCCCTTCCGTCCTATGTGCACGAGGTATGGTGTGTGAAATTTTCTTTTGTTACATCTCATGACTGTATTTATGTATAACATGACGAATCGAGAGCTCGAGTTTACCGGTTCTTCGAAACTAAGAAAACATCGAATTCGTTCGATTCATCTTTAATTTGCAAATCTTCCACGGTCGACAACGATCGTCAACGCGAAGGTGAATAGATGTTCAGGGTGTGCTGTTAAGATCTGCCGATCGTTTGTAGCGGAGAGTCAAAGCGCGTGTTTGTAGGGAGAGAGAAAAATTTAAAAAAAGCGAACATAAAGACATGTAAAACGAGCGAGAAAAGAGAGTGTGAGGCAGGGAGGCAGAGAGAGTGTGGAGCTAAAGCAAAAAAAAATAAAAAAATTTAAAAAATGGGAAATCATTGTAAGATTGGGCTCGCGCCAATTACCGAGAAAAAGAAGACAAAAAAAAATGTGAAATCTTATTATTTATCTCATATTATAGTTTCTGTTAGATGCGTGGGCCCAAAAAGAGTCTCCCACGAGACAAGCTGTCAAACCCGTACATATGTCTGTGAAAACAAAACAAAAAAACAGAAAACCTTATTTTCCCGGAGGAACTGAAGAGCGAAGCTTTGTCTTGTTCCTTTAATAAAAAAAATCCAATTCGAAACATGAAACAGCAAAAAAAAAAAAAAAAACCTGTGCACTTCATTTATTACTTGTAGATAGTGTAATAATGGCCATTATTATTTGAACCGAAGCTTCAAAGCCGTTCTGTTCAGATTCAATGAAACGGTGAACAAGTTCATCGTTTTGCCCCACCGTTGCAGGTAGCCTATGCAATTGCGTAACAATAGGGAGGATATTGAACGAATGGATTTCCTCCCCCCTTCCCATGGACATGTTGCTGGTTTTGATATTCCGATTGTGCGTTAACACGGCACAGTGACCACGCTTGAAACGCGACAAACGCTGCTTTTCGCATGGTTAATGAAACGCGCGCGCACGGCTTAACTATTTGCGTAAACCTCGCGGTGAATCAATCTTGTAACTGCGCTGTATTCAAATCGTACAGGACTTCTATGCATTTCCGATATATTTACGGGAATAATTGGAGATGAGAGATACCTCGTTCATAGCTTCGAGGTAAATTAATGTAATTTAATATTTTGACGACATTGTATAACTTCCGGTTTTTCGATTTGTCCCGAAATCCCAATAGACATTTTTTTTTATCATTATCGAGTACGCGATATATCGAACGCGCAAACGGTGTTTCAATTGATATTTCATGACTTTTTTGTGAAACAAGCCCGATAAGTATTTCGCAGGTGCTTCGGGCGAACGAATGAAGATATGGTATAACTTGACGGTATTCGATGTGCCCGCATCGTAGGCGGTGTGTACGCACGGTATTTCATAGTGTTATGCGACATTGAGATATATGTTCGGTATAATATTATTCATAGCTTCGAGGTAAATTAATGTAATTTAATATTTTGACGACATTGTATAACTTCCGGTTTCTCGATTTGTCCCGAAGTCCCAATGGACATTTTTTAAAATCATTATCGAGTACGCGATATATCGAACGCGCAAACGGTGTTCGAATTGATATTTCATGACTTTTTTGCGAAACAAGCCCGATAAGTATTTCGTAGGTGCTTCGGACGAACGAATGAAGATATGGCATAACTTGACGGTATTCGATGTGCCCGCATCGTAGGCGGTATGTACGCACGGTATTTCATAGTGTTATGCGACATTGAGATATATGTTCGGTATAATATTATTCATAGCTTCGAGGTAAATTAATGTAGTTTAATATTTTGACGACATTGTATAACTTCCGGTTTATCGATTTGTCCCGAAATCCCAATAGACATTTTTTTTTATCATTATCGAGTACGCGATATATCGAACGCGCAAACGGTGTTTCAATTGATATTTCATGACTTTTTTGTGAAACAAGCCCGATAAGTATTTCGCAGGTGCTTCGGACGAACGAATGAAGATATGGCATAACTTGACGGTATTCGATGTGCCCGCATCGTAGGCGGTGTGTACGCACGGTATTTCATAGTGTTATGCGAGATTGAGATACATGTTCGGTATAATATTATTCGGTGATGTCGCGTGTATCCTTATCAAGACGGGCGAAATTCTGTGAATATTAACACGGTGTGCAGTACATCTGGTACGTATCTACCGAGCAATGCAGGATATCAGCGCGGGGTATACGGAAACTCCACAACTAATTACTGACAAACTGCTCCCGGAACACTCGCATCTTAGCGAACGCGAGAGAGTGAGAGCGCGTGATAATCCTATATGTAGTCAAGCGCGAGTCGGGTGGAGGGACTGTCCAAACTACCCAGTGGGGATCGAGTTTGGAATTTCAACCGAAGAAACGTTAAGGAGCTTTCCTCATTAGTCTCTCCTTTCGATCTTCTTATTTTTTTACACCGTAAAACATGAGTTACACTCTCGGGACGTTTGCAAATTACGTGTGTTTGGGAAGAAAAGAAAAAAAAAAACTTTCACGTCCACGGGGCAACAGTGTATGCGTTCTTTAGAGTTTGGTCGTTTTCGAGATCGATCGCACCGACATCGTGCGGAGGTGTTTTATTTTTATGTTGTCGACGCGCTTTTTTTTTAACACAAATAATGACGCTCGTAGCTCGTACTGGGTAAAGTGGACTTGACGAAGCGTATAAGCATCTTTGTGATTGCTTCCATCGTAAAGTCAATCGTAATATCGAGAACAAATATGATATACAATTTGTTCTTTGTTGTTGGCGCGGTGTAAGCAAAGGATCGCCTCGCACGGACTTTGTGCACAATTGAGCTTAGTAATCCTCGTAGAAAAAAAGTTGAACATGGAAATTTTCATATCGCTTCCTCATAATGTTCGGTAGCATTTTCGGTATTTTTGGTTTCCTCATAGAGAAGAATTTGGCTTTCACACACACACACACACACACACACACACACACACACACACACACACACACACACACACACACACACACACACACACACACACACACACACACACACACACATACGAACGTACGCACGTGCGCACACGCATGCGGACATTTTTTCAGATTCTGATTTTTCAATGTTTTGGAACATTTTGAACACTTTTTTATTAAAATCTCGACATTTTTTTTTTTTTTTTTTTTTTCACTGAAACAAACTTCCTCGATCGGGAAGTAATAAGAAATTAACGATCTGTACACAAGTGTCGCGTAGTGACCGCCACAAGTGACTGTCGCGGATACTTTTGAACCTGAATCCTGTCGACTACAGATTCGCTGGAACGAAAATATTGTAATCGATGGAAAATCACCGCACGGCTGTTTCTAAAGTAAAAACGTACCTGGAAAAATCGGGTCTACTCGGTGCCGCGCGCAATGCAGATATGTGAGTCTGCACTTGACGATACTGTGACACCAGAGCGTGCTAAACCCAGAATCTGGCTTTACTATTTACGGTGCGAAGCTCCACAGCGAGGTGGAACTGTGCAAGCAGCGTCTGATATCAAAACGCCGTGCCGTCACAATATCGTCACGTGCGGACATACATCTACATTTTGCCGGCACGGCGTGTCTGTCGTCACGGCACGTTTTTCTTTCTGAGATTCTTCGCACGCCGCTATAATTTGATCGCAATCCGGTGCCGCTTTTGGTGCGAGTCACTAAAAGCGGCATCGGATTGCGCTCGAAGCTCTAAATCCGGAGCTGGGGTCAGAACCCCATCGGATAAAATATAAATCCTTTAAAATCTCCCTTCGAACTCTCCGAAGTTACCCGGATAGACAAGCGCCACAAAACGGATCAGTTGACGCAATATTTGCGACATGCGCCTCACATGTCGCCAATATTGCGCCACATTGGCTTCATTTCGTGATGGTTGTCCATCCTGGTAATTTTTCTCGTCTGAACAATTTTGCTTCCTCATAGAGGAAGCTTTGTTTTCGTGAAAAAATTTTTTTTCGAGATTTTAGTGTCACAGTACTTAAAATAGTCCGAACTGTCGAGAAATGTGATTTTTAGCTGGCGTCCGGAGGTGTGTGTGTGCGTGTAGGTATGTGTGTGACAGCTTGCGTCGTTTAAAACGACTATAACTCGGAAACGGTTCGAGATAGCCAGTTGAAATTTGGTGAGCTAGTAGAGTGGTCATGTCTCTCCCTCGGTGCAATTTTCATGAAGATTGAGGCCCATTTCGAGATTTTACGTGATTTTGACATTTTTGAAAAAAGGTCGTGGTAGCTCTAACTTGCGTAAAATTAGAGCAATCGTCCTAAAACTGCCCACAAATATACTATTTTGATCGAAGACCTTTGGTATTGAATTTGGTCAAAATTCATCGAAAGGGTAAGATTTTATGGGATTTTGAGTTTATCTGAGTTTTCTGAAAAATGACTAAAAACGGTCTAATTCGAGTAAATATGGAGGTATCGATCGGAAATTTGACATGGGAATGGACTAACACTGTACAATGTTTCGTATTAAATTTGGCGAAAATGGATCGAAACGTTAAAATTTTATGGGATTTTGAAATTTTTGAATTTTTTTGAAAAGTTGTATTTTTTGTCCGACACGAGTTTATGTATCAAGTGTCGCCCTAGGAGTAAAATAATTCGGAGACTCGTCATCGGTGGGTGAAAAATACATTAGACGTGGCCACAAAACGGTGAATATTGGATAAGTGACTTAATAATTTGAAAAAAAAAAAAATTCCAAAACCCTGTATTTTCGTTAATTGAAGTAGGTGCACGGATCTAACAAAGCAAAGACATCGGTGTATTTTTTCGCGCTGAACCTGAATCGGCCAGTCGCATAAAAGGCAAACACGAAGTTGACGTTAAAGAAAGTTGAAAATTACACTTTTCATATCGCTTCCTCATAAAAGTCGAAAATTGAAATCTTCATATGGCTTCTTCATAAAAATTGAAAATTGAAATTTTCATATGGCTTCCTCATATAAGTTGCAAATTGAAATTTTCATGTGGCTTTCTCATAAAAGCTGCAAATAAAAATTTTCATATGGCCTTCTCATAATGTTCATTATTTGCGAAGCTTCCTCTATGAGGAAGCCAACAATACAGAAATGCTTCCTCGTAGAAGAAGCTTCGCAAATAAAGGAACGTTATGAGAAGGTCATATGAAAATTTAAATTTGCAGCTTTTATGAGAAAGCCACATGAAAATCTCAATTTGCAACTTATATGAGGAAGCCATACGAAAATTTCAATTTTTTTAATTCGATTTATCATAGAACGGAATACCATTTCGCACTGAAAAATCTCTTGCAGAAGTCCCACGTATAGAACTGATGGCACGGGATCTGCTCGGTACTAACGCGGGAACGCACGCTGTGTCGGCACAATGCAGACATGTGTGTCCGCAGGTGACGGTATTGTGACGGCACAGCGTTTTGATACCAGAAGCTGCTTGCACAGTTCCAGCTCGCAGTGTAGCTCCACAATCTCGGCGTGCAGCTTCTCAGCGAGCTGGAACTGTGCAAGCACTATCCGGTATCAAAACGCCGTGCCATCGCAATATCGTCACCTGCGGATACAAATGTCTGCATTGTGTCGGCACGGCAAGTCAAATGTGATCTTTTCTTTCTGGGGGGGGGGGGGGGGGGCATTTACGTCGCGATTTTTATTGCCGGCAGACATGTGTGTCCGCAGGTGACGGTATTGTGACGGCACAGCGTTTTGATACCAGAAGCTGCTTGCACAGTTCCAGCTCGCAGTGTAGCTCCACAATCTCGGCGTGCAGCTTCTCAGCGAGCTGGAACTGTGCAAGCACTATCCGGTATCAAAACGCCGTGCCATCGCAATATCGTCACCTGCGGATACAAATGTCTGCATTGTGTCGGCACGGCAAGTCAAATGTGATCTTTTCTTTCTGGGGGGGGGGGGGGGGGGCATTTACGTCGCGATTTTTATTGCCGGTTGCAGCATCGGCATCTCGGCAAAACGTAACTCAAAACCTCACCAAAAAACCTCTCCCATTCTAGCTCGATCGTTGAGGGGCTGAATGATCGGCGCTCCCATCTGGTTATCTCTCTCTATCCCTCGTCAGTTAGGGTCTCATTGATCTCATCGAATGGCTATTACAGTGCCTATCTTCGGGCTTGCAGCCGCATGGGAAAGCCTCGGGAATCAGTAGTCTATGAGCGATTACGAGGGGGAAGGGGTTCGGTATAGGAGACAGTGGGCGTCGTGTCGTTGTCGGGCTCGAGTAGAGTTTAGCGTAATATCGAGGTACGTAGCAGCGAGGGATGAACGCTGCATGATCTGGATGATCAGCCGAGTTAGATCCGCGCTATTATTACCGGCACACCGGCTGGTAAGCATATACTATACTATCAGAATCGGATCGAAACCATCGCTAAGCATACGGTTTGACACACACCTAGTCGCGAATATAACCGAGCCATTTTGCGAAGGCCCGAAAATAAATGTATTCTCCGTAAAATTCCCAATCGATCGAAAATTACGCCATTCCGTTTACCAGCGCTATTCTTTATTCGCGAACCAAAGAGAGGACAAAAAGAAAGAAAAAATAAAATAAATTCTTTTTTAATTACGACCGCGGGTTCTGCTCTACGAGTCGTAAGGGTGCGATCGAGCTTGTGTGTGCACTCTTCGCTCGCGCGGTTTATATCGCAAATCGATAGGCGTTCGAAAGTACAGACAGAAGCTCATCGTTGCGTCGAGTGAATTCGAGTAGGCTGCTTCGTCACGCGTAAATGGAATACGAGTGTGTACTCGATTGAGAGGTAGTGGGTTCGGGGTCCGCGCCAGTGTCATTCACGCCTATCTACTTCGGCTCTCGATCTATCTATCCATCTATCCGTCCATACAACTGGAACCAATGGCGGCCTGTCGGTTCGATGTTCGATCGCGCTGATGGCTTAGAAGCCTCTTTGCTCTTCTCACAGGAACACCACCTCGCACTGACGCAGCTGCTATAGCTTCAGCTCTCGGCGACCGGCAAGTTACATAGACCACGCGACGGATGTCTCTCCTTTCCTCTATACCGAATGGAATCTGCTTATATTCACTAGTAGCTAGATTGGTGAGATATACACATGTACTAGAGGTTGTTCTCGCTCCCGTGGACGGGTCATCCACAGGGACTTGGAATCATTAGAGCTTGGGGAAGGGACCCCAAAGAGGACTTGGAACAATCAGGGCCTCTCCCTCTATTTTTGTATACGGCGACGGCGACAGCAGCGAGACTTTTTATAATGTAAAAAGATATCTCTCGATAATATATAAAAACATCTTGTCACCGCCGCCACCGTCGCCGTGTTAAGAATCGTGGATGTCAGTTTCACCATACGGAGAGAAAGGTCTTTTTTTATGAAGGTGACCCCCCCCCCCCCCCCCCCCCCCCCCCCCTCATTGTTAGGGGAAAAGGTCAGCTTCATGATACACGGAGCCTCCCCCGTTCGATGAAGCTGACCCTCGCCCTCGGCTAACATATTCTAAGTACTCTTGTAGTGGCGGAGGGGCGGGGGGGGGGGGGGGCGGTCGAAACGGGGGCTGATTATTCTAAGTCCCCTTGGGCTCCTGTCAAGGCTTTGATTATTTGAAGTATTTTGGAGACTCTTGATGGAAGCGCGCCAGTCACCAGAAGCATTGGTACATATATATATATATATAGATATGGATGGCCTAATTCCTTAAGGACATATCGACTGTGTATAAGCATAATCTGTTCGCCCTTTTAGCATTAGGCCATCGGTATATAGGGGAGAGCGGGGCAAAACGGGACAGTGGGGGCAAAACTCAAATTTTTAATAATTTTTGGATGCCTCATTTTGTCCCAGCGATACATCCTGATTTACAACCCCGTTTTGCCCCACTTACCACCACCGCCACCATCCAAAAGTGATTGGATAATTGCGTTTTGTCCCTTTGT
Source organism: Exephanes ischioxanthus (assembly GCA_958510785.1). Lineage (NCBI taxonomy): Eukaryota > Metazoa > Arthropoda > Insecta > Hymenoptera > Ichneumonidae > Exephanes > Exephanes ischioxanthus. The sequence goes on along the minus strand of OY294019.1, from coordinate 7,350,492 downwards.
CCCGTTTTGCCCCACTGTACCATTTTGCCCCGCTCTCCCCTATATATACATATTAGCGAGTCAAGATGGCTCGGGCGCTCGCATGTGTTTCATAAAATAGTAAAATAGAGGGATCTCACAATTAATCTGTGAGTGTCCAATTTACATGAAATCTATTAATATATAGTTAATGTGACGAATATTATATTGCAGATTTGATAAATGACAGGTGAATCTATTTGCAAGAGCACGTATTGTCCCGTTCGTACTGTACATACATCTCCGCACACAGCCTCACACTTTCGTTCTTCCGTCCATCGCGGACGCATCGCCGCTCGGCGGTATCGGCCGTAGTGGTGGGGGGAAAAGCGTACCGCGGGCGATATCAATATTCCTCACAGTCGGCGAGCGCTCAGTAGTAGACTCGCAAGCGAGCGAGCAAGGGCGAGCGAGTGCTGAGAGTGATATCGATTCAGACAGCCAATTAGGGCTAAAAGGCCCTTCAGCGAGAATTTGTGCATGGACGCGACTAGCCGTCAGTCTGCTCTCAGTTCTCCTCTCTTCCAACCACCCTCGGCACAGGCGGTAGCAACTTTTCCCATCCTCAATTTCTCTTGTCCTACCTACCTATCTACCTATCTCTCTCTCTCCTCTATCTATATATATGTGTATATATATATATCTCACTAGCTCTTACTCCCTTTCGCAATGCCGGCAGCGAGACCGCCGCTACCTACACTACTACTGGATGCTAAAGCACCATCCGGCCCACCGGCACATCCCCCTCGTTGGCAACCTCGGCGACTTCCATTTTTCTTATAATAATTTTCGAGGCAAGATGGCCGTCGACCCCGCCGGCTGGCACACGGAATATCCCCCGTGGCTTCCACTCTCTCGGGGCCTGCGAGACCCCTCGTCAATGTCGTGCGTGTGTGTGTGTGTGTGTGTGTGTGTGTTTTTTCATCTTCTCGCTCTTTTTTTTTTATTTTCGTTTTTCTCTCGCAGACTTTCTCGTCTTGCTGCTCACTCGATTTCTATCTCCCTCGCGACAATGCACGTTAAGCTTGGGTAGTATGTTGCATACGCGCGCAACCCTCGTCTGAAGATGAGCGCATCAGCACGTCACGAATTCTCTCTTGATGCGACTGGAGAGGCTGCTTCCCTCCCCTCCGTGTCGGCCGCGAGATCCAAGAGATCATCGTCGGAGAGAAATGTTCGGAGCTCTCGCTACTAACACGAACGTGAGAGACATCGTCGGAAGCAAAGGTAATTCCGCAATTCCGACGGTGGTACCAGAAACGTTTCCGTTTCCGTGGAGGAATATTGTAATTTTATTAATGTATAAAGCGAGTGGTGCCGAAGAGATTAATCATTAATTGTTCCGATTTAATACAACTGTGAGGACCGGGACGGTGAAGAACATTTTGTAAATGATACTTAACGGAAATAATTTTATCTTTTTAGTTTCAGTCGTGAGATTTCGTATCAAACATTCCTCTGCGGCAGTGGGAGTAAAAAAAGTGCCGGATTCGCGACCAGCGGCGAAGAAGTACGCATCCGAGGACAGCCTTGAATCGATATGCAATGAACTTTTGTCTTTTTTTTTTTTTTACTATTTTAGGAAAAGTCTTCGCTTCACGACGCTAACCTTGGCAAAACTCGAGTGCCTATCGTCGTTTATGGAATTAAATGTACAGCGGATAGGATATTCGGTGGTTTGTCGAAACTGCTTCTCCGAGCCATCACGGATCGATATAAAACACGGTGAAATAATGTTGCAGAACGACCTTGAAATGTTTGCATAAAAATCAAAATATTCCAACAAATGTTGTGGACCACATATTTTCATGTAATCTTTTGACGATGACTACGAATTCGATACCACACTGAGAAAAAAAATCGATTGAGACAACAAAATGAGCGCTTACGGGTGGCGAAAAAAATTTTTGGTTGATCGAACGAAATAATTGTTGTATTAAGTAAAGAAAAATTTGAATCGACTGACTGTTAGTTCGATCAACGATGTATTCCTTTCGATCAACCAAACATTTGTTTCGCCACCCGTAAGCGCATATTTTGTTGACTCAATCGATTTTTTTTTCTCTGTGCAGTTTTTGTCTAAAAACAGGAGTCACTGGCATTAGCAAAAATAAATATGTTTTTTAATAATTTTTTTTGGGCAAAATGATTTTCGGTATTTACATCGACGTCTTCACTTCCCGATGGAATTACGACGAATCTCGCACGTCTATCGTGTGCCACGGTTCAACACACACAAGATAGGGTCTTTGGCGGATTTATCGGACCGTCTTTTCCGGACGAAACAGGACGCTGGCGTTTTCTTCAATGTGGCGGAGGTGCTTAGCCCAATAACAAACTTGCCAACGCGAAATAATATTTATACGTGAACGCAATGCAATCGTCGACCACTTAGCGACAGCGAGGTGACGACGACACCCACGACATCAATCGTTTCGTCAGGGGGACAAAGAGGCCTTTGAGGGCCCACCAAGGAGGTCTCAACCACGACCCTTGCGATAAGGCAGACGTCGCGGAATCGAATGCTCATCATTGGGCGAGATGAGGCATTCGCGGTAAATGCATCGACCTAACAACAACTCTGCGAACTCCTCTGCCTAATTATTGTTACACCGTACGAATATCACAAATGTAACAATAAATACAGTGTTTCGCGAGATACACAGTTTACATTTTCTTACATACGGTTCATGTGATGAAAGAAAACATAACCAGATCATAACCAAGGCTTGTCAAGGGTTCTCGAATCACTGAAAACATTACTTCTACATACAATCTCAAACATCCGACAAGTTATTTTACCGTAAAGCTTCGTAATTTCTCGTTGGATACATGAGAGTTTTTGCGCGAGTGCCTTTATGCAAATAGTGCTCTCGCGAAGCTATCCCCCAGTAATGCGGAAACTCTGCACTATGTTTGCCGACGGATCATCCAATCCCCGTACGTTGCTCTTCGATGATCGCACGACGTGCGACGTCCTACAGCTAACCGGTTTGGGTAGAAAACAGTAAGATAAAAAAATTCTAGGACGAAAAAAAGGAAAAAAATGGAAAGAAGAACCCGGGACGCTTCGACTTCCCGATTGCTTCTTGCTCTTTATTTTTCCCAACGTCACACCTTCTCCACTGTTCTCATCTCAAATTCGAGGCGACGAAATAAGTGGGGCTTGTCGCTTGCACAGTGCTTTATTGCCGTCTCCCTGGTTCTCTCTCTCTCTCTCTCTCTCTCTCTCTCTCTCTCTCTCTCTCTCTCTCTCTCTCCCCCTCTCTCTCTCTCTCTCTCCCTCCCTCCCTCTCTCTCTTTCTTTCTTTCTCTCTATCGCTCTCTCCATCGAAGTAAATGCGTCTCACACACCGTATATATTACTATATCGCGATAACCCGATCCCGCTCGACTGCACCGAGCTACACACTGTAGTGTACCTCTATACAGTACAGTAGTTGAGTCTCGGTGGCCCTGTGCGATCGTAAATCCTCTCTCTCTCTTTGTCTCTCACTCTCTCTCCTCTCTCTCTCTCAACGATGTTCTCTCTCTCATGGCGGTATCTCGGCAAGGCGTACCGAGGGGCGCGTCGCAACGACGACGACTACGACCCCCTGGCGCAACCCCTCTCGGACCGTTTACGATCCGAGAGGGGTTCGCCTTTGTTGCCCCAGGGAGGGGGGGGGGGGGGGGGGGTGATTCGGAAGGATCGTCTCCTCGCGGTTCCTAGGCTAGAGCCGAACCACCACGTCATTTCAAAAGGCAAACGCTGGGAGGTTAGCCGTGCTTTGGTAGCGGGAGAGAAAAAAAAAACCCGCGAATTATGGACAAAGAGATGAAACGCACATTATACGTAAAATAATAGAGATAGAGAGGTGCAGAAACTGAGAGTAGCGAAAGCGCAAGAGGGCCTCTCCTCCGAATGGCGTTGAATTTAGGTAGACCCGGACTTTCTCTCTACCAACTAAAACCCTCCCTCCCTCCCTCCCTCCCGCCCTTCTTCCGCCGTAATCTGGCAATGCATTTAACCACTTTGCGAAACGGGCTGTGTGTATCTGAGCGGCGGGCTCTCTGTGACGTAGCATTGCATTCGATACGCGCCTCACAGGGTCTCTCTATAGTCATATCTCTATAACTATACCTACACACGTACGTAATACAAAGAATAGTTTCTCTATATAGAAGCCAAACCGGTGGTACATCGGGCTCTAGAGGTGGGGTGCTCCCTCACCGTGCGCATGCGCCTAGAGTTTCTATACCGAACTGGGGATTGTTGGAAGAGCGCGGGCGCGCGTCAGACTCTGACTCTCCGTCGCGCTCGAAGGGGTAGCTTTCTGCATGGGTCAGACGGGAAGAGACGTACGCTTGGTTTGCGAATATATATATATATATATATAGAAATATATATATATATAGAGAGAGAGAGAGGGCGAGAGAAACTGAGAGATATACATAAACGAACCCCCCAGCCGAGTCTAGAGGTATCGAAGGGGAGATAGGGGAGGACAGAGATTGGGAGTTTCCTGTATAGCAGAGAGAGGGAGGGCATCGCATCGGAATCACAGCGTTGGTATAGCTAGCCCCGGTGGCGCTATATGTACCGGCAGAGTAGTGTAGCCCGCCAAGAGAGCGTAGCGTAGGCACCGGCGGCGCTGGCGTGTGGCGAGCTAGCGAGGAAACGAGAGGAAGAAGAAGGGTGCGCCCTACTTCGCCACGGCGTTTTCCCTAGCGCTGTTACTATACATCCTCTACTAGCGAGATTCTCTAGCCGACTCTGTCTCGCGCGTTCGCTATACGAATACACGGCTGAGTGAGGGTGGAGAGGGCGGTTGATTTTCATCCCTCTAGGGTTTTCTCTTTCTCACCAATGCTCACGGGGCGTTCGCCTGTACACGGCGGTGTACAAACGACAAAGAGAAACGAAAGAGCTGTCCATCTCGCTCCGATCCTCGCTTTTTAACCCCTCCCCCCTCGTTCCCCACCCCGTGAGCCACACACACACAAAGGCGGCAAATGTTGAGATACAGTCGCACACTACAACGTTTCTCGACACACGGACTCTGTGCGCCTCTGTGTGTCGGGGGTTGCTCGGCGCTCCTGTTCTCAGTCTCTATCGGACCATCGTACCGACTGGCGCGTGTTCGTCTCGTTATTCGGCGCGGTTAGAAAAGTATCCACTGTTCCGCTACATTATTGCCGACAGTTTTTGTTTATTTTCTGCCTGTTTTCCGGCAACGGGAATAGCGAGTAATAATTGCTATTTATTTAAAATAAAATAAAGCACTGAAAAAAAATTGTATATAAACAAGACGATAAAAAGTGTTGCGTCCGTTGTACCTATGTATGTACTGAAATATACTAAGGGATTGCAACGACAACAACAACAACAACAACAACAACAACAACAACAACAACAACAACAACAACAACAACAACAACAACAACAACAACAACAACAACAACAACAACAACAACAACAACAACAACAAAAACAACAACAACAACAAAAACAACAACAACAACAACAACAACAACAACAACAACAACAACAACAACAACAACAACAACAACAACAACAACAACAACAACAACAACAACAACAACAACAACAACAACAACAACAACAAAAACAACAACAACAACAAAAACAACAACAACAACAAGTGCTCGGCGTGCGGTGTGTGCACTTTGTGACGGTTAATATCGGCTCACTCGACTATTCGAGAAACATGTAGTTTGTTTTATTTTGTTTTCTTAAATTATCGTATCAAAGCCAGTCACGAGCTTTAGAATCGAAGCGAATCCCCCGCAAAGTGTTTCAGTGTTGTTTAACGCTTTCATCCGGCGAGCGCTCGCAGCTACTGACGCCACTGATGGTCCTTAACTGTACTGGCGAAAGGACGAAGGTTTCTGCTGCTGTAAATCTCGGCGTTAGTTTGCGAAGAAAAAAGAGCCGTTAGTTACTCTTCAACTCGGTGTGTGATAAGCCCCACCTGTGCCGCTGGTGGATTCTACCAGGATATTTCTATTCGCCGTCGATTAAACGTCGGAGGGGGGTGGGGGATTTTATAGTGCGCCGCTGCGGAGTGTTGTTCGTCGTATAGGTAGTTACAGTTTGCAACGGTCATCGACTATGGTTTACCGGCGGACACGACGCTTATATCCTCGACTTGTCCACACGCTCCTGTATGTGTAGTGTACATCGTCAGTGCGCGGGTGCTTCTTCCTCGTGTATACTGATACGCGCGCGTACTATAAGCAAAAGCGTCAGTTGCCGAATAACTAAGGTCATAGTAAGAGTGAACCCAACCCTATTCGGGTGATTTAGAGCCTCGCGTGTCAGTTCACTGCTCTCATCCGCGCTGCCTATATATCCACAGATCCCTAAACTACTCTCCAGGGGTCAAGCGTGCTGCTGGCAGTGACGAGCTCGAGACACGTTTATTCTTCGGCGTAAACCTTCTTGGCCACAACATCGAGAATCGCCGAAGTCAGAGAGCCGAGAATTTAGAGACGCTCGCATCATCGTCGAAGATCAGCGACAGCAAATTTTAAACTATCGACTCCGCGACGCTCTCCTCGCTTTCTCGCATTTGAACGACCGACTAGTCGAGGGGGGGCGAGTGGCGGCGGCCCGGAAAGCCGAGAACTCAAAGTTTCAACGGGAATGGGATTTCGAAGTAGAGTTTAAATCCACTGTGGCTCTTCTGATGCGCGGTTTCCAGAGAGAAGGAATCCTCCCCCCCGTTGATGCTCCTAGCTGGCAAGAGCGAGCGAGAATATAAGCGTGCGGTAGAAGTTAACCGAGAGGGGCCCCCCCCCCCTTTACTGTACACAAGCACAACGGTGAGCGAGAGTGGGACAGGGCGACGCAGACGATGTACAGCCACCCTCGCTGAGTACTCACGGTCGTGTGTCCTCGCCGTCGTTCCCCGCGAATCCCCCCCAAAGCGGACGACGCGCTGCGGTGATTACGGTCTCTTCGGGGTCGTCTCATCCACCGACGTTATTTGAACTTACTGGGGACCGTCGATCACACGGTGGCCACCTTACTGGTATTGTGGAGCTTTACACCGAGGTATTATAAACATCACTGAACCGGGATCAAGATAGAGGATAGAGATATACAAAGCTGACACGACAGCTAAACATCCGGACAATCGAGATACAACGATAAGATTATGCCGTAAAATCGTATTTTGGTATGACTGATCACCTCTAATACGAGAAACTACGAGGAAGGCGAAGAAAAGAAAGAGAGTGGGGAAAAACTGGAGAGAAAAAAAATATATATACATACATATCTATATATATATATATATATATACAGTCACACACATCTATATATATAAAGGAGGAAGGAAAGAGAGACGTTCACGGATGGACGGGTCGGTAGCGCCTAATCCGGGCTCTCTCGTTTGCATAATTAGCCGAGGCGTCGGTGGTACCGGCTAGTCCGGTCGAGGGTGAGAGAGCACACTCGCCCATCCACCCTTACTCATTCCCGCCCCCCACCCCCGCCCCCCTCCCCTTTTCACCTCTGCCTCCGCTTCCAAGCTCTGGCTTTGCCTTGCCGGGACCAGTGAGCTCGCAAGCTCCCTTGCTTCATCCGGTCCTCTCTCCGGGTTTACTATCTTCATCCCGCTTTCGCTCTCGCTCTCACTGGCACAGCACGCTACGCCACGCCGCCGTCACCGTAATCTTCGTCGTTCCGCTCTGGAGTCCTGCTGCTACCGTTGCTACAGTTGCCACTACCTACTATTACTACTACTACATATTCTACTACTACTGCTACTACTGCTACTACTACTACTACAACTACTACTACTATTACTACTACTACTACTACTACTACTACTACTACTACTACCACCTCTACTACTATCGCTCTTCATCCACCAACACTTTGGGTATCTTCCTACTATCGCTGCAGAGTGCAAAGCTTCCAACTACGCAGAGACACATACACACACACAACGGTTGGGTAAAGGCTTTCCTCTGGTTTGCAACCGCCCTGAAGCTACGGGGCAAACGAGTCCAGTGAAACGAGTGTACCGCGCGTGTTATTGTTCTAACCCCAACGAGAAGCAGCGCGCCGGTTTGCGACCGTTAACTCCTCGCCGTAACACGGACAGTGAGGGAGAGGATGTATATCCACGCTCGGCTACCACCGAGATCAGCGGTGTACCGGAACTCGTCCGGACACTACCATCACACCGCCCGGCCAGCAGCAGCAGCAGCAGCAGCAGCAGAAGCAGCAGCAGCAGTAGCCTTGTTACGTAGTGTGAAGTGCTAGAATGAGGAAAACGTATGAGAAAGCAAATCCCAAGCCAAAACTACCTGAGCCACAGATAGGATAAGGGGCGGAGAATCGGAGAGAAAGAGAGAATAAGAAAGAGAGTGTGTGGGTGTGTGTGTGTGTGTGTGAGTGAGTGTGTGTGTGTGAGAGAGAGAGAGAGAGAGAAGAGTCCAAACTCGTTCCAGTTATCATGGGTATCCATATAATACCGTTGGAACGAACCGTGATGTGCATTCTAGTATTATTGTTATCGTCATTAGCGACAATGGGTTACGCGACGGTGGACAAGTGCGCCGATCAGTGTTCCTGCAAGTGGAAGGGTGGCAAACGCACGGTGGAATGTGTTAATCGTTCGTTGACTGGCATACCCGAGTGGATTGATCCGGAGACCCAAGTTTTCGACGCTAGTGGTAACGACATAAAATTATTATCGAGCAACATATTCGTGCGCGTTAGTCTAACGAATCTGCAGAGGCTCTATATGCGTGGCTGTCGTATGCATCAGATCGACAATGAGGCACTGGCCGGTCTTACCAATCTCGTCGAGCTAGATCTTAGCAACAATCGTTTGACAACGATACCTAGCGCAAGCTTCGCCGACACGCCATTCATCAGGGACTTGTCGCTGTCTTACAATCCCCTGGAACGCATTACTTCTCACGCGTTTCGAAACACGCCTAATCTCGTTAAATTGGATCTCTCCCATGCTCAACTCGTTGCCATAGAGGCTAACGGCTTCAAGGGACTCGATATGCTGGAGAGTTTGAAGCTCAACGACAATCGCATAAGCACACTGCATCCCGGTACATTCGATCCGCTCAACAAACTAACGAGCATAGAACTTCACGAGAATCCATGGATATGCAATTGTCATTTGAGAGAATTGAAGATGTGGCTCGTAAAGCACAACTTGCCAACGCTGATCGCTCCAATGTGCCACGGACCGGATCAGCTAGTCAAGCGGGTCTTCACAGATCTGACGATCGACGATTTCGCTTGTCGTCCGGTCCTCATGGTCGCGAGTCGTTACGCCGAGGCTACGATAGGCGAAAACGCGAGTATCGTCTGTCGGGTAAGCGCCGTACCACCAGCAAAGGTAAAGTGGTACTGGAACGGTAAATTACTTACGAATCACTCGGCTTTCAGTAGCTATCAGAAGATCCTTATATACGAGGAGGGACAGTTCAGCAAGAGAAGCACAATGGTCCTAACGAATGCCCAGGAATCTGACTCCAGCGAGTTTTACTGCGTCGCCGAGAATCGGGCCGGTAGCGTTGAGGCAAATTTCACACTGCACGTATCACTGAGAACAGCGGGAATGTCGACGCTGGGCTCGGGACAGATAGCCGGTATATCGGCGGCCCTCGTAGTTCTCATACTGTTCATACTTCTCATAATACTAGTTCTTTTCGTTCGACTGAGAAGAATGCCGTTGAAGGACATGAAAAATCCGGCATCCCTCGATGGCGTCTCTTCGGGTGATGGGGCCGGAAGTCAAGATAACAACAGCGGCGATCCCTCGACTATGGGATCCAACAGAAGAAATCACATAAACAAAGTCGAAGAATTGGAGACTACGTCGTTCAACGATGCAAACGGTAGCAAGCCTCCGGTGTCGTTGAATCTCAGCTACGTTCAGAGGCCTCAGGCCCAACAGATAATCGTCGCTGCCGAGGACAACGAGTATTCGGTGTCTCGTTACGATCAGCACACCAGTCAAGATGTCATTGGTAACAATATCGTGCCGGGGCCGTGTTTCTCGTCGACGACGTCGCTAATGCCTATCGAGAATCCTGATCTGATAAGGGACACGCGAAGAGGTTCGATAGAGGATATAGGACCTTACGGAAGCGACGGCGGAGGACTGAGTCTCGGCATAGACGACGGAAGACTGCTTTATTCGGGTTGCCTGTGGGATACGACGGGACGGGACGTCAGAACCGGCGGGGCAACGTCGAATCCATACGTCTCGACGAAGGAAGTTTTTCAATCGACGATGCCGACGATGGAACACTTTCCGGCGGGTGCCAAGCAGATACGCGTGTGGCAAAAGGGCGTACCGGTATTGCCGCCTGTGTCGGCGTTGAAGCGAGTTCTCGGTTCGACGAGAAGCTCGCCGGACGAGGGATACCAGGAGGGGACGGGAACCGATGTCTAGGTACCGTTACTTCATTACTGCGACGCCCGGCATCGTTATCTCGAGCTAAGAAGACGTCACCAGGAGGACGATGACAGCGAACGCATAGAGGAACTGGACGAGGACGAAGAGGACATCGAGGAACGAGAAAAGTAGACCTCAGTGACTTTTCGAAAAGAGAGAGAGAGACAAAAGAATGCCCTCCGAAAAGACAGTGTGAAAAATGGGTCAACGGTGCCGGGTGACCGGTAGTGAATAGTAACAAGTTTAAAAAAGAAAATAATAATAACGATAAGAAGAAGGAGGAAAATAATACGTGAACTAATGGAAATTGTCACAAAGTATATTTAAGGTGAAAGTCGTGAATTAAAGGGGACTTGAAGCAAGACTACTGGACCCGCGAGTGATCCTGAACGCATTTGGCTTGGTACACTATATGTATATTCTCTTTTTATCTTTCTCCCTTTCTCCGTCTCTCTCGTTTCCGAGTGGCCAGTCGAATGGACCGGCCACTAGTTTCCGGACGGTGGGCGCGCCCGCAGGGACAACGTCGTCGTCGTCGTCGTCGTCGACGTCGGCAACGACGACGGACTACGAGGACTCTCTATCTCTTCTATCTGTCTATCCTGCCCAAGGGCGCACTAAACTTCTCTCTTTCTCGTTCTTATAATACTGTACTCACGGGGGTTACGCGGAATGTCGTGCTGGCGGCATCAAAGAAATGAGAGGTAAAGGAGAGGATTTTAGTGCTATACGACAGAAAGATGAAGGGAAATGGCCCGGGTTCGCGTCAAGGCGGAACAGCGAGTGAATAAATAAGGGAAAGAGAGTAGAGGAGGGAGGGAAAGAAACAGAGTCCGAGGATAGCCAAGAGCGTGAGGGGAAAGGACAATTGCAGTCGAAGTACTGGCTGAATCGACTACGTATAAATAATTGTTTCGGTGGTCTTTACAGCACAATATTGACGGGTAATTTCTACTAAAAAACAATAATAAAAAAAGAAAATAAACGCTCCGCTGGTTCTCGTCTCATCGACTAGAGTAAGAGGCCCGCGTTACGATTATCGTTATCATAATTCTCCGACGTAAGAAAACAAAACAATATATATATATATATATATATATATATATATATATACATATAATTAATGATGAAAAACGAATACAAATTTTCAAAGTAAAGACTGTACATGTTCCCGAGAGTGTATAATAGATAGCGATTGGATATATATAAATATATATATGAATTAAATTGCGATTGAAAAAAAAAACAGATAAAAAATCGCGACGTTGAGTTGAGTATATTATCGAATATCGGAATGAAAAAAATTAAAAAAAAAACAACACACAAACAAACAAAAAATATATTATATATGCTCACACACACTCAGACACACGGACCCAGACAAAAAAAAAAGAACATGGATTTTCTAGTCAATTCAATAATTAGAGATTTAGTACTCGAAGGATCTTGGCGATTGTGTAACAATGGACGAGGGAGTTTGTCACGGTACGATAATGCGCAGTCGGTGCGCGATATGAGCGTTAAGCACCGAGAACGATTACACTATTGTATTATTATTATTAATAATGATATATGCAGGGAGACTATTGTCGCGTCCGTACGAAAAGGATACACAAGGGATTATTATTATTATATACATAACGAAAAGAGAAACAACAAACAAAAAAAAAAAAAAAAATGAAAAAAGAGTAATTGAAATAAAGAAAAGAATAATGTATTATAAATAACGAAGTCAGTTGTCGTTGTCTCTGATATACGTGCGACGTACGGTCGTGAGTTGTTGTTCCGCGTCGTCTTGGGGAACAGGCCGAGAAACCGTGTGAGTTAGGAAAAACGCGCGTGAGCGAGAGAGATTTAGTGCGGATCCGTTCACTCGTCGATGTTCAATAATAAGCGTGTACGTGGTACGTGAATGATACTCTCCCGTGTATCGGGGAGAAACTCTCGAATGTCTGCGCGAATTATTCAGAAATGAATGAATGGCTCTCTGGAGGACAGTGGGATATGCGTGCGAGTTTGCGATACAGACTGAGCTGTAAGAGGAAATATGCCATGGATGCGTGAGGTTGTCCTGTGTGTCTCTCTAGCTGTGTGTCTTTATCCATCTGTCTCCGCTGTCCGTCTGTCGGTGTCTGGATGCGTGATCCCCCGTATTATACACTGTACAGTTTCGAGTGTTGTATATCGCGGGTTTAGTAGTACCAGGAGGAGGAGGAGGAGGACGAGGAGGAGGAGGGTTGGTGGGATATGGCAAAATGCAAGAACCGTGTGTTGAGCGCGTACTGCCGCTATCCCGGGGATTTCGAGAGCCCTGGCATGGTGTCTCGCCGGCGCGAGGCTCTTCTAATTAATTACCAAGGGCCGCGTCGGTCACGCTTGACGATAAATCACACCGAGGCATCTTCGGGCTTCATCGCGCTGCCGGGCTGCCACTAGTATACTGTACGATAAACAGTATCGTACCGTACACATCAGTACGGTGTGTGTATATATACAGGGTTATGCGCGCTAACATGATAACCGGTGAATAGCCGAGTTCGGTAGACGTTTGGCGAGCGAGATACCCTCTCGAGCCTGCAGTGGACACCCCCCCCTTCCTACAATCGGGTGTGGATAATAATAATTAATTATTGACATTTAACATCGGTCTATTTCGGTGAGGCGTACAGCGGCGGTCGGGAAGAGTTATCGAGCAATTTCTCCGCGGTCTCCTTCGCAACGGAAGCAGGGGCGTAAGTTGCGAAGCGGCTCCGGAGGGGATGTATCGGTCCACGAGTTCTCTCGGCTCCCATTTGCCCTGTGCGTGGGTTACCATCGGCAACACGAGCTTCTCCCGGGAGGTTGTTGGCGTCAACGTTAACAATTACGGTCGCGAGTATACGTCTCGTTCGTCTCGAGGATAGGAGAGAGGTGAGAGCACACGGGAAGGAGCAGCGTAGAGGACTAACCGAGTTTCTGTAATTAACGCTCTATACTAACGTGTATCCGGTATTCTCGCTATGATAAATCAACGTCGCGGATAGAGCCGAGCGAGGGAGGGATAGCTTCGAGCACGAGTTCAATTCCATGGAAACTTGTAACTCTCTCGGTCTACCCTCCATCTTGTAGGTCGTACCTCTGGGCGGGTAGTATCCGCTATTCGCGAGACACATCGTTCGAAGCTCGAGTCTCGCGTCACTGCCGATACGCATTAACAAGCGGCGCCGAGAAAACCTCTGTCGTCAAACGATTGAGAATACTTGCATTAAATCACGATCGTAAATAAATATCATTCGGCCGATACAAAAAAAAAACGGGCATGTCACGTCGTCACTATTTATGCCTATTATAGTTTTACTCGTAATTTTATTCATTACGTCTATCGCTCGTACGACTTCGTTATTAATTATACCGGATGCAACATGACGTGCGCATGAAAAAACAATATATAAAACACGTGCCTTGAGAAATGCTACATCACAAATAAAGTGTCACGACGGAGATTAAAAATAAAATGAAAAAAAAAATTCTTCCGACCGTTGCGTATCGGACGGATGTAGAAACACGCGACGATTCACCGAGGCCGAGTTGGGAGGTGAAGATTACCGGTGGCAAACATATTTATGATGTTTGTAGCCAGAAGTGGGTTGCCGGACGGGTTAAGGCTGCTAGCTCTGCTACTCTGAACGGTTAATACATACAGGGAAAGAAGTGGAATAAACCGATGACGACAATAGAATGCGCGAGACAAAGATACAAAGAGATAATAGAAAAAGAAAAAAAGGCATTCAGGTACATAGGGATACAAGTTGCTCACACATTTGCACACTTGCGAAGACATATATATATATGTGTGTGTGTGTGTGTGCGTGCGTGCGTGCGTGCGTGCGTGCGTGCGTGCGTGCGTGCGTGCGTGCGTGCGTGCGTGCGTGCGTGCGTGCGTGCGTGCGTGCGTGCGTGCGTGCGTGCGTGCGTGCGTGCGTGCGTGCGTGCGTGCGTGCGTGCGTGCGTGCGTGCGTGCGTGCGTGCGTGCGTGCGTGCGTGCGTGCGTGCGTGCGTGCGTGCGTGCGTGCGTGCGTGCGTGCGTGCGTGCGTGCGTGCGTGCGTGCGTGCGTGCGTGCGTGCGTGCGTGCGTGCGTGCGTGCGTGCGTGCGTGCGTGCGTGCGTGCGTGCGTGCGTGCGTGCGTGCGTGCGTGCGTGCGTGCGTGCGTGCGCGTGTGTGTGTGTGTGTGCGTGCGCGTGTGTGTGTGCGTGCGTGTGTGTGTGGAGAGGGAGAGATGAAGAGAGGCGTTGATTGATTCGGTGCTTAAGGGAGACACGAACAGCAACACTGCTTTTCCAATCGATCCATCACCACAAAACCCTCCGCTCCCCCATATCCGCCCAACAACTCTCTTCCTACCCTCTCTTTTATACGTGTACATATATATATATATATCTGCAATTGTCGATTCTGAACTCGAATGTCGCACCGGTATTATCGCGCTCGTTGTGAAAAGATACCAGTCGGTCGAGCGCTGTGTTCGATATTGTTTGTAATACCTCTTGGATTGGTAGAAAAGATTGGTTCGTATAAGAAAAAGAAATGTAATCAAGAAAAAAAGCGTAATTACATTTCCTCATCTCACCCGGGTCTGTGCCAGACGATTCGGGAGGCCGGTGAGACAGACAAATACAAAGATACAAAGAGATAATAGCAGAAGAAAAAATATATTATAGATAAGAGAGAGAGAGAAAGAGAGAGAGAGAGAGAGAGAGAGAGCGGCGTCGGTTGATTCGGTGCCAACCGAGCCGAAATGTAAATTATTTTGAGTGACTTAAACCAGAAATATTCTAGCCGTACCGACGCTGTTGGTACAGCGCGACCGAAGTAGATTCGTCTTGCAGATATATCTTCTCTCTCAATAACGGACGTCATAATACTGTGAACAATAGTAATAAATAGGATCGGGACAGTATTGTGACAGTGTTAGCATTACAGTATCGGATTCCCGAAGTAACAGGGAATATACTGAAAACTGATGATTTGTCTATAATTTTTCGTGTACAAATCATTGTCAATACGCCATCTATTTTCAAGCTATCATTAATAAAAAAAAAACATCGATAATCAACGTCGTAGCAATTGGTTTTCAATCAACCAATCACGAAGATGTTTTCGCAATTGGTCGATCGAGTTGATAACATTCACCGATACGTATTATTTACACCCGCTATTTGCATACTTATTTATTCCACCAAATTGCAGAGATTCCGATGTTGCCGTGAAAGATATCGAAAGTCCGCCAAATTATTCCATCGAACGTTTTTCGTAGATACCGGAATAGTCTGTCGAAATCCCGATAACACGCAAACGCAGTCACACAGCAGCACCCATAGGATATTATTTGTTCGATTCTAACGGAAACCTGCTCAATATATTTGTGCCGAAATACGCCTGCTCAATATATTTGTGCGAAAATATATTGAGCACGTTTTCGTTACAATCAAACAAACAATATCCTATGGGTGCGACTGTGTTACGTGTTATCGCGGCCTCGAAAGACTATTCCAGTATCTACGAAAATCATTCGACAGAATAATTTGGCGAAGCTCTCATACCTTTCATGGCAAAATCGGAGTCACCGCAATTCACTGCAATAAGTATGGAAATCGTGGATGCCAAAAATACGTATCGGTGAATATAATTAGCTCTATCGAGCAATTGTAAAAATATCGCGTTCATCGGTTGATTGAACCAAAAATTGCTACGACGTTGATTATCGAAATTTTTTTATTCGATTAACGATTGCTCGAAACTTGATGGCATTTTGACAATAATTTGTACACGAAGAATTATAGAGAAACCATCGGTTCTCGGTATTCTCTGTCACTTCGAGAATGGGATACTGCAACACTGGTACTGTCGCAATACTGTCCCAATGCTATTCATAACTATTGATCGCGGTATTATAACGTCGGTTGTTTGAGAGCAAAGATACCTACAAGACGAATCCACTTCAGTTATGTCGCTTATCTTTCCCGAGTAGCTATTTTCGCGCTGTATGAACAGCGTCGGTACAGCTAGAATATTTCTCGTTTAAGTCTTGCATATTTAGTTTCACGGAGAGAGTGAGACGGAGAGAGGAGAGAGGGTCTATATACAGGGAAATTGCACGAGTGAGAATGCATCCTCGGAAGCACCCCATAGAAACCTCTAACGTTAATTCGCCATCGCTCTCAATCTCTCCCTCTCTTTCTCTCGAGTTCTTCGAGCCGGAGGGAGTCTGAGAGCGCAGTGGTCGCGAATTATCCTCTCGATTATCCTCGCGTTCTACCTCGAAATATTCCCGTCTTTGAGGAGGAAGTGAACGTCTTGGTTGGCCTCCCTCGCTCTAACTCTCTCTCTCTCTCCTTACCGATGTTCCGAACATCTCTGGACCACGTTCGCCTCTTAGCAGCAGTTCTACTATATATATACACATACATCTGTCCTCTTCGTACCTCGGCCCTCGACGCTCGTTGCTTCAGAGATATCCCATTACCCTTCTGCTGCCGGTACTTCGAACACCGGCGTGCTGCGCCGACTATCTCTCCCCCCCCCACTCTCTTTCCCTCACCCTCTCTCTCTCTCGTTGCCGAGAGGGATCCTTGAGAATGGCCCAACCTGGAATAACTTATGGCCCGTTAGGAGCGTTTATACACCCGTGAACCTTGGGACATCGAGATGACTCACGGCCGGGCGGGTTTTCCATCCTCCCTCTTCTGTACTCTTACTATCTTCGTATCCATTCACCTTAAACCTCCTCCACCCCCCCCCCCCCCCCCCCCCTCCCCCCATCGACACTTACTCCAAATTGTTCGATTATTGAATTCACCGACGTACTATCGCGGCACCTCGATCATTATGAATCGTACGTGACCCAAGAACGGTTAACTGCGAACAGAGACGATCGAAGATTTGGATATCTATCGGGGAATCCTCTCCGGGGAGCTTTACAGTCATCTGGCAACGTAGGGTCGGGTATCGGGACGACTAATTAGTCGACTTATTGAGCGATGTGAATTCGCCAATGGGGGTATTACGTAGACTGTTGAATGTAAAGGGGAATACAAGAGGTCTTGTATTTTAGAGCGTGTTGTGTCTACTATATCGGCATCTCCATTCGTTCAGTATTATCAGTGAAGGACGAAATCGTATCGTGAAATAATTCTAAGCGAATTCAGCCAAGGGGCTTTGTACCCGATATATTATCCACCAAAACGGTCTGACGCTGGGCGGGATAGGGGCTAGCCTACTTCCGGTTAAAGTAGCCTCCGCGCTACGAAACAGAATAGTTCACGAACGAGTGAACTTCGCCGGATGGCTCGCACGCGCCGCCTCCGACGGTCTGTTTACTCTATCTCGCTCGAGGATAAGCTAAAATACGGAATAACTTAACCGAGCGGAGGAGGGAATGTAGACCAAAGCGTCCCAAGTACGTTCGTGGAGAGGAGTTTGGTCGACAGAGGAGCGGACAATGGGATATCGGGAGCGGAACGGATAGTAGAGCTGATAGGAGAGACTGGACAGCGACGAACGAAGAGGCCGTCCTGGGGATAGGCAGATAGAGAGAGAAAACGTTGAGCACGGGCTTTGCTGACCGAATATATTATTCAATAGTTGTCCACAAACCGGCTGTTGTTTGTTCGGTGATACCGAGCTAGCTCGAAAGAAAATAGATTATTCGCCACAACGTTCCGACAGAATTTCTCTGCTCCTTGGATATTTCCGCACGCAAGTACTAAGCCTCTTTTCTGTTGAAAGGAAACGTAAGTTCACAACTCCGTGACACTTTTCCTGAATCGAAATGCTTAATAAATTACACTCTATCAATTTTTTTGTCGTCAGAAACAAATATAAACAAATCTTGCAACGATATTATGTTCGAAGAAGTTTCTTTCGGATGTATTACTATTCGTACATTTTTTCGATAATCTTTTTCTTCTTTTTGGGTGAAGATATTATAAAAAATAACTTTGTCACAAATATCAAAAATATTGGCACATTAGGAATTAACGGGAAAATATGATTTCGAGTGAAACCGCGAGAATATATTTTTTAACGTTGGCCCGTAAGGGACGCTGGAATTTTTTTCAAATGATATCGCGAACTCTACAGAAGATGTCGGGGACGCTGAACCGCCATTACAGTTTTCTATGTCGACAATGCAAGGGGAGACTTGAACAATTCCCGGCAACAAACATGTTTTATTTATTTTTATCATTAAAAAAATTCCCAACAAATCACCCGGCAACCTCACTTTTTTTTGTTTATGAAAACCATTTGTTAATTTTTCTGAATACATACAAATTTTTTCAGAATGTCGTGTAATTTTTTAAAACTGCGTTTTTAGTTAATAAAAAAACGTCATTTTCAAAAATTCTAAAAAAATGCATACGTATTCAAAAAGATTAACAAATTGTTTTGATATGAACGAAAAGTTAAGTTGCCGGAGGATTTGTTGAACAATTTATTTTTTTGCAACATTTTGGAATGATTATTATGCAAAATCAATATTTTCAGCACCTTCCATATGCTTGATTTTTTTTCAGATTTTTATTCCACACTGATAAAAAAGTACGGTTGAATCAACTAAGATTCGGGCAGGGACGTTCAACTAAATATTTTGTTGGTACAGCTAAAAAATTGTTTAGTTCAACAATTTGTTGGGTTAATTCACCAAAATATTTTTGAGTCATTAAAATATTTTGTTCGACCAACTAAATATTTATTTGAACGTCCCTGCCCGAATCTTAGTTGATTCAACTGTACTTTTTTATCAGTGCATCGAGAAGTGTTCACAATTCTCTCTCAATTCTCTCTGAACTCACGTGAGGTCGAACTGTTCGCGAATATTGCCTTAACCCTTCATAAGTCATAGCGCCTGTAGCCGTGCAGAATTAACGGGAGCGGAGTGGAAGCAAAGTATTGCTACGGTAGCGCCTATGAGTGGAGCTTATTATAAACCTGGGACTCATAAAGGATTAGAGTCAATAAATGTTCGATACGATCAGAGAGGCATCAGCTTGCTGGAGTCTGCCTAGTGAATATTCGTTTTCACGTGATCGAATGGAATTGTGTAGGGGTTATACTGTTCATAACGCTATCGAGAACACGACATTGGGGCCGGACGGTGGCTATCTAGATGACTCGTGACGCAGCCCGGTTTACCTCGCGATAGTACCCGTAGTTATATTACAACCCGAACATCTATGTCGTGTATGCTATTGTATATAGGTACGGTACACCGTGTACCGCGTGTACGTGTACGTACAGTCGCGGGCAACGATTATTTGAAATTATTCAATAATCCGGCCGGAGAGCAAGGCCGAGGAAGCTCGGATATAACGGGAAGGTACGCCGAGAAGCCCGCAGGTCTCGATTAATATTGGAATTCCATCCTCCCTTCAATCCCTCGGTCTCCCCGCGCGTTTTGCGACCCTCGTATGACGCACGACTGTTAGGGCAACGAAGTTTTTTTTAAATCATCGACATTCCTCTCTCGTGCCTCGCGGAAATCGGTTCTATCCTCCAAAGCACCGGCAATAACAGGCTTCGACGAAATCTATGTCGAATTAAATCCAACAGCTGGGCGGCGTGTTCTTTTCTCGTTTAATTTTCCTCGTTAGTTTTTGTTCGTCCAGTCGAACTCTATATCGCGAGTTATATAATGCATTCTTCTCTGTTATCTATACTTAACCGACTCTTAGGCTGATCGATTTCTCCACGATGGCCTAAATATTCACCGCTGCACGCCGCTTCGCCAGGCAGGCGGTACTGGCCGATTCTTCAAAGAATAACCCACACGAAAGCGATAGAGAAAGACTTACTCGACGGGCATCGTAAAGCATCGTTCACATTCTCCGGTTAGTTAGATTCTTCGATACACCGGTTATATCCTTCAGTTTCTTCTCATTCCTTTCCGCCTCGACGCTTCGACCCACAAGTAGGCGAGTGTGGGGCACGATGTGTAAGATTTTTTTTAGGTAGATCGTTCTATTCCTGTTACGGTGTATTCACGGTTTCGTTGCTGTCGACTGTTCACTATCTTATGCTCAAAGTATTCTGAAAAAATTTTACACATCATTTTTGAAGTAAACAATGAGATTATAGAGGCATCAGTAATCTTAGTGGATAACAAAAAATGGGGTACACACCCAGTAAAATAATTTATTTGACGGCCACCGTTTATTTGGATTACGTGAAATATTTATTTGATTTAAATAAATATTTATTTAAATTAAGTAAATCGTTACTTAAATGAAATAAATATTTCTTTCAATCAAATAAATATTTCTTTCGATCAAATAAATATTTTACGTAATCCAAATAAACGGTGGCCGTCAAATAAATTATTTTTCTGGGTGCATAATATTTCTTTTTCTATTCTGTAACATCTTCTCCTGACACGTATGTCCTGCATAATCCGTGTGTAGCAACAGTTTTATTACACGCGAATGATTCAGGATATATGTGTAAGGAGAAGATGTTACAAAATAGAAAGAGTACATTATGATGTTTTATTGTAAAACTTGATAAAGTACTCCAAAACACAGACAGAACACTGTGCTTCATAGATTTTTTTTTGTTTTTCTCTTTACTCCAAATCCGATCGTGACCTGTACTACGGGCGTATCTCTGCCTGCGCAGTACAATGTCCGCACGAACCTTTTACCGGATGAAATTGAACGACTGAAATTGTTCTTTTATTTTTTCACACGGCGGAGTTAGCTACACAGAAAAAAAAATATCATTGAATCAAGTAAAATTTGCTTGCGGGCTGCGAATGAAGGAAAAAACGTTGTTTCCAATTCTACTCTGAATTTGTACAATTTCATACCGGATTGAAACGATAACATGACACCTTGACAGTCTTGCTGTCGTTGTTTCAATATCATATGGAATTGTAAGAATTGAAAGTAGAATTGAAACAAACATTTTTTTTCTTCGGCAGCCCGCAAGCGAATTTTTTTTTCAGTGTACAAAGACCAATTGAACTGTGTGGCCGTCTTCCTTACCCATGATCGTTCCGACCGAGCATTTGGCTTCCGGAGGCTGAAATCGGTCACAACATCCCGCAAATTGGTATTGCAACACGTGAAACATGTCGCGATAATTCACTGAGAAAAAGGATGGTATTTCCTACTATAACGAATAGTTCCCAGGGGGGACGTCTATATAGATAGCTTGTGATAGTATATACTCAATTGATTAAAATATAATTATAGTTACAACTATAATTTTCGGTCATTGTCGTAACAGTAAAATGTAGACGTCCCCCCTGGCAACTATTTACCATGTAAGTTTTTCTCAGTGTTCCTATCGTATCGATTGCACTACTCAGAAGCCGAAAAATATTGGATTAACCAAATTCGCGGTCACCTACGTTCAAAGCTGTTATTTGGTTGGTACAACTAAACCATTCTTTTATTGAACAATTATTCGCTTTAGTCGATTAAAAATATTTCAATACAAACAAAAAATTTATTGTACTAACTAAATGACGCCTTTGAACGCGGGGGAACGCAACTTGGTTCATCTAACAATTTTTTTTTCTCAGTGTAATTTTTGCCCAGTGTAATTTTTGCCTGGTGTAATTTTTGCACAGTGTAATTTTTGCCCAAGTTATACCTCGATGAAGACAAGGGTGCGTGATTATGCGTGGGCTTCTAGGGTCAATAAGCCGGAACATCGTCACCCAATTTTTGTTTCTTTTTCCTACCCCCCTGTTGTCTCTCGATCGGGTCGAGAAACTGCGCACGCAGAAACGATGCCGAGAAAGGGAGAGAGGAGAGCGACCTAGGGAGGGTATGAGAGGGCGAAGAGTAAAAAGGTGGAAATAGCTCGGCAATTCTCGTTGGAAAATATACACGCAATTATCTCGAACTCGGGAAAGTCACCCTACCTCCCCCCCCCCCCCCCCCCCCTCTGCCCTCTCGTTATCAGTTAATTATCGATAATTCCCGGTGCCGAGGTACGTCCGGTAGGCGAGCGTGGACCATAGAGCCAGTGAAAACACCAGCAGGCTAGGGCGCAGTTAATGAACCGCCTGCGAGCGTTCGCGGTGTGCATCCGTTCCGGAAAACGCATCGTCGTTCAACTCTCTCCCCCCGCCCCCTCCCGCACCTCTTTTTCCCCACGCTATACCTATATACCTATAATATCCTGTATATTATGCTCGTTGCGATGTATGCTTGCTGTGTATTACAGAGATTTTTCATCGTACCGGGTGGAACTGGTACGGTACGGGGGGCGGGGGGGGGGGGGGGGGGGGGGGGGGTTGCAACGCACGCCCGCGAGAAAACGTTTGTTCCTTGCAAACAGTACAATTATTATCATAGCTCCGTTGGGCAGGGATACAGGGGCAGGACAAATTGGGTTGTAGGTAGGAGAAAAGAGACACTATCCAGATATATATATATATACATATATATGTAAACGACCGAGCGTAGCGAGGATACGAACGAACGAGGCTGGGGGGAGAGAACTCGTGTATACACTGGACATACACGCGCTATTCCGCAGACTCGCCTGAACTCAAAACACACATGCATATAAATATATAAATGTGCTGTCGATTCGATGTACATGTGTGTGGGTGCCTACGTGAGCGAAATTGTGAACGGAGAACAAACCATAGAGAAGCGCGAAAATATAGTTCCGGCCGGTGTAGCCATGGATACACGGATACAGGCTGGTATATGTGGAATGGGTTAAATCTGGCGGGGGTACATGGGAATCATTCGGTGGGTGGGTTATGCGACGGCAACGTCCAGGCAAAGGGGCAGAGAGGGTGGCGGGACGCTGGAGAGCAGACCGCGTTACCGTGCCGGCACTCTCCGATTCTGGCACTTGCCCGAAAGAGTACCGCGGCATACGATATTCCAATAATAACATGTTATATAGACGTTCGGCGGTACTCGGGGCTACCTGCTGGCCAATTAAAATTTCGCCCATCGACGAGTAATGCGTTAATCTCGAGCGAGATTCCCGCGAGGGACGGAACGCGGGGTGGGGGACCAGACTGAAAAAATATCCGGGACATTGATTATCCCGCATGGATCGTGAAATACACATATCGCGGGAGTAAACTCAGAAAGGCGTGTTTCATACGCTTATGCAGAGAAAATACGTCCTTCTGATTTTAGTCGCGGGATATATTTGCTGGAGGTGAATACATATTACGGGGTAAGGATACGTGTGATCGGATGGCCATTCTATTCGGAACATCTACCGAGATCGATGATTCGAGGAATTTTTAACCGTTTCGGTAGTGTTCAAAACAATGGGGCGGAATAAAACGCGCGACTTCATACAAGATTGAAACAATATTATGAAACGGGGCAGAAGTTGTGAACGTGACTCGGCGCGGTAAGATGGACTAGGGCGTGTTGATGCAAATGGGAATTAAAGAAACTTAAAACTTCGTTAACTTTCTATGTATGTATTGACAACTGTGAAATATTAAAAATGTTAAGCCTTGCTCCTGATAAGATTTAAAAATATCATACGAGTTTCCGCAATTTTCATCGATCACCCATACTGCGGGAATATGATTATCCTTTTATCTCGTTACAGTAATGACATTGACTTCATTTCCATTAAAAAAAAAAATTGAAGTTCCGAAGAAAATTGAGTTCAATTCTCAGTGCCCGAAGTCCATTCGTAGGTAGGGTTTATTATTGGCCGATATCTATGTTCCATATTACTATGAGCAGGCGGAAAACGTGAATAAGTGATAAGAAAACATCCTAAAAATATTTTATTGTCAGCGTTTATAAAGGGTGTTTTCGGTTACCCGCTTCTTCCACCGAAGTGGGATTCGCATCTGCAAGTAGGAGATGCAGGCCCGAACTTTTTACTGGTTCGATACTCACCACTGTCACGTTCCTGATTTTTTTAGGCATTCACTCTCGATAAGAGTTCCCATCAAATTCACCTTTCTTCATCTGTCTATCATCATACGGTGCTCAGACTTCGAAATACATGAACCGATCTAGCTCCTCTTCGCAGAATAGATTCTACATTCGGTCTCGGCACTACGTCAATGCCAACCTGGTCGGATTATCATCCGGCGCCAGCCCAAAACATTTGTATACATCTCTGCAGGGAATTAGCTTTATGCTTACTACACAGACATCGCGTAGAAATTAATTGGTTCCACTGTAAATCTCAATCCGTTAGGTACGAGGCATTACAATCAAGGTGATTTCTAACGTTGCTCGACGAGAATTTCTCGAGGGCAAGACTGTTCACGAGAGGTTGACAAGAACGACAGGGATGACGAGGATAAGACGGACGAGACGCTACGCGCGAGGTTTGCAACTTCTTAAGCCACCGAAGCGTGTACAGAGTCGCATAGTTGCTCAAGTGGAAACCGTACATAGTAGTAACTATCCTACACATTACAGGTATGGTATATACCGGGGTCCGGTGGCCGGGAAACAACACCGGCAGCGTGTTGCGCTTTGGAAATTAACAGCGAGAGACTCGAGCGAGCGTCTCCGATGGTATTCCAGCATTCGTACACCGTTGGGCAACGATGTATCTACGGTATGTACGGTATGCGAGAGTTCTCTCGGCGCACACGGTATTCTCTGCTAAATGCAAAAGGGAGTTTTAGTACGGGGGATACAGGCTCTCTCTCTCTCTCTCGCCGGCGCGTTTCATGTTTCCACGTTGCCGAGTGTCGATGACACCGCGCGTGCACAACTGCACACCGCGGTCCACAGGATTCGCGTGAGGCTTGTAGAGTAAGCCCACCGTTCCCGTGCGGCTCTGCCGCCGGAAACCGACGGGGGTCTAGCTTTCTGGTCTGTTCGGCTTCAACTAGTCGCCGCGAGTTTGTAAACCAATCGTAACTAATCCAACTAACCCAGTAGCAAATGGGGCCGTGCTACAGTCGCACGGCTACGCAATACTCATACAACACATGCGCAGGTGGACGTAGGGGGACACACGGGCAAACACGAAGCGTAATCCAGGATGATGAGATCAGTGACTAACAGATTCGGTGGAGAGACTCTTTTTTTCCCCCCTCCCGTTTTCTCTTAACATTCCATCCATCGTGAAAGTGGCATGAAACCGGCGATGGGATTGGTGGTTAACAGATTCCGCAGCGTGATTAGTTTAGTGATTTGTTTTTTCTCTTCTGTAATATTCCATATATCGGGTGAGTGACGCGAAGCCGATCTCAATTAATGTCCCACAGGCCTTTGAGGTTTCGAAATGAGTATGCTCCAACGTTCATATCGATCATTAATCCTATCCGTCGATGAATTTCATTTTTGGGGGGGGGATTCGAGCGTAACATGAGAAATATACAAGCGAAATTATTCCCGATAGCGGCTGACGTATGTTCGGGGGGCTGTGACTCCGGGGATGTTCGGGTCAGAGGGTAGTTTTACTGCTGGTACGTAGGGACCGTGATTCTTGTCGAACACCGGCAGTGAGGGGGCAACGATAGATAGAGAAATAGAATGTCGGGAGGGAGATCCCCGAATCGGAATGAAACTGACGTCCATGCCCGCTGGAACACCCTATATAGGTGTTTGTGTAAAATTCGTGGAAACAAGCGCCCGTGTGGCTAGGGGAGATAGTGGAAGAGGAGTGGAGTTTCCAGAGAAGAGGAGCCGCAACCCGTTACGGTTCCCAGATTTCCATGAAGCTCCGGAGTCGAGCTTCACTCTCGTTACTCCACTCGTCAATGACACACGTATGCGAGCCGCGGGAGAGAGGGGGGGGGGGGGCGAAGGGGGGAGGGAGGGGGTTGGGGCCTCGACCCGATGCGCAAAGACCGCCCCCTCCGGGCAACCGGAAACAGCGGAAACACAGCGCAGCCTCTCCCTCGACGTTTGTATACTATAACGAATCTCGACTCCGAACCGCGCGTCCTACAGTTGCTACTGGGTGCTTCTGTTGGTTGCTCGTTCCCGGTATAGTGATGCCAGTCCTCCATTCAACCCCCTCCTCTTCTCCCTCAACAAAATGCTCACGTTCCACTACTACAGAACTACTACTCTCTTTCGACTGCTCTTCGTATCTCACTCGCACTCACTCGTTCGACACTCGAAACGAGAAACCTTCCCCCGCAATCACCCTCCCTAAGCCCACTCGACAGCATGCCCGGCGCTCTCTTCGCTTCAACTATCGGATTTCCAACAGCAGTGCAGCAAAACACAAAGACTTATTGGCCATTTTGGATATTAGACACCGGCTGTGCCATCATTTCCGCTCTCCCTCCTCGCCAAAACCCTTCCAACCCTGCTGCAGCGTCAAACGTCTGTATTTTATTTTCTCCACTGTTTTGCTCTGGTGTTTTTCGTCTTTTTTTGTATCCTATTCTTTTTGTCTGTCCGATACTCGAAGGTCTAATATATATATATATATATATCTGTATCGTTTGCCCTCGATTCTGAAGAGATCACGAGGAACCACCGTCCTCTTTTCAATCAAAACCTAACACAAATCGTTGATCTAATTTTCACCTAGGCTGTGTGAGTATTTTTAGCAAATACTTTGGGATATGTACATGGAGAGAGTGGCATAGTCTTTCGGAGTACCAGGGTTGGTGGTTTTTAGGTTCCTGTTTGTTAGTTTTTCGTTAAAAAAAAAATTTTATTGTTAGTCGTGAGGAATTTAGTAGTAGATTTTGTTTTCATACTTTTTGCTGTGTGCGGTGTTACATAAAACGTTTTGTAACAATCGGGGCAACCCACGGTTGGATTCGTAGAATAATGGCCGAACCGATTCGTTGAACTATTCATGAGGACCTCATGTTGCGCCGGAAACAAAAAGAATTTTTTTTTTTTTCTGCGCGATTACCAAAATCCCTTTTGAGTTTCGGGGCATTATAGCTGTTAGCTCGATATTCAAAGCGAAAAATCCATCGAAATATGCGTGTGAACTTTCTCATGGGAATTCTCGATTATACGAAAAAAATTTCAACGTATTTCCCTCTGTCACGTTTTTTTCACGTTTTTCATTGTCCTGTAACGGCACGAAAAAATGGGTTTGTAACGTTGCCAGTACCAGTATTTCGCGAGTTGTTCCCGGTAAAAAAAAGATAGACACTCGGGTTAGTCCCGTGATTTCGCGGGGGAAGTGGAGATATTGTTGTTTGAAAAAAAAAAAATGTCCACTTTTCCCAAAAAATTAGTTTTGAAACAAACTTTCGTCTCTCGGCGTTCCAACCCCTATATCCCATTCATTTTTGTACCACTGGTAATGAATCTGTCACTCATTTTTCTTCCAGTTTAATATTTCATGTGAAAATTCGCGCCACAAGAAACGGGAATATTTTCGCACTGAGGAAAAATATGACCCAATATCGACTTTAAACTTTTTTTTTTTTCAATACTCGCCGTATCACATTTCCTCGATGAGAGGATACACTTTGCAAAAATAAAATTGAATTATTTGGATCGAGCGAGTTACGTTTGATTCGAAACGTTCAATTTTGTTTCATTAAGTTATATCCTTGCCGCGAAGAAAAAATATCTTATGTGGTGACTTCTGAAAATAACATTTAATTGATACTTTAATCAATGGATTATTTTCTTGGCGGGGTGTTCGTGAAAAAGATTATATCGGCATCAACAAAATTGGATAATCAATTAGACCGGGAATTCAAATAAACGTAGAAAATTTATTTGAATCAAAGATAATTCCTTCCCCGCTCGGCGCGAGAGAGCTTGTGTACAGAGGCGATAGAGATTGAGAACAGGCGAAATCTCTCGAACGTCCGAAGAATTTCTCCTCCGGCCTCTTCTTCTCTCGTACAATCTTCGTCCCTTCTCCATCCAACTCCTCGTGTCGCGTGCAGACGATAATCTTTTTATTTCCTTCCTTCCGTCCGTTCTTCTTCACCCCGTCGAGGCGCCCTACCCTTCTTGCTCGTCGCACCCCCCCCCCCCCCCAGCACCCTCACTATTTCCTCTTAAGTGAAATAAATCGTTGCTACTCGCGCTGCCCCTGTCTCGGTATCCTAACTCTCTTCGGTCTTGCAATAAGACGACGATATACTTGAAATGTTGCCAAAAACGATTAGAAGGAGAGCGTCGCTCGGAGAGAGGGAGAGAGGGCGAGTGACCGGGCGAGTCTCCGCACGGAGAGAGCCGCTCTGATGATACCGAAGGGAGATTCGTTTATTCACGTCGCTAAAGTACTCGCGTTTCGCAGCGAAGAAATGTGACGCTTCCTCGCATAGGTGTATAAGAAGGCGGCAGACGAGAGAAAAACAACTGTGCGGAAATAAACTGCGCGGAAAAAGAAGCGGACGGGAGGGAAAAGAATTGAGAAGCTCGGTTGTATCGTTTCCGACAAGCTCACCCATGATTTGTGTGTTTCTCGGCGATACGAACCGGCGAGAGCGCACCACCGACGGCGGTGAGTGAGATCGAGCTTTACCAGACGCAAGAAAATTTAATTTTCCTTGCACCGTGGAAAAAGCTTCGGGGGAGGATCGAGCGAAGAACGTTCACTACGAAAACTCGACGACTCTTCCGGCTTGAATATCCGGTTCGAAATTCTCCACCGACTCCCACATACACAATCTCTCTACCCTCTCAATCTCAATCTCTCCATTTTTTTTTTTTTTTTTTTTTTTTTTTTTTTTTTTCCTCGACTTTGCAGCCTGGCGGCCGCGGCACTGATAAGCTCAACCTTGCCTGTCTTGTCATCTTGCCCATGCCACTCTTCCTCGATATCTCTATTAACTTCGGTATATAGCTCGACATTCATTTGTTCACTGTCTAGTCTGTAATTGCGCTCATTTATATAGTTATTTCGTGCGTACAAATTGTGATGCAAGGTATACGAGTGACTACGTGAACGAATGAGCGAAAGATGGCGATGTGTGCGTTTTTTTTTCTTTCGGTGGGGCTCTCGATGTCCCGGTGTGACGAATATAAATATCGATTCGACTGTATTATAGTGTGCGAATATCAATATATATATATATATATATATATATATATATATATATATATATATATATATATATATATATATATATATATGTATAAAAAATCAGCGTAACTGATTGGCCACTGGGATTCTGCGAGGCCCGCATGGAGAATATCATTATATATTTTTATCGTAGTTTTTACACGTACATCAAATAAGTTTCATTTCAATGTTCGTCGACGAGAAGCATATCCGAATAAGGCATATCTTAACTGAGTCATGACATATCCGAAGTGGTGACGATAATAATTTTTACATAGTCAAACGAATGACGATCGACTTCGGGAGAGCGAAGCAATGAACTGTCGAGTGACTCGATATTATAATGTGCGACGGAGGTTATTATTAGAAGGTGCTGGCTAGGGGTTTCGAATGGATCACTTGTCATCGGTCATGCTGTCGTGTCTATGAATAATAAATTCCGAATAAGAAACACAAGCGAAGAAGGAGATGTATAAAGTGTGGATAACGAATCGTGACGAAGAAACGTAGACTTACAAAAAGGAAAAAGAGAAAAAGCAGAATAAATAAGGACTCGTAACAATAAGATTGTAGACGACGACGCTGTTGAACGAGAATTGTAAAAAAGGAAACAATGAATTTGCGAGACACTAAAGAAAATTAAAAAATAAAGGACGTGACTGTAATTTAGTTTGTTGCATGACGAGACTCCGACGTTGACAGCGAGTATCGAGAGAGATAAAGAAAGAGCGAGCCCGAGCATGATAGAGCGCTATTATCAGAGGTAATATAAAACGAAGCGTCGCGGGAGAGAGAATAAAAAAGAAACATAAAACAAAACAAAAGCTCGCAAGCGATTTCTCGGTTAATTTACGACTGGTAATTTAAAACGATTCTTTCACATAGAATGACGTACTGGAGCCAGTTATGTATTTTCAACGTTTAGCAAACTTTTGTTTTGTTTTTATTTGATTTTATTTTGTGCGTTATGCCGAGGACGAAACTGAAATGAAAAATGCGAGATCGTAACACGGGTAGATGACCGTGCATACGAAATATAGAAAAAATATATGTGAGATGTTAGGAAAAAAAATAAAATTGTAATGCGAGCTCTCCGATAAACGTGAAAAAAAAAAAAAAATGAAGACAAATCTCGATTGTGGCGATGAGAAATGTGTGTGTGTGTGTGTGCGTGTGTGTGTGTGTGTGTGCGCGCTCGAGGGAGAGATAAATAAACACATGTGTGTACACCCATACAAAAATTGTAGTCAGAAAAAAATTTGAGTAAGCAGACGGAAACAGTGTGTGTGTGTATGTGTGTGAGAGAGAGACACGCACCGGATAAGAGAAATTAATAATAACAATAATAATCGACGGAAGACTCAAACGTACACGGTAAATATGTGCTATAAGCGACAGTTGTCGAAATAAAATTTTTTCGATCAGCTCCTAACCACGTATATTGACTTAAAAAAAAAAATGATATCCCTGTATCTCATCGTTACACCTGGTAGTTCATCTTATTTAATTTTTTTGCTTGATTTTCTACCTGTCCCCCGTTCTTTCTACCCTCGATCGTTCTACTCCCCCCTCCCCCCTCGCCCCTTTCCCGGTTCCCAAGCTCACTATCGTCTTGTTTCTTTTTTATATCATCCTATCGCCAATTACCCCCTTAACGGGACATTAATCCGATCGTACTTTAGCGATCTCACGGATGCTAGACTGTGTATTCCTGCGAGCCTGCCAGCCGCCAGAAGCTGCTGCAGAAGCTTCTGCTCGAATTTTCTTCCTCGTCGTCGGCTCCATTCTTCTGTCTTTCTCTTTTCCTCCTTCCGTTCTCGATTCCTCGCGTGCAGCGCGACCCCTTTTTACACGGCGCTCGCGTATCTTCTTCAACGAGGAAAACTGCGGTGAAGCTATACCACGCCGTCGTTAAGGAAGCTGGCGGACTGGTTGGGCTGTCTCGAGAGGAAGTTTCTCTCTCTCTCTCTCTCTATTTATCTCTCTCCTTTTTTTTTTCATAAACCTCTCTCCGTCTCGACCCTTCATCCTCTTTCTCACCTTTTCTTTTTTCCCTCTCCACCGAACTCTCCCCCCGGCTCTTCACCGTTTTCCTTTTTCACCTACCCGGCTCCGTCATCCCTCCCCACTCCTGCTACCTTCTTTCTATCTGCCTCTCCATTTTATCTATCTTCCTTCTTCCTCCTTACTCTTTTTTCTTCTCTCTTTATTCCCGCAGCAATCGACGCAGACGACCTTCTCGGCTCAATTTCACTCCGTCCCAGAATCTCAATTGGGTGCTCGTTTCGAAGTGAAGCTCCGCTGCTTCCTGCTGTCAAGGGGGGGGGGGGGGGAGGGGTGACAAGTATGCCGTACTTTTTTTTTCGCGCTCCAAAGATCAGATACTATTTCGCCTCCTGACGCGGTGTATGCGAGGGACTTTCCGGGGAGATAGAAAAATCTCGGGTAGAGGAATTTAGTATATCCATTTTTTTTTATTTCGGAGGGAATAAAAAGAAAGCTCTGAGAGAATACGAGAGCGAGAGATGCGAAAGCTTTTTGCACGAAGAATTCAAGAGGATCCGCCGCGTGAGTGCCATTGAAAGCAAATCTCTCGACCCAGAGAGACAGCTTTATTACACAGATATCCGTATATATATATATATATATATATATATATATATATATATATTTATTGGCCCGAGGCAATGGCATAGTCGACGAGCTCTAGCGGAGAACAAAAAAAAAAAGGTATTAAATCGATTATATTGTATTGCACGGTGAGTTTAACAATGAGAGTTAAACGATAAATGACTTGCAATTTTAAAAGAGGAGTAAGCGAGTGGAAAACACTGGATTGTACACGCGTATTCGTCTCTATTGCGAGTACATTGAGAGAAAGAGAGGGAAAGTCTGAGGGAGCTTTTGTGTCGGGATACGCGGGAGAAACGAAACTGAAGCATTTGCTGATTCAGCTTCGGAGAGTGGTTGCAGTTGCTCGCAGTATTTCCCGAACGGGTATACCGTGTACACGGGGCAATTGTCGAGCCCGCTATGAGCTCCCGGACATTATACCGGCAGTCGTAATATTGATACTCAACGCGATCACGAGAGAGTGAGAATAAGAGTGAAACACGTATAACACGCGACGAGCTCTTTTTAGCTCACCTTTTTCTCATTATGACGCTCGCGCGGGCCTGCGGAGTTGCACTAGCAGGGTCCCGTCGTGGCGGCACAAAAGTTTTATTATTTTCGTCGAGTAATTAGCGCCCGGGCAGCGTTTCAGCTGAATTGAGCGAGACAGAGAGAGAGGGAGAGAGAGAGAGAACGTGCGAAAGCCAGAGGTTCGCCAGGGGGTTTTGCGTTACCGTGGAGTGTCGTGACGAAGCGCCGACTCCGACACTCGTCCACTCCAAAACACAAGGACGACCGTGAGAACTAAGCGCGAGAGAGGAGCCCAGACCAACCGCTTCGTACCGGCAACATCAGCACCAGCTATACGGTTTTAAAGTTGACGGAAAGTTGAAACGCAACACGAGCCTCTTATAGCGTTGCCGCGTATTATAAAGCTCGGTAATATAAGCGAGAAGGAATGGGTTTTGTGGTTGGCGAGGTTTTTCTTTTTTTTTTTTTTTTTCACCTACCGCGGACTTTTTTCCTCTTCGAGTCCCGCAGTGTTCTCGCTTGCGTTTTTTTTGTGTTATATGGTTATTCACTGGTCAACTGCAAAACGCGTGCCGTATATCCGAACGGTAGTTTCGCATATACCCGAGCAGAAATTGGCATCAGGCTGCCTGATACCTTATCAGGCCCTGTTAAGGTACAGCCAGGGCGTGCCTGATCAGGCGAGCCTGATGAGGGCCTGATAAGGTGCAGGTCGTGAAGCACGACTGAATAATCCTCACTTCAGATGAGGCGAGCCTGATGCCAGCCTCATCAGGGCCCGATAATGTACAGGTCGGGAAACCTGACTGGATATCCTTGGCTTTTTACGAGGCTAGCCTGATAGTACCCCGACCAGGGCCTTAGCAGGTAAATCAGGCAAACTTTCTCCAGGCATGCATTATGCATGCCCGGAGAACATTGATTTTGAGAAGCGGACATTTTGCATAATGAAAATTCCAAAACATGATTCTAAGGTATTTGAGAAATAAATTCTTAGAAAAAAAATTAGTGAACCTTTTTTTCTAATTTCAAATAAATTTGTACAATTTTTACAGTTGATGTGGTTTTTTTATAGAATTTTTTTACGTTGGACATTTTTTTTTTAAGAAACCCTGCAACGAATTTGGATGTTTTAATAAGTTAATTAATAAGTTAATAAGTAAATACATAATTGAAATAATTCCAACGATTTAATAAAAAAGATTTCCTGATTATTTGTTGAACATTTATTTTTTATTTATTATAATTTTTTTACATTACTATTATACAAAATCAATATTCCTAGCATCTTCAATATGATTAATTTTTTCCGATTTTTATCTCATTAGAAAGTGTTCAAAATTCGCACTGAATTTCAGTTTTCGCCGGCTATGCATGTGTGAGGCACTTTATAAAAGTATATTTAGTCGTGTGTATACTTCTACTGGAGCTTAAAAGCAAATTCGACATTACATTTTTCAAGTTGAGGATAGCCGAGTTGGTTAAGGCACCGCCAACGCAGTCCCCAATTGGCAAGGTCGCTGGTTCGAGTCCGACCATGAGTGAATTAAAAATTAATTTTTCCGTGATTCAATTGTAGTAATTAGTTAATTTAATCCAAAGAACAAATATTAAAGGTTCACAAGTCCGATAAATAAAAAGTATTTATTATATTTTTCTCAAGAGGCCATCAGGCACCTTGATTAGGCCGTGATCAGGCAGCCTGATGAGGACCTTACAGGGCAACTGCGTTACACTTCTGATCAGGGCCTGATAAGGTGCCTTATCAGGACCTGATGAAGCGTTAGGCAGTGCCTGATAGGGACCTGACGTCAGCCCAACGGCAATTTCTGCTCGGGTAGTTTCGACACATTATCGTAGAATTTGCTTTTTACATCGGCGATATCACTTGTCCGACCGCCACTGACCCTTTCCACTGCCGCCATGGCCGCGGAGGTGGTATACAACATCACCGCGAATTTTCTATCCTGCCGTGTATTATTATTTCGCCTTATATTTCATTCCGGGCATACTCGGTGGCTCTGCCTTCTCTCGCTCGAACTCAAACTTTACATGTATAGTTATACTGTTTCTAACGAATCCCCCGTTTCTCGACTTTTCATGCTGAGCCAGTGGAAAACGCGAAAGTTAAACATAATCAGTCGAACTGGTTCAAAGCCTCTCGAGAACCCATCTCCCTCCTTCGCTATACCTCGCTTTTTCTCGACGTGCCTTCCTCCACCTTAAACGCCCACCCCCCGACCCACGCGCCACACACACACACACACACACACACACACACACACACACACACACACACACACACACACACACACACACACACACACACACACACACACACACACACACACACACACACACACACACACACACACACACACACACACACACACACACACACACACACACACCGAAATTCCCACTTTTTCGTATAAATGTAGTACACACGAACACAACAGTACAATATTTCCCTTTACCACTGCCCGACCCTTTCTCTGCACAATTCTCTCGTGGTATAACTAACTGTAGCACCAGCAGCAGCTAACAGCCAGAGGAAGAATACTCGAGATTAAAACGAGATTTTATTCGCGAAGCGTATAATACCTCGACTCGCTTGGGCTCCCTTTCCTCACCTTCCTCAACACCGGGACTTTAGCGTCACCAACCCCCTCCCCCCTCCCTTCCACCCATTCCACCTTGGCGAACTTTGATCAAAATTGTTAGCGAACTCGTGCGTCATGAATCGCATTAAAAATTCGCGGTACGAATCATCCCTCGTTAGGCTGTATGCGCCCTCAACGATGTTCCTTGTAAAATCGTATCACGCGGGAAAATTTTTGTACGATTTCTTTTTCACCATCTCTGTCTCTCTTCCTTTACGAGACTTTTCGCTCTTTACTCGATTCGTATTACAAGCCGTGTGGATTACTATCTCGCTGAAAGACCGGTAACATAATATTACGGGACCGGTAGGAATCTGTATTGGTTTCCGCAGAGAGGTATGTGCACCACTGTTCGTGCGTCGAATTCTTTTACGCCTACGGTGTGCAATCAAGTGCCGCGCACTGGGCGGAGTATTTTTTCTTCTTTTTTTCTTGACCTACTGTACTATCGGCAATGTTTCACACATATATAACTCTAGCTTTCTGCTAACCGCCGCTACTAAAAATTGAATATCGTGATCGTTCGTTTTGACGAACTTAGGTTTTCACGTATACTTAGGTTCTTCAAAGTTGTGCCCTTTTTACTGACTTCCAACATCGACCGTAATCCGTCGACTCATTATTTCTTTGTCCTTTTTTTTTTTATCGGATCCGTGACTGGCAAATTCATTTGCGGCATTTCCGTGCCGTGGATATTATTCTGCTCCTTAGCTCCACGAAGAATAGAGCTATCGGCTACAGAAGGGGGAACGGAACAGCCAAGGGTGGGCGATCGCGCGGTGGAATTTCCCCCACGAGAAATCAAGTCTTGACTGTATGATTTTGCGTCGAAACGAGCGCCGACGATTAATTCGTCCCTTCGATAAACAGGCAGAGGGGACCTGATCTAAGAGTATCGAGATAGCTCACCGAAATAAACAAGGTTATCGTATCCTATTAAATTACCCGCAAAAACGTCTATAACGGAAAATCGTTGAAACATCGCTTAAAGTACGATGAAAATGGTCTTCGAGCATTAAGGATTCATTCGAACTATTTTCAGGTTCCTGATTCGATGTTTATTATACCAGGGGTCGGCGAACGAATGTGCCGGGAACGGTAAAGGCGATCAAGGCGGCGTCGGGATGTTCCGGGTGATTCTTCGTATTTTCGCCGATAGAAATTTCCAAAGTATTTCTTCGATCGACTTTGTTCTATAATTGATTGCGTTTTTTTACCCTTTTACGTCGTTTTCATCAGATAATGGACATTACACTACAACCGTTTCGACGACGCTCTTGTACAAGAGACAAATATTTTCACTCTATTGTCCTTTCATCGCCCTCAGGATTTCTCAAGTTTATTAAATTTTTATACATAGTCAAAGTCTACGTTGTATATTCTCATCCTTCATACGACTCTTATTATAGCCTGCGGCAAAGGAGGATTCTCGCGGACGAAAAATAATATGGTAAATGAAAAACGGTGAAAATCGAGATTTTAATATAGCTCCCTCATGTATTGTAATTTTGAGTACGGAGCTTCTGTGAAAGAATTTTCTGTGCATTATTTGGTTTCTTCTAAGAGGAAGCTCTGTCAATAAATGGGAATAATCGCGTTTAAATTTCTTAATTTTTAATCACTCGAACGTCCCAACGTATTGTCAATTAAAAAAAATTTATCTGAGTATGCGAATGTTTGCACTATTCTTTAAAGTCAAAATTCATGCCAAGTATCCACAAATAATTCGATTTGTGTACAAAGTTTTAGTCCGACAGCTAGAAAATTGCACAGGCGATGGCAAGCATAAATGGTTTAAAAAAATAAATGAAAAGACGTAAAAATTTATAACATTTCAAGCCTGTTGTCGATTCAAGCAAATACAATACCAAACACCCTTGGTAATAACCCAACTTATGTGCAAAGTTTCATGTGGCTCGGTCAAAATTTGCGACCGGTAGCTTTTTTATCACACACGCATACACCAAAGATTTGTTCTAAATCTGATTTTTTGATGGTTTGGAATATTCTGAATACGTTTACATGAATATCCCGAAAATAAAAATAAAAAATCCCGATATCAAAACTCCCTCTATGAGGAGGCAAAATATAACTAAAAATGTATGTGAAGAAATCTTCAGCAGTTTTACAATCAGGCTCACATCCTGTTCTCTGGTCCTATTTTTACTCACCTCCAAGCCTCGACGATTCTGAGTCTCGATAGAACCGTAGAAATTTTTAAGGACATTTTCGACGTTTTCATTTAATTTTCGGAAAGGACGTTTTTTGAAGACACTTTTGGCTCAGAAGATTCCGCTGAAGATGTTTTCCGACAAAAAAAAAAAACAAAAATAACATTGCGTTCGGTAGGTTTATTTTTTTTCGTAGGGTGAGATAGTGTGGAGAGTTGGCGAAAAATCTTTCATCCCCTCGTGAGTGAATGAACTCGTGCGTACACGATGAAAACCTCAGAGGAGACGTGCTCGGGGTCAATCCGGTCTTCCGATAAACACGCGTAGGTAGGAATATAAATACGCCACGTCAGAGAGCCCGGTTGAGTAGCTCTCTACGCTTTTTCTTCTCAATTGATTTCTCGCATTTTTTCTGAAATCCCTTCGTTCAAGCAGATCGGATTCCCGGGGGTGATTCATAAAAATTCCCAATATAAACACAATCAACCGTACAAGGACATGGAGACGATCGCTTCTACCTCAGTGTATTCATTCAAACGCTTTTCATCCATGACTTCATTTTTATTGTCTACCTCCCCCACAAACAATCGATGATCGAGAGGTACTCATATTCCACTAGATTTGTCAGTAGCCACGATACTCCGCAGGCTGGAAGGAATTTTTTTATTTTCGAACGCAGAAATACCGTATTAGGGGATGATGTGCATGTACCGGCGATCTAAGCGAGAATCAGGATATCTCAGTTCTAAAGTGAAGTTTCAATAAAAAAAAAACATTTGAAAAGGTTGGTTGATAAGGAAATTCTGATGTTATACGCTATATTATGATTGGCAACTAACATTTAAAAAAACATTAATCAGGCCGGTATTATCCACCAGTACTTGGCACTTGGTGACGAATAAGAGACACCATTTTTCGTTTTGTTTTTTTTAATATTTAGCAATAGCAATAATAAAAAATTAGCCCAACAAGCGCAAAGAGTTTATCTAAAAATCAACAATTAATTAGCAATAACTCTGATAAAATAGAAAAATTCATGTCGAGCAAAATAAAATCAATTCGCGAATTCTATTTGATCGTTCCGGTGGCCGGAATTACCTGTCAGCATCTCTTAGTTTTGTCTTTCCTTTCCATAAATGAATGGGAAATGAAAAGTTAATATTGACAACTTTACCATGGCTGATTTTACTGTTGAAGGAGCGTATAAAGAATATGTGTTGTCGCCAACTCTATCCTTAGATACGTCAACTACGAAAATTCATTACTTACTGTTCCGCATAGTTTGCTTTCTCATCGATGAAGGTATATTTCGTAAAAAACAAAAAGGTCGAGATTTTAGTGGCAGAATACTGAAAATGGTCTAATATGTCGAGAAATGTGGTTTTGGGCTGGCGTCTGGATGTATGTGTATGTGATCGTGCCCGCGTGCGTGATAGCGAGTTAAAATTTAGTACACTTTCTAGCGTACCAAATTACAGTTGTCATGTCTTTTTCGGCGGTGCAATTTTCGTGAAGATTGAAATAAAAATTTTGAAATAAAAACGGTGTTTGCTCTAACTTGCGTAAATTTTGAACTATCGCCCTAACTGTATACAGATATCATACTGTAATCGAAGACCTTTGGTATTGAATATCGCCGAAATCTATTCAAGCAATCAGATTTTATGAAATTTTGATTTTTTTGAAAAATTACTAACAACGGTATAATTCCAGTAAACATGAAGGAATTAAGCTGAAATTTGACACGGAAATGGAGCAACATTTCACAATTTTTGGTATTAAATGTGACGAAAATGGATTGAACCGTTTAGATTGTATGAGATTTATAAATTTTTGGATTTTTCGGAAAACATGTATTTTCTGTCCGACTCGAGTTTATGCACCAAATGTCGCTCTAGGCGTAAAATAATTTGGTGATATGTCATCAGTGGTAAAAAGTATATAAGATATAGCGTCAGAACGACCATTTATGCGAATTTCAGTTGCCGATTTTCTACAATAAACATTGCAGTAAATTTCAACCGTTTCAATTTTATGAGATGTAGACATTTTTTTATGGCATGAAAAAAGGTGCAAAGTAATTGGCACATTGGCTACCTCATTTATTACAATTTTGCGCATAATGATCAACAAACTTTCTCATAGAGAAAAGCTACGCGCAACATTTTTTACATAAAGAACAGACGAAATCTATAGATCGCTCCACATTGAGAAAAAGGATACTGTTTCTTACCATAACGAATAATTTGAGTAACTATAAAATGTAGACGTTCCCCCTGCTAACTATTTTTATGATAAAAAGTCAGTACAATTGCTCCAACTATGTGATTTTTTCTCAGTACAGAAACTTCGTTTTTACCCAGCTTAAATGATTAAATTAGAAAGTTATATTTCTGACATACGGAAGAACGTATGTAAATGAGGATTCATCTTGACAGGACTCTGCTCGGTGAAAAAAAAAAGAAAAAAAAAAAAACATCAGTCTGGCCGGTGTTGCCATATTCTTCCCCACACCCCCAATCCGTTGTGGTTCTCGGCCGATCTCTCACGGGATTTTCTAATATTGTCTCGCACGAACTCTCCCACGTTCGCGATACAGTCCGAGCGGCAAATCAACTCGTCCGTACTGCCGGAATAACGTGCGGTCGATCCGTCCCTTCGGGGCATAAGGTCTCACTCGGGAACGCCAGTGTACTCTTAACTAATACACGACGGAATTGTCTATATCCGTACAGGGACAGATTTACAGATGTAAGATAGATGGAAAGGGTCTGGAATACCCCACCCCCACTCATACACAGATCGTTTGTTGAGCGCTCCCGGAGTCCCCTGAGCGCGCCCGGAGAACCAGACTCTCCGGCCCATCCGAAAATCGAGGACATTGTCTCGGGATGTGCCTTCTCGTCGCCGTCGTCGTCGACTTTGTCGTCGTCCACGTTCTCTAAATCAATACATTCCAGAATGAAGGACGCGCCACTCACTGAACCTCCCTCTATCTCTGCCTCTCCCTTGAATGCCCTGGGATGTCTACCGTCTTTCCGTCTCGCTTCCCCCCTCCTTTCGACCCGGTATCACACTCCGCAAGCAAGCGCGAGATAGGAGAAACTATACTCGCTATAACCGCATGAAATTTCGTAGGGCGAACTTTCCGTCTAGCGTCATCTCGATCGCTCTCGTTCGTTACGTTGCTCTTCCAAACAATAAGTGAGAGAATGGGAGCTAGGCTGTTAGAGAGTTTCGTACTTTGGCAGTTAAGAGGAGAGACCGAGAGAGCGGTGAGCACAAAGTGTGGAGGGCAGAAGGGAGGAAATGGATGGAAAGCGAAGACAAGAGAATCGACGTGTATAATCTCCGCTCGTATAACGTTCGAGAGAAAATCTCTACGCTGTTCGGATTGGTAAGAGCAAAGGGAGGCGATGTGTCGGAGAGAGATATTTATCTCGTACTTTCGAGCCGAAGTTCTGTGAGAGCATCGTACGACGAAAAATACAGCTAAAAATTAAAATGGAAACCTGATTGTTGCGGAGAGGTCGCAACGGTTCCGAAATCGGTATCGTTCGAAAGCACGCACACTATTCTACTTCACACGCACCAGTCATCCCTACCATATTCTCGCTCTCTCCTTCATCCACATCCATCCGCTCGCGAGCTACCGCTTTCTCTCACTACCTTAAGTTACCGAAATCTCTCTGTAGAAGACGCACGCACTTTAATAAATATAATTCTGTTATTGTTTTAGTTGGGCGTCTTTTTCATTCGTAACTCCTCAACCGACTTCTCTGGGTCCAGTCGGAATTCTACGCTGAACTGATACATTTAACATAAATCCAAAAGAATAGTAATACTAATAACAATAAAAGAAAATAATAAGCAGAACAATACATTAATAATAGTATAATACGCAGAAAAGAAAACAATGAGAGGGAGAAAGACTGTGCATTCTGTAGGTAGTGGTATGCCTCTTACACAGCTTCCTTGGCGTTCTCTGCACACCCAATCGCTCTTAAGCAGGACGTCGAGTATTGACAGAATCGAGAAACTGTCTCTCGGAAAGGCCTTGTCGACCTTTCTCCCTTTCCCTGACACTCTTGAGGGCGAGAATGTCTCCTTGAATCGCTCCAACTGTCTGAATCTTTCGTTCACCGACTAGTCCATACATTCCACGATCTCGGAAACATAATGTCGAAAGGTACGAATCCGAGTTCCGGAATTAGCCACGAGTGGAATATGTGTGGCGACTTTGGTATGCGGGCCGAAATCGATGAGGTGCTTTCAAATAACGTTAATTGACATTTGGACACTACTAATTTATTTCCATGCTCCATCAGGAAAACTGAAATAAAATTGATATTTGAATTGAGACGAGAAAGGTGAAATATTAACAATACACTGGCGGTGTATACGAAACGTTTGGATCGACTAAATTTTTCACGAATCCCGACGATATGAAAATGGAATCTTTATCAATCATTTAGCGGTGATTTTCCGAGCCCTGGGATAGTAGAAACGGGCGGACTCGAGAAGTTATAAGAAAATTCTCCTCTTTAAAGGAAATGTGCTATTTGGATTCGGTTCGGTAATGTGTAACTTCCACACGATTTATTATATCGGTGTGTCAGCTTGGCAGTCATGTTGCTTACATCGTGGTCTACCATCGAATTTCGCTACAATCTAAACTATATAAGGTGTGCCCCCATGGAAATAAAGTATATTCGAAAAACTATTCGAGATGTATTATTTTTATACTTAATATATTTTTCCGAAAAATTGTATATTACGGATATAAAAGATTATATACTTGAAGAGTACACGCTGTAAAATACTTGTTCTTATATATTTTCTTATAAATCGTATATATATTTTCCTTACGGTTTATATAATTGCGATGACATGTTTATAATATTGAAACATATATGCAAAAATATGTTAATTTTATACTAAAAATATATCGATTGAATATCGAAAAGTATAAATGACATATATCGTCATCCAGAATTTATGCTTGCAAATTCAAAATCTTATGAAATGGCAATAGAAACTGTTTATTAAACTCAACAACTTATTGCCCTGAATACAACAAATTTTTTTGCTATTGTTGATTTTTGTAGTTCATATTTATGGGACTCGAAGGATTATGAAGATTGAATTAGGTTAAAATCACTTTAGCTATCGGAATTTTATGATGTTTTGAATCTATGGAAAATGTTACTTGAACTGATTTTTTATTTCCTTTTACCTACAAAGTGTCCTCTGCGAGAAAACCAAGTAATTTCAGAATATGCTTTATTATAGAAGAAGCTTTGTGAAAAGAAAAAAAAACACACAACAAAGAAATATGACAATTTTGATTCTCAGAGGACATTTTTGCTTCGAATAATAAGCGGCGCAGA
Organism: Exephanes ischioxanthus; assembly: GCA_958510785.1. Taxonomy (NCBI): domain Eukaryota; kingdom Metazoa; phylum Arthropoda; class Insecta; order Hymenoptera; family Ichneumonidae; genus Exephanes; species Exephanes ischioxanthus. The sequence continues at coordinate 7,307,715 of OY294019.1, read as the reverse complement.
AAAATATTTTTTGCGTATCATCGCGGTAAACATGTCGATGCATGACAAATGATGGACTTACAATTCACAAAACAATGTGTTAGAGTCTACCACATCTAATTTATAAGTTTCCAAATTTTTTACTCAACTACTGAATAGCCGAGTGGATATTGCCGCAGACTCCAAGTCGCAAGGTACTGCGTTCGAATGTCCACCAATGTCAAAAATTTGTTATCATTTTTCAGAATATAATTTGCATCAATTGATAGAGTAATTACATTACATTCGAGAAAAACTAGCGATAAAGGTGCAGCAAAATAATTTTTGCACTATTTTCAAAATAGCTAGATTGTATATTGCAAGCATTTGTAACATACATACTTATATATGTCACATATATTCTTTTTATATATCAGCGATATAGAAAGAATATATGTGTTATATATTTTACATATATGAATGATATATGAAGGGTACATATCTATAATAAATTCAAAAATATACTTGACCTATAATTACCGAATATATAAGGGCACGAAACATTGCATATTTAATTGTATACTTTTAATGTATTTTTAATATATCAAAAGTACATCACATATATTTTTAATATATGTTGCTATATATCCATCAATGTACTTTTTTCGTATACTTTATTTTCATGGGGGTGCCCAGCTTCAAAATGACGTGCGTTCCATCTCGGAGAAAAAAAATATTCGTTTCAAAATAAAATTTAGCGTTCGTTTGTGGTGTAGGAGAAAATCGAGCAAAGTTGCTGTATTGTGTATAGTAATAGAGATAGTTGTTGCACACCTGTACTCGAATTCACTTTTTATTCGATAAACTCTATATTCTACTGCCCCTTACTATTTCTCCCTTAGGTAAAAAGCTTCAAACGGGGAGAAAGCCTGTCGATATAGTGATAGTAAATCCCAGTACTCGGAGGTTCAGTTCGGCGGAAAGCTAGTGATCGGTTAAAGCTTCTCTTGCAGGCCATGCTCAAAAGCCCCGAAAAGGCAAGCAAAAAAGAGGATCGAAGAAGAAACCAGGGAAAGGCAGTAGCCGAGGAGACTGGCGAAGATCGACGACTCCTCACAGGGTACAGTATACCTACCGTTATATATTAAAGGTACACGCATGTAATGGTAAAAGAGTAAAATAGTGAAGAAAGGGAGAATGGTGGTGAGAAGATTTCGATCGCCCGGAGCGATTCGGCACTAACGGATCAGGGATGAAAAAATCATCCTTCGGGGGTGCCTAGGTTGAATTCGTCGCAGATTTCAGAAGATGGCATACCTTGATGCGAGTGTATAAAAAGAGGCATTCAATGAGGGACCGAGGATAAAGGAGATTTAGAAAGCGAGTAAGATAGAAGAAAATTATCCGAGATTTCCGTCGAGAGAGGAACAGGAGCGATTCGTGCCTCGAGGCCTCTGTAAGGATTCCATCTCGCTTGACTCTCGCTCGTCGTGGTTTTACTATCTCGCGGTCGGGTAGCAGATAGCACACACGAGGACTTACCGAAGGGGTTTGAAGGGATCGATCCTCATCCCCCTGACCCTAACGCACACACAGCTGGCGAGACTAGAGGCCAAGGCATCAAACCATCAGGGGGCTCGAAGCTCCACAGTCCACAGAGATCGGTTTTCACTCTTGCGCAATTTCATGCGATATCGCGGGGATGCTCAAACGGTGGATCGCGTCCTCGATATCCTGGTTAAACAGCCACTGACATATCGGGGATATAATCCTAACGACTACCGATATATCGTCGATATATCATGTTGCAAATTCTACTGTGATAGCAGTGGCGGTAATGCAGAAGCCTTCGATCTCTGAGATGGTCCTGTATCACACACACACACACATAAACACATATACGGAAGGGATTTCACTCCTCTCCCTTGTCTCTTCCACGGTCGAAAGCGTGCACGTTGAGACGGATGAATTATGACTTCATCTTGGCCTCAAACGCCCGGGACGTGCGGCGTCGATACGTCTCCTGATATATCCCTCGTATAAAGAATATATCGGATACGCGGAGGCGTGTAAAAAAAAGGGCTAATATATCGTCGATATCCTGGTGGCGATGCTGGTGCTGCTTCTGCTGTTGGCGAAAGTCCCTCAAGAGCGTCCCACTCGAGGTCTCCACTTCTTTCGCCCCTTCCTTTTCTCTTTCTTCTTCTTCTTCTTATTCTTCACTTGTACGTTTTTCTCGTATAGAAGAGAAAATCCAATCCCCGTGGATTTCTATATTTTCCGTTTCGTACCTACACCGTGTCTCGCGATCGAGCGTGGAAAACGCATAGAGCATCTGTTTTCTTCGACACATATACCCACACGGACGGACTCACACGCGACCCCGTGTAGTCTCCTCCGTCGGGGTTCCCTCCCCTTTATCTCGGTCAATCAATGTATTCCTTATGATATAGTATCCGCTCTAGTGGGAATTCGTTAGAATTTATCGCTTACGAGAGGGCGATTCTCGTAGTTGGAGCACTATTTTTCAACGTTTCTTTTCATTATTTATGTCTTGTATTTCTGCAGGATCTTCTCTTCTTTCAACCTTTTTTTTTTTCAGTCTCCCATTGCATTACTATTCCCTTTACTTAAAGTCTTGAATTCGCTTTCGAGTATAACGACTTCTTTCTCTCGTCATCTATTCCGACACTTCCGCCAGTAGCGAAACACTTTCAGCCGGTGATGGTAGATTTTCGTCCCCGATACGCGTTGTTACCTCGAATCTGGGACGTATTCTGATGGAATACTGTTGCGGGGACAACGGTAAGAGAACCGAAGAGCGAGAGAGAGCGAGAGACAGAGAAAAACGAGAAAGCAGAGTGCTCTCGAGATCTATCGCCGTCGTCAGCGTCGTCACCGGTGTGCTCTTCTCGGTGCGGTGTTGTCCCTGATGAAATTCTCTCGAGCCACGACCTCGAGCGTTAGACAGAAACCGATCTACCATTCCATTGGTAACGGAGAGTAGTAGTTCCCTCCATCTCGCACCAAATTTTTCTCCTCTTATTCTCCGCCTTGGTGGCGTGTTTCGATGCACAAAATGTAAGAACCTCTCCACAACCGTTGTCAATTCCGTTCCCGTGTCTCGCTCTCGCATCGGCGTCTGCGCGTTATTTTTCCGAAAGAGGAAGATACAATTTCCCTCTCGCAGTGTACACTCACGGTCCATTCTGAACAACGCCCGCTATCCTCTCGGGTCCCGTCTGTATCTGTGTGTGTACGAGGATAAAATCAAACGGGGAGATGGCGGAAGAGGCAAGCCAGCGAAACAAAAAGAAGAACAAAAAATATATATAATAAAATATGAGAGGGATGTTTTCGATAGGTCGCACGACGCGTCTCGCGGTGTCCCTGACGAAAGTCCCTCGGGTGCTGACCTCGTGCCACCGAGAAAGCGATGCTCAGCACAGATTCTCGCGACGCTCGAGCACATACTCCTTTCACGTCTTCTTCTTCTTCTTCTTCTTCTTCTTCTTCTCTATTTATTTTTCCACTATAGCCTCGAGCTCGATTCTCTACGCTGCATTAACTTTAAAGTAGCTCATATCACGGGGATATTCCTCGGTGACTTTGGCTAACCCATACACTCTGTGTTTTCGTAATAATTTTACGCAGTCTATATTTATCGCGAAGAATTTAATCTTCGTGCTTGCGTGTCGAACATGCGCTGAATCGCTGGGAGGAGGGGTGGAGATAAAGAATTGGGTGAATGTGTTCTGAACGTGACACAGATATTTCATCGATATAGTGTTATACGCTTTATA